>CM035795.1:23769150-24369150 GCA_020466265.1 Siphamia tubifer | reverse complement strand
ATACTAGAAAAGGTAAAATATGTGCAGTAGTTTTAACTGTTAGAGGTCTCTCAATCAAAACGATTGAAAATGGTGTCGTAGTGCATGAGTGTGAAATACCATGGTGTTGTTTTTATTGCCAGTGAAAAGTCTTGCAGACATGGGGGTATTTTTTTTTTTACATCAATTTCAGTTCAGTTTGCACTTTATTTACAAATTATTTCAAATATGTATAGAGGTTGCATTTATAATTTCCACAAAGTAAAAAAGGGTAACTACAGAAGCCGATTTGACAGACAGACAGACAGACAGACAGACAGATATACATACCTATACATATATACATACATACATAACATACACAGACAGACTTTATTTCAAACATATGTGGGCAACACAAATTCTAGACTCATAATAACACACCAATAAATGTAAATAAATCAACCAAAAAGAAAACAAATATAACAACAATTTCATTGTGGCTCCCTGTGCCTCAAAAAGGAGAAGGAACAAGCTGAGCTTATATTGTCCTAACTCAACTATATCGCTGGAAAATAAGGTTTTATAAAATAAAACAAAAATATGAGTATTCACATCTATTAGTAGCAGCGGTATGTTGCATACTGTACCAGAATGCATTCACAGGGATGAAAACCACTACTGAATAAATGCAGTGTCTCCACAGACTGTATCACTTGATCATTGTTAGCTGAGCTCTGATTCTAGACTGAAAACAACCACAGTAAAAACCACAAATCTCATACTTTTCTACAGTTTGTGTTGTCAATAGCTGCACTAACACTCTTCTTTGAGTGTGATCCGAAGATCAACAAAAGGTGAAAATAAGAAGAAATAATTCCACATCAGCCTCATACCTGTTATTCATAATTTAGAGATGTAACCAGCGGTGAAAAAAAATAACACTAGTGTCATTTGACACTTTCTTCACCTGTTTTCATTCTCAGCTCAGTTGTAAAGATTTTATTTGGTGGTTGGAGACATTTACATAAAGTCATAAGTTTTCTCTCATGCCTTCTGTGGATGTAAAGCCACTGTCAATGCTGACAACATCACCATATCTATATTAAAGTGAGGCCTTACAGGTCTGATTACATTCTACAAATAGAAATTAAAATTCCTGGAAGCTGAAAGATGTGAAAGTTGTATTACAATCTAGGAAGGTATTGTTTGTCAGTTTGGCCACATCAGGACTGAAAATCATGAAATGTTTGCTTTGTTTTTTTTTGGTTTTGATTACCTGGTGGCTGATGTCCAATTTGCAGCACTGTGATGCTAAATTGCTGGATTATCCCTTCACAGTTTACCAGAGGCCATGTCTCATGACAGGTGGATGTGCCTTGTTAAAACAGAAACAGAATGATTTTTACTGTCTAAAGAAGAGGCAAAAAGATATAAAATAACATGAAATATACACAGAAAAATGTAGAGTATAAAAGGTTAGGACATTAGTTTAACATAAAATATAAGGAATGTATACAGCCAAGGATCTTAGGAGTTTTAGGTGGAAAAAAAACAATTAACTAATAAAAAAGAGGCTGAGTGTGTGTTGCTTGAAGGATTACTGAAAAGAATATGTGTTTTTGCCTTAGAGTGTGCAATTGTAAATGTATTTGTATACAATTTTAATAGGAAAGACCCAAGGCTTTATTTTCCATTTAGAAATCCAACAGCACTGTTACACGTTCAAGCCTTTGTTGACAATAAAGCACAAATAATAATGAGATTCTGTTTATCACTGTTGAAATGCTGCCATGGAAGATGCATTTACTGGGTTTATTAATCAAACGCTCATATCATCAATTTAAGAAGTAGGGAAGTAGCTTCTATACAGCATTTTTGTGCATGGACAGCTACACTTAATGACATTTTCTGCAGAGGACATTACTGTAAATCTCTCCATTGAAGTGGAAGAAATACAGTTTCATACTGTTCTGGTTCTGGACCAATTTCTTTATCAGGAGAAAACACCTATAGCTATGGTGTATGATTTGTGTTTGGGCTTACACTTAAGCTGTCACCACATGATAGCTTAGGACATTAATGGTTTATTTATTTACATAGCTCAATAAACATAATTGGCATATATAATTATTTAAGCCTCAATATACCTCTACCTTCCCCACTAGTGGGAGCAGGATCACTGTGGGAAATGTGATGGCTTGTTTTCTCACGTGTAAAGCTAAAATGGAAATGGCAAACACCTGTGCACACTGTCATTGTCTGTTTTTCTCCTTTGTTTAATTGAGCAGATCAGTTAATAAGTGCAATTTTCCTGTAAGGCTCCACATAACACCACAGGCCTCTTCAGAAGGAAGAGGGAACGCCTCAGTGAGTGCTGTCATCTCAGTATGCAATGTAAATGAGCAATGAAACGCAGCAATAACACACTGGAATATTCAGTGGATGAACACCATATTAAAAAAAAATTTTTTTTAAATCATACTAAAAATACATACATGAAGTCAGTGGGCTGATCGTGGTATAACTGAGCTTGTCAGAGGGCATCACCTCCTGCTCTATAGCATCCTCCTGTGGCGTCAACTTACATGTAGTAATATACTGTCGGCCATAAAGAGAGAATAAAACATTTTTACCACTTATCAGGAAATGACTGTGACATTGTGGTTAATTCAGAATATATAAAGTGTAACTCTGAATTAGTATGTTATTATTACACCTGGTCAAAGGGAATTACTGATGTGTATGAACAGGACAAAAGAGGGATGTGTCTGAAAAGAGAATTATTGCAACTTTATGGACAAAAGTGTATGTTTATTTACCTATCTGTCTGTCTGTCTGTCTGTATGTCCAATCAAGTTTGTTCTATCTACTGAAAATTAAAAAATGTCCTTTTCTTTTTTGTTAGACAGCTAAAAAAAAATAACATTATTTTTTTTATCTTCAGCTACAACCTATAACCTTCCTCTGAAAGTCACTTGATGTTACTGTGATGTGTTGTCAGCTGTTTTATACAGGTTTGTCAGACAACAGGGGACGATTATGTCCCCTACTGTCTCCCCTATTGTCTGGCATCCCACAGAGGACGGTATCTCAGGTGTGGGATAAGTTGTTAGATTTCTCATCTCTGTTCAAAGTCCTCAGGGCTCGTTTTCTGATCTCTAAGGATCTCTATGTCTGTCTGTCATTTTTATTGGAGTTATGGAAGTTTAATGGAAACCGTTAATGTGATATGATGTATCTGACACAATGAAAGATAATCCATGTTCTGTGTATGTGCAACTTCTAATTAACAGATTCACAAATGCATATATTAACAAATGTTAATGAATCCACAGGAGTATTACACACAGGTCTGTACAAATGCACACAAAAGGCATCTGCTTTAACATATGGAAACATTTTTATAGAAAAGTAAGAAAACAGCACATCTGTGCACGTCTTTTATCCACAGAAGCTGTGGCCTGGTTGTGTTGGACTAATCTGTGAGTTGGGGATTGATTACGACCAAACCAGTGTGTTACTGGTCCCTGGGATGCACCACCATCAATCACCCCAAGCACATGGAAACAGTCCTCATACAATAGGTGGCAGAGTAAAAAAATTAAATAAATGCCACATACTTCACACTGTATTTGCATTTGGCTTTATAAAGGACAACGTTTGTAAAAGGAAGACCAATCCTGCATTTCTCACTTAATGATTTATGGGAATCTGCTTTTGATTTTAAATAAATACTAACACATTCAAGATTGAAATTCACTGCATTGACTTCTTACTGTAGGTTTATGTGTAGATTTTTTTTAAGGAAAAGAAAAATGACTGCAGAAATGACTATAATATATCAGAAGATAAGATACATTGTGTTCATAAAGCATCCGTACAACTTAAAATATTTGATTAAAAATACAAACCAATACACAAATCTGTGGAAACTATTAAAAAATTAAATGTAGATATTAAAGTTTTTTTTTGGGCTCATTTAATTCACCTCTATAGGACACCATTAGTTACACAAAGCACATTTTTTGTTTTTCTTAACAGTGGTGTCAGTGGCACATGAACTGACAGATGTGATGGTGGATGTCTTCCATAAGTAATCCTCTAGTTTTACTGAATGCACGTTTAGATTAGCTTTAATAAACCAGGGCACAGATCATGCCATTTCTTAAGTAGTAGCCTTTTTTTATTATTATTATTTTATTGATTTAACAGTAATTAACAGTAATTACTTCATCAACAAGGTACCTGGAATTCACAAATGTAATATGATGAAAAACGTTGATAGCAACTGAATAAATAGAATAAATATGATTAACACATCATCAACCTATTTAAATAATGGCCTAACATAAAGTCACCCTCTGGACATAAGTGATTATCGATAGGGCATAAAGAGCATGATCCTTTTAGCTAAAGATTTGAGTGATTTTGCCAGAGATTGCCAGCATTATTAAGAGATGATTAGAGCCAGAAACTAATTTTCATCCAAAAATGACTTAGGCTATTATTTTAATAGGGTGACGATGTGTCATCAATTGCTTTTATAATACATTTTCTAAACTGTAAAAAGACTTTGTGGACACTGCATATCACAAAATGCCATTCAACACTTTATTGCCATTATATTCTGTTCATACTCATTGGGTTTTTGTTTTTTTTTAATAATTAGGGTGATGCATTTTCAGTCAATAGCATGTGTATGAATATCTGTTCACATGTCAGTCAATATCTACAGCACATTTTCACATTAAATATTTACTCAAGTTAGAATTCTACTGTGTCGTGTTTCTGTTGAAGGTCCAGATCTAGGTCGTATTGAAGATTAGGGCCACTGAGAAAAAAACAAAACAAAACAATGAAGGTCCAATATTTACTCCACTAAAGAATGGTGGAGTTATGATTTTGCCGGTGTTCTGTCAAAATGAGCATCCCCATTGAAATGAGCTACCAGCAGTTAAAATTGACAATAATCTCTACAAATTCACATTATTCTGTCAAAATATGTTACTTTGCATTTGGAAACATTACTATTGATATCATATAATGCTCCCATTATAGGTAGACATTTTTTGAATATTTTATTTTTCTAATATTGTATTTAGATTTAGTTACTTAAAAGGTAGGCTATTGTTTGTGTCCATTGAACCAACATGAACAATAACACCCAGGCAACTCATGTGCATAACATTCATATCATACAAAACTTACTTACGTCAATATACAATCTATCGTACCTATGTGATTGCTTATATGCTTACTGGTCAAAGGCATGATAAAATAAATATACTTTCAAAGTATTACTTGCATCCAGTGTCCAAGTCAATTGAACATCTGGCTGGGGATGTCTGAATTGATGGGCTTTTTCTCTGTGAAAACACTTGGTGCTCATGTCCATGCTCAGAAGCACTTGGGAGCCAAATGTGGCAGGATGCCCATTTTGACAGAACACTGGTGTTTATCTGTCTGTGTGCAACATAACTCAAAAAGTTATGGACGGATTTGGCAAAAATTTTCCGGAAATGTTAATAATGGCACAAGGAACAAATGATTCAATTTTGGTGGTGAACGGTGGAGATACGTGGGGGGGGAGAGACCTGTGTGTTTCATTGCAAGATAATTCCAAAAATTATGGATGGATTTGGCTAAAATGTTCAGGAAATGATGATACTGGCACAAGGAATACATGATGACACATGGGGCTGATGTGCCTTGGGGGGAGTCTGTACGTTTCTAGTTTTTTAATTATTATTCTGAGAAAAAAAAAATCCGAATTCAGAATTTATTTTTAAATTTTTTTAACCTTCATTTCTTTTTTCACCAATAGCCCTAATCCTCTGCAGTGAGATCTATATCCTTGGATATATTTTTTAGATATAAAAAGATATCCTTTGTCATTGGGAAATTGGAAATAAAAACACTAATTGCTCTCAATAAACATGAATAGGTTATTGTTGATCCAGATGAAGGACTAGAAATAAATGCTGACCAAATTCTCCATTTGATGGCTATTCATCACAAGTCTAGAATGAGAGAGACCATATTGACTCTGAAATTGCATCCACTCCATCACAAATACACAATGATAAAACCATGAATCCAAATGCTGGAAGTGTGTTTAAGGGTCAAGAAGCTGAATCATAAATATATTTTTTCTAGTGTATTCACAACATAGTGGAATTGTTCAATGTAGTAAATATGAGGATGTGACTAAATCTCTTCAAAACATCCAAGAATTGCCCTGATATTCAATGTTTTCTCCTTGTTTAACAGGTAATGTCGAGCCAAATAAACAATCCTGGAGATGCCGAAGAGAAGAGATATTCTTGCCATCGTGTTGATCGTGTTACCCTGGACTCTGCTCATCACTGTTTGGCACCAAAGCGCTATAGCTCCACTCCTCGCCATCCGAAAGGGTACGAAGTACAGTGCACTCCACAGACATTATCAACCCTGAAGTGGGTCCTTGAACCCAACACTCTTCAGGTTTAGACAACAGGCGGTTCATTTGGGGCGTACTCAGTAAGCACGATCATCAGCTTCACCAGTGCTCAATAACACTCATTCACTGCAAACCTCATCACCCTCAAACTTTATATTCATAGAGTATAAAGAATAGGCACTGGGGTTATTATTATGGCCCATATTGTATTGTATTTTTGGTGATGTACTGTGACTATCTAAAGAATATATAGAATAGGATAGAATGTGATCCCCATTAACCTAATAAGAAAATAGAAGTGATCATTAAAATGTTTTCCATCATATTTTTGCTTTCAGACTTTAATTTACAAAACAGCTAGTGATTACCTAATTTTAAAAATCAGACAGAATTTCTTCCAGTTAGAGCAATTAACAATTCAAATGTCTAATCTGCTTTGTTTTTTTAATTTTAAGCCTCCAGCAGTAAGCTTCTGAATATGTTAATAGCAACACCGACACCCTTTCCAGTAAAATATGCTTCTTTTTTTTTTTACATTTTCATGTGAAATTATAATTTGTTGAACAGTTTCTAGATTTTATGTTAATTTGTTCCACTTCTTTTTTTCTTTAACAAACTTTCATCAAAATCTAAAGTAAAATGAACACACAAATATGAAATACATTGGTGATCTGTCATTGCACGCTAGCCTGAGATATTAATACATTCATATGCTTCCCAATTAACTCACAGAGACCCCAAAGCAACACTGAAATGTCAAGTATGTTACAGAGTAAACCAACCTAAATTAGAGTGGCAGCAAATCAATAAAGCTCTTTGCCATCTTCTTATAAACTCATAAATGCAAACACATAAAGGTGTTAGCAAACAAAGCAGCTTCACACAACGGCTGTCTGGAGGCCAGACATTATACACATTTAAACATAGTCGTTTTGATTTTCGACTGGTTCTTAATGCATTAACAATTGTATTTACAAAAGTCAGCATCATGTTGGATACAGTGAAGATAGAATTACTAAAGATATTAGTAATATCTGACCTCAGGCTTCTTTTTGTGTTCTCTTTAAAGATGTGCTAGAGGCTTTTGACAGAGTGCTCACTGGCTGCTGCTGTTGAACATCTGGCCATCAGCAGATTGTGTTAATCTACGCACTGCAGAAAAATCCTCTTTATGTTCCAGCCGAGAATGGAGCTCAAGCAGAACACTGACAATGACTGCCATTAGCTGTTGTACAATGAAAAAAAATTGACAATCTTAATGGTCGCATAATTGTATTCTATTAGTCATGACCAACTACTGGGTCCAAACTCTCACAGCTTTTACTTGTGGTGTTAAATGTTGCACGGTGATGTTTGAATTTTTCTCGTTTATTTATTCAACATGAGATTTCTTGATAATCTCTGGAGGTACTTCCTAAAAATAAGTTGTTTCCCATACAGTTCAGTGGTGTATGCGTATGATTTGGAAAACAAAAATTAGGTCTGCTTTTCAAATAAACCCGAAATGAAAAGCTACAGTTGTTGACCTCCGACTGTAGCTAGTGTTTAGCTTTGTTCATGAAAACTGTGAGCCTGTGTCTGCTTCAAAGTCTTGATCCATCTACCAGTACAGCTAAAGCTAAATTAGCAATATATTATATTTCTCAGTGACTTTCTTGAATTTGTGATGTTTTGCCAACAACCTATATTTAATGTATCCATCTTAATAATAGTCTGGTACACACTGCAAATTTATTTTTAGTCAAAAAATCTCATCATACTTAAAATAAGACAATAACCTAAAGAGTAACTTTTCAGTGAGATATAAAGGATTAATTTTTAGACATATTTTACACAAGAAATTTTACCAATATAATTTTCACTTGTTCCATTAGATTTTTTTTTTTTTTAATTTTGCTTAATTCAAGATTTATTTTTTTTTAATTCAAGAAAAAATAATCAGTCAATGGAACAAGTGAGGATTATTCTGGTAAGATTTCTGGAAATAAGATTTTCAAGCTCTATTAGCTAAAATAACTTCTTTATATCTCACTAAAAGTTACGCTTTGGTTGACTGTCTTATTTTAAGCGTGATGAGACATTTTGACAAGAAATAGAACAAATACATTTGGTAAGATTGAGATTTTTTCCAGTGCATAACCACCTGGTGCAACCTATCATTATTAAACATGTGGTAGATGAATATCAATCACATAAAAATGTTCCCAAATCTGATCTCTTGTCATTAAAAGCAGTATGTGTTTATTGTCACAGTCAGACTCTGTGGAGATTTCAACATTTTGGTCAATCCTACAGCAAATAATGCTGCTATTTTCTTCAAACTAAATTCAACAACTTAATATGTTTATTATTAACATAATCCAAGAGACAGAGAAGAAAGCAACACATAGGAGACAAGAGTCAGTGTTTAAAAAGAGGGGATGTGCTCTAGATCCACCCACGATTCTCTTTCTTCATAAAAAAAAAAGCCCAAAGGCGACGCTGGAGGGAAACGCTCATCTCTCTCCTCCTCCTCTTGCGCTGTCTCTCTGTCCATCAGTTGTGTTATCCTCTCACGGTGCCTGCTTTCGCTTTTTGCAGCCTGTCACCACCTAGTAAAAGAGATCTTTATCATTCCAGAGAGGCTTGCAGTCCGCCACCACCGGCTCTCAGGTACACTTTACCCCCATTGGGTTTAAGTCACCTGAGGCAAATATACAAAGGACACCACAAGGTTGCACTAATGCCTCACATGTCTTCTTATCCCAAATCTGCAGATGATGGTGTCGAGGGCAAGAGGGACGCAGGTGGCCAGGCACAAGACTCAAAGGAATACTGTGCCTCAGATAAGGACATTGTGGAGGTGGTGAGGACAGAGTATGTGTATACACGGCCTCCGCCCTGGTCTGATGTGCTGCCTACCATCCACATCATCACTCCTACATACAGTCGACCGGTGCAGAAGGCAGAGCTGACGCGGCTCGCTAACACTTTCCTCCACGTTCCCAACCTTCACTGGATTCTCGTGGAGGATTCCCAAAGGAGAACGCCTCTTGTCACTCGGCTCCTGCGTGAAACAGGGCTGAACTACACTCATCTTAATGTAGAAACGCCTAGGAACTATAAGCTGCGAGGTGACACTCGGGATCCCAGAATCCCCAGGGGGACGATGCAGAGGAACCTGGCACTGCGGTGGTTACGAGAGACCTTCAACGCCAACAGCAGTCAGGCAGGCATCGTCTACTTTGCAGATGATGACAACACATATAGCCTTGAGCTATTTGAAGAGGTCAGTGCTACTGCCCTGGTATGTGTATGTACAGTATCCTTATGCAGAGTATGTTTGTGCACTTACAGTCTACTGGGTCAGTTCTTCATCCCATGTCATGGTGTCATAAATGATTTATACTGACATGCAGGTAAACTGACAGTATTCCAAGTGCACTAAGTTAATATACATACAGTATATAAATACTTTTTTTATATTTAAACAGCAACAACAACAACTACCTAACAAAAACATGATCTGTCAATTAAATATGAACACCATGAAACCATTACCTCCCACTGTGAACCTAAAATATGGTAGTCAAGGAGCTGCCATACTGCCTCTATGAGCCATCTGGTCACTGTTCCAGTCCACAGATTTTGAAGAAGGATTCAGGGCTGTGAGTCAGCTGCCAGTCACTGGCTTGACATTATTCACTTGCCCCATTGGATACAATAAGTGATTCATATATATATATATATATATATATATATGCAGATCCGCACTTAATGTTTAAAAACCTTGACTGTACAAAGTTCAAATTGGTATCTATAGGTTTTCATTATTGTATGAAATAAAAGAAAGAAGGAAGATTAGTATGATTACAGTAGCTTGATGATTATTCAGTGTTTCTCATGGTATTGTGGCTAGTGTATCGATGTTTTGTTGCATTGACAGGGACATTTTATTGTGCTAATCAGCATTTTACATTGGAATTCCTTTTCAGATTAAATATATTCTTAGTTTCACCTTTAATTGTTTTTACATACGATAGAAAAAAACTTTTCAGACACCCTTAAATTTTATACAATCTGAAATATTATCATGAAATATTTGGAGAAAAACATTTTTGTGTTCAAAAGGTGTGGCTGCATCAGACAGACACAAACAAATGCTTTTTTTGTTAATTGTTTATAAGAAAAAAATCTAACAAAACTCTTGACAGTTTCAACATGTCATGTCCTGGATGTGTTTCATTGTCTACTACATTGTTTCCCAACCTTTTTGAGCCGCGGCACATATTTTACATTAGAAACATCACAAGGCACACTACCAAAGAAAAATCTAGCAAAAAGTATATTTATTGAAATATAATGCAAATCTACTCTTGATTTATGTATTCAGTGCAAAACCTGAGCCTGTTAGTTAAACACAAAGCTAACACTCTTGCAGCTCAACAGCTCTGTGTGGATCAGTGGTGTATGCTCTTATATGTACCTATAATCACGCTGCTCACTTATAGTACCAATACGTAATTTTTCACGGCACACCTGATGATTCCTCATGACAAACTAATGTGCCACAGCACACTGGTTAGGAAACACTGGCCTATTATACTGAAACATCCAGCTGACAGATTAATGGGTTAGCTTGATAGACTTGATAGCACAGTGCATATCCTACATGCTCCCTGCATGTAGGTTTGGAATGAAGTTGAATGAAGTGAATGAAGAAGGATTCTTTATGTAATATATTACAAATGCATGGGGTTTCCAAAAACTTTTTCCACCACTGTATTATTTATGACACTAGATTTAGAAAAGGCAAAGTAAATAGAACACACACTGGATAAATAATGTAAATCTTAATTAGATTTGTATTAGTTCAGTAAGTGAAACTTATGCCACACTGACCGGCCATGTGCAGTAAAAGTCTGTGGTGTAATGGATGGGAAGAGGGGGGATGGAACAATAAATTCTCAGTAACATGAAACATTTGTTTAAGCTCTTAACAAGCAGAGTCAGGAAGCCAGAGCCAGTGCAGAGAAGTTTGAGCATGTAAACAGCACATCTCAGGCCATCCATCTTGACATCAGTTGAATTACCTGAGTGGACACGGTCCAGGTCCTCTGAGTATTAGCCTCAACTCTTGTTAGTAGTGCAGACATGGTCTGTAGTAAATGGAGCGCCGGGTATTGACGGGGCCTGTCATTACCTTTCTCTGGGAATCAGCTGAAGTGCTCCATCTCCCTCAGAAGCCCTCCATCACCTCCAACAGGCTTACTTATGGGCCAGAGTAATGGCGCTGAGGAGCGGCAGAAGGAGAAAATGAATGAGAGAAAACCAAAAGGTGTCAGTCACGTAGATCGAAAGTAAACAGTGGGTTGTAACCTATAGTTTGCTGACAGTATAGGAAAAAATTCAGTAGTTTGCTGGCATCGAAATAAATATTTAGTGTCTCAGAAGCTTGAGAGAAGAAGAAAATATAAGACCAAGTGTAAAGACATGGTTGAAGAGTGATGTGCAGTGCTCTGTGGAGGCCAATTAATATGTTATTATATTCCAAAATATGCATACACAGCCTGGCCAAATGAAGAAGTCAGCATCTGGATATAACTTTGTAAACAAGAAAGAGATTTCCAGTGGATAATTATTGAATTGATTAGATGTTTTAGCAACATGTTCTTGAAGCCGAACTGATGCAGTGAGTGATTGACAGCCTGTAGTGGACCCTTTATATAAGCCTAGTATACAGTATGTAATTTTCTGTTCATTCCATGGTATATGTATATGTTAGTCCTCCTCATGTTGATTTTTCTTGAGGCATAGCCATTTTGTTTTGTTTTATGTCTTGTGTTTTTATGTTTTACGATTGTTTCTGTATAAAAGGCAATGGGGAGCTTAAGTCTCCGCCCCTTCCAGGAGGTTCATGGGGCCTGAGATCAGAAAATTAATGAATGGTATTCAATGGGAAATAAAATGCTAAATGGTATCTGGTTTGTCATGTGCCCTGAATCCCACACAAGCTGTTCTATAATAAATGATAATTATTGATTAATCATTTCAACTGCTTCTGTTAATCAACGGCTGATTCATTTGCGAGTAAAACTTGTTAATAATTTGGACTACATGATTGGTGCACATGTGACATCACCACAGACTCCACACCATAGCTGAGCAGAGTGTGACGTCACATACACGATGCATTTTAGTCTCTTACTAAGCCAACATAAAACCTAAAGTCACGTTTGCTTCTCATCAAAAACTGATTTTCTGCCTATGCCACATCAAATATTTCTTATTAACCGCTGTCATATGTGAATTTCAGAGCACTTGACAAACTGAATCAGAATTTAGCTTGAACCGCTCCATTCACTCCCAATCGAATTTTTTGCCAGCTAAGCACCCATGGACCAGAAGTAGAAGGGTGTGACTTTGCCTCTCCATAGACTCCTTCGCAGTCAGTGTCATTCAAATGTAAAAGGGAGTTGTGTGGACTGCATGGAAACACTGTTTATATACAGTAGATGGCATACATAAAGCATAGCTAGAAATGCCTCGTTATTATCGGCTGTCAGAATCAATACATTCCTATGTAGAATTTCATCTGGATCTCACCCATTCAAAAAAAAGTAATAAATTCGATGATGTCTATGGTTACAAGCGATTAAGCATGTGGACTGGGATGAGAGCACAATCAGGAATGGCCATTTGTCTGATCTTTACATTCTAACCACAATCTGGACCTTGAATAAAATTGCTGTGGCATGATCCAAACCTACAATGAAGTACATACTGAAAATGAAAAGAAAGATCTGGGGGAAGTAGGTGGTTAAGTGATTAACCTGGGTAAGTTAAGCCAGAGGAAGTGATAAACCTTCTAACAGAGTAGCCTGCTGGCTTTCTCTAGTTAAGAGAATAAGTACTCAAGGCTCTTCTGTTATCAGGTTTACTACAACCTCTAGGTTAACTTACCCAGGCTTACTATTAAACACTAAACACTAAACACCTACTTGGACTTGGTAAAAAAAACAAAAAAAAAAAACTTCAGTGCACAAAAGTTTACTATGTCAGTATAAAACACACTCTACACATGCCCACACATAACATAATCGTATGACTTGTTTCATGAGTGTAGGCTACATACAAGGCTTGTCAATTAAGTACATATACTGTATATGTCAGGCTATTGTATACTTGGAAACTTACTCACATCGTCCGTCCACTCTTTTATTTTTTTATTTTATTTTTTTTTTTTTTGTCTGCATTTTTTCTCGTCCACTCTTTTATTAAGTAAAGATCCGGTAGGTGATGTCCACTTTTAAGTGCTAATTTATTTATGTTGCATTCTTGATCTTGAAAAGACAAAGATTTAACGTAGTCTGACGACTCACTGGTAGACGGACAGCACCATAGTTTCTGGGTCCTGGCTGCACACAGTGTTGCCAATGAATATATATATATATATATATATATATATATGTGTGTGTGTGTGTGCATGTGTGACCACACTTTGTCTGACCCCTCCAGGAGTATTATAGGCTAGTCTGCTAGTCTTTTTGTTTGTTTTGTGTGTGTGTGTTTTAAGTGGCATTGACAATGAAGAGAGAATTTAACTGTTTGTCTCAACGATCAATAGATAGATAGATAGCATAGATTGCATCTGCTAAGGGTTCTTCTAAAAGTCTCTGTCTGGCATTCAGTACAGTATGGGCGTGTCCTTCCGCTCAGACAAGTAGCACGCAGAGTACGGTCACTGCTTCAATGCACAGATGTGAAGGTCCAGGAACTGATATAGGAACCTTTTTTTTTTTTTTTAAATGACGGAACCATGTCCGGTTCCATAATGAAAAGGCGCCGATTCCGGGTCCCAACCCTAGCACAGACCACTTAAGGACTGATGAATGTACACAGTCCCTCCACCTGTTTCTCTTGAGAAAATGTGTTTTTCTTTTATTGCCACTCTGCCTATTCTGATACTCAGGCACTTTGTCTTTGTGGGATTCTCCCCTAATGCAGACATAGGCTTGCACACACAGTAAAACTGCACAAACACATCCTAAGGAAGAGGGACTTTCTTGCATTTTCATTTGGCTGGCTGGCAGCAGAAGAAGGATTTGTGCTGTTTTATCTATCCCAATATTACAGGAGTCAGCAGGCGAAACTCATTTTCACATTTCACAGTAAAGACAGGAAAGTGATGAACCACCTTGACATTGCCTGTGGAAAGTGTGATTTTTACACTTTCTTTTGATTTAAGCCACCTGTATATCTGTTACAAAACAGGAAAATAGGTCAGCCATTGGATTTGGATGTGGTCTGACCACCAAGTACCATGCGTAGTTTTTAGGGTACGCTTTATCCAATTTCAGTTCCCTATCAGTCGACCTCAGCTTAGAGTAAAAACTGCGTGGAAACCTACATGTATGAAAGTTTTACTATAAAAATCTTTCTAAAAAGAATCCAGCCCGTATATAAATGTTAACTCTAACTTACACTGACACATGCATATAAGCAATCATTATCTCTTCTACTATATAACACCCAGAGCTCATTAAGACTGAACATCCTGCCAAATCTTATCTGGCTGGCTGGCAGTTGTTTTCCCTAAAGCTCAAACCCACTGATTCCCATAAGCCCCTGGCCCACTTCATGCTGCTCAAACTCTGCTCCACTCTCTGATCCCTGGAGCTGACCACACCCCAGTCATCCCACCGCACACAAATCTAATGTGTCAGCTCAAATGTAAAGCTCTATATACAAGCAGATTTTGTTTTAATGTTTGCTTAAAAGAGACATGTGCACTTTCTCTCTGCGGGGCTTTATATGGAAACTTGACTCTATAGTCACAAATACTGGACATTGGCTGTTCACTCATATTTGCGTACCTCTATTGTAAATAAAGCTTCCATAAGAGCTTCCAGCAGCACCATTATTTCTGCTGCACTGAGTTTGATTAAATGACTGTTTCTAGACCTTCCTCTTTCTTTCCTCATTATAAAAATACACCTTTTATGGCTGCAGCAGCGCCTGCAAGAAAGAAAGGACCCAATGAGAGGTAGACAAAGAAAAGGGCAGCAAGACTGTTTGATGCTTGAAGATTAAAGGATCGAAAAAGAACAGAATGGAAGTACTCTACCTTAAAGAATTTCTGTGGGGTATGGTCATATAGGTGCATGCTCTAATGGTTTGTTGCCTTCAAAGTGTCTTAGTATGGTCTACATCTGAGTGTGGCTAATTATTGCATGTAAGGTTGAAGAGTGTGTGATCTCTATTCATTTAGGCATAAGACAGCTGCATAATAGTTTGGTCAACAGTAGAGTGAGTTAAAGCAGCAGCTAAAAAAACACCTTTAAAGCTGGGAGCTGATGCACAGACACTGTCTTACTCAAAGGTGTAGTACAGGGTATACAAGGCAACATGTATGCCGACTTATTTTTCAGGCAACATTGAGTATACCCATTTCTAATTCCCTCTGATGTACACCATTCAGTACTATTTGCAAGCTAAATTGCTTATTTTTACCCCCAGGATTTATTTTAAATTTTATTTTACTTTTATTTAACCAGGAAGTCCCATTGAGATCAGAAATCTCTTTTGTAATGGTGACTTGGACAAAATAGCAGCCAAATAAAATGATGCAAAACAATGCAATGCAAATAACAATGCAAAATGCATACATGATGCATAATAAAACAATAAAACACAATAACAATTATTCAATCAAAATAGCATCAAGAAAACCAGTGACATTCTTCCTTCACTGCATTCTCCATGGTACTTTTAAAATCACTGAAGTAAGCCTTCCCTAGTCAACTGTTGAACTTAACGAATATACCAAAAAAAGATCATAATAAAATAAAAAATACTAAAAGACACTACACAGCAAATATGGGAGTGTTACATATTCAGTGTCATTGTTCAATAGAGTGTTGGTGTTGTATTAACATCACATTGATTTAAAACAACACTGTCCATTGTGCTTTTGTTAAATTAATGTTGTTAAATCAGGGTGTTGTTAATATTGGTGGTAAACAAATCCAGATTGCAAATTCACAGAGCACACTGACAAGCAGCAACAGTGCCAGCAGCCATCTTGGATTAAAAGAGACAGGATAGGTAAAGCCGTGACTCACTGCCTTCACTGATTATCAAGGGTCTGCAACCCTGGTCCTAGAGAGCCGCTATCCTACATGTTTTAGATGTTTCCCTCTTCCAGCACACCTGACAGACATTATCAGTCTTCCGCACAGCTTGATGATAGGCTGATCATCTGAATCAGGTGTGTTGGAAGAGGAAAACATCTAAAACATGCAGGATAGCGGCTCTCTAGGACCAGGGTTGCAGACCCCTGGATTAGATAGATTCATTTTAGGCATGAGGAAGTGAGCCAATCAGAGGTAGAGTAGGGCGGGCCATGCCCATGAAAATATTACTAATTCTCAGTGACCAACTCTGAAACCTAATTGAACACCTCAGGTGCCAGTGTTACCCCAGTTGATTGACAGGTCAATGCGCGTCTCACTGAAAGATGTGCGATTATTGGAAATGTGAACAAGAAAAGCAAAATAAACATTTTTCAAGTAGCACATATTGAGAAAGCCTATTTTTATGAGAAATATAATTTTGAAATGACTTTTAAGGTGATTTCCAAATGAGTCACTGTTTTAAATTACTGGATCATATGACCGCACATTTAGAGGAGAAGAGAACTGCGTGAGTAGACTAACTATGGAAGGCCAGTGTTATTAAAGGCGATCGTCATGAAAGGTTAACACTATCCTATGTTTGCCTCATGTCAGCTGTTTATGTGGCCAGGAATACTTACAAACTACTCCTGATGAAGTCATGAAGTCATGACTTGCACATTGCCCCCACAGAATTCCACATTATATATTTTTACTTTATTTATTTTTATCTTATTCTATCTTGGTGCGTGCTTATTATTTTTTTATACTATATGTATATATATATAATTCTTTTTTTTCTCTTTTTCTTTTTATTGATATACTATATGTTGAATGTTGCAGCGTTACACCGAGACAAATTCCTTGTTGTATACTACATGTGTACTATACAAACAATGGCAATAAAACTCTTTCTGATTCTGATAATTTTATAATAGTGAGCAAATACTGATGGATTTTTGTGGAATAACTGAAGTAGTCTGACATGTCACTAGTGTCACAGGGTGTTTTTCTGAACTACTTAAAAATTACTAGCCTACAGTAGCTAGTGTAATGTGCTATTGTAGTAGTCTAGTTCTGCTCAATGTAACTTTTGGCTAGATTTCCCTGAAACTGGCCGACGAATCACAGTGAAGTATAGAGTCAGAGGGCGGGTCTAACAAAGTGACACTGCAATGATTCAGAGACAAACAACTGGAAAAAAACCCATAGAAGAACTACAACGGGTGGCGATTTCCTTTTATCAAAGATGAATGAAGAATGTAAGAAAACGTCAGGCATCTTTACATTCTTTTTACAGAAGTTACAACACTCGTTAAGCTCCATAACCCACCATTTTGTTTAGTCATTCGTAACTTTCTCCGGACTCCTCCGTGAATTTTCCAGTGCTCTAATTACGTCATCCGAAAGATTACGCTGATTGGTTGTAGTACTTGTCCAACAAAAGGATATGAAAGACAACGTTTTAGCCCGCCTCCCCTGACTATGAAGAATGACTAGACCTACTGTATACATGAAACGAATGGGAATAGCACGGCTAGGCTACTTGTTTCTCAAATGACTGACTTCTTATTGCTTTTTTTTAAAAATACATTTTCCTTTCCTCGCATTAGATGAGATCGACCAGGAAAGTGTCTGTGTGGCCCGTGGCCTTTGTTGGCGGCTTGAGGTACGAGTCCCCTAAGGTTAATGCAGCTGGAAAGGTCTATGGATGGAAGACAGTGTTCGACCCCCATCGGCCCTTTGCCATCGACATGGCTGGATTTGCCATCAACCTGAGGCTCATCCTCTTCAAGCCACAGGCATATTTTAAGCTCCGTGGAGTGAAGGGGGGCTACCAGGAGAGTAGTTTGCTCCGAGAGCTTGTCACACTCAACGACCTGGAGCCTAAAGCAGCCAATTGCACTAAGGTAATTCTTTAATATTGTATTATTGACTGCTTTTAAGATGCTTTATATTAGAAGTTAGTGGATGGAGAATTTTACATGAATGTCTTGGTGATTGAAAACATTAGAATATAGAGAAACATGCGGCCCGGGGGCCAAATGCGGCCCGCCAAAGGTTCCGATGCAGCCCATGGGATGAATCTGCAAAGTGCAAAAATTCCACAGTTAAGGCTGTGGAACTGGTTTCAGTTCAGGTTCCACATAAAGACCATTATCACCTCCAGTCAAATTATAGCAGAATAACCTACAAAAATGAATGACACATTTTGATGGGAAAATAATTTACATTATGCCCGTAAATAATGACAACTTTAAATTTTTGTCTTTGTTATAGTGCAAAAAATAACATTAAATTAGGCAAATATTTATACTTACAAAGTCCTGTAAAAAATAAAATCTGAAAAATCTGAACAAACATGAACAACCTGAAATTTCTAAAGAAAATTAACCACAATTTTAACAATTTAGTGTCTTTGTAGTAGATCTGATCCATAATGTACATGTGTAAATGATTAACTGAGACATAATATTGTTAGAATTGCACATATTTTTCTTATGCTTTTTCAGGTTATTCACACCTTTCTTCTTGATTAGTATTTTCATAAGGTAATTGGGTTTGTTTTTTTCTCTAAAAGACATAAATTTGGAATTGTGACTTTTTTCTCAGTTATAGATATTTTACTTGTCCAGCCCGCTTGAGATCAAATTGGGCTGAATGTGGCCCCTGAAAGTCTTGAGTTTGAGACCCCTGTTATAGGGTGAGTGTGAATGTATTTTTGTAACTTTTAAAGACCCAAACATCCACCACCAAGTCTTTAATACATGTTGATCCATTAATCCTATCAATACATGACAATATTTGTTGTAGAAAACAGTTTGACATATTTCCATGGTCATCAGATATGATCCATTTGGATATAATGAATGTGGAAACGCCATCATTGTCTACAACACTGATTCACCAGTAAAACCACTACAAAATGTGATCCTTGTGGATGGAGATATTTGTTTTTACATTGAATTCGCAATATCTTTGCTGAAAAAGTAATTTTTTCTTCATTTATCTCAGTTTTGATATAATTAACTTTTACTTTACTATGAGTTTTCATGAACATCTACATGATCTGTGAAATAAATATAGAAAAAAAATCTTGATTCACACCAAAAAAATGTCAAATGCAGATCATAATATTGTTTTTAAAAATAATTGTAAAAAAGTTGGAGATAAATCAGTTAAGAAATGTAGAAATAGAGAGAAAAAATAATTTGGATTACTGCCACAAAAGTAACACTAGGTCTTTATATGTTAAAGTTTAAAGCTGTTTATTTATTTATTTTGAAGGGACAGTGCACAATAATAAATAAATTATGTGTCAATATGCGGATTACAGCCAAGGCTAATTTACATCTTAAATCCCTATATACAACAACATAGTTCACATAAAACAATTACAATCCAGTGTACTCATTCAGCAGATGAGTAAAATATACATTTATACATATACATTTATGCTACATTGCACACAACATGCATTCATGCATGCACACATTCCCACATGACTTTACATGAGATTGAACACATGATTTATGTTTGTTTAGTGAGAGATCTGACTAAAAAAAGTCACTTTTTCTTCAGTTTTTTCTTGTTTTGATAAAATACTCCTGAAATTTAACCTGCACTTTTATGACCATCTACATGATCTGTGAATTAAACATAGGAAAATACATGATTTACACTGAAAAACCACACAAAACAGATAATAATATTTTAACAAATAGTGATAAATCACTTAAGAAAGGTTTACTAGAGAGAAAAGTATTTTGGAAACTGATATAAAAAAAACCCCGCTAGGTCTTAGTGGGTTCATTTTGAATCCAGCATCAAATAAATCACTTTGAGATGGCTGTGCTTCACAGAAAATCACCAAATTTTCTTGCAGTATACATGGATCTCTGTGCAGGTAATATCTGCCAATGGTCAGGCAATAAATTAGTATATATCCATTCCTATAAAAGTTTCATTTCATTGATTATATGTTTCACACTGCCCACATGCACACCCAAATGCACCGCACAAAAGTGAAAGGCTTGAGGCGAACAGCAGCAACAACCTTCGTTATGCTCTCTCCACCATTCCTGTTGTAGCCCTCGGTCTGGGTCACTTCACTAAGCCTCTCTCTGGGCAAACGAGGAGTCAGCCAGAGGGCTTTAGCTTGATGGTATCAGCACCGCAATCTCCCCTCCACACACACATACAGAACGTTCTAGCAAGGAAGAGGGAAAGAAAAAGAAGAGAGAGAGAGAGAGAGAGAGAGAGATACTTCCAGCCAGCTTTTTCTCCTGCTCTCTCCCAGCCATTCAGAGGGGCAAATGAAAAGAGTGGATTCAAGAAGCGGCTGAGAGAGCGGAATTGGGAGTTGGGGGAATGAGGAGGTAGGGAAGTCACACTGATTACAGATGAGCGCAGGGATGGACAGAAGGGCAGGTGGAAAAGAAGAAGGGAAAAAAAATGGAAAGCCGTGCATTGGCATCCCTCTTCCTTATAATCTACCACTTCAGATACGAGCATAACTATTAACCTCCCTCTCACACCTGAGCAAAGTGGGAGTGGGCTCCTGGCACATTTCAAACACATCTTATGCATAATGCATGAGTGCCGCCACAGTGAGATGAAAGGGAAGTGGGTTCCAGCATAGAAGAGAGCAAGGAAAATGAGCTTGACACTTTTTACTTTCCTCCTCCATTCTCCTTGCCATAATTTTCCTGGTTGTTTGTCCAGTGACTGAGGCCAAATCAATCGGGTCTAAGGCGTGATAGCACAATTGCATCCCTTGAAGAACTGCACTATTTTATTTGAAAACAATCACAGTGGTACAGCAAAGTATATCCATAGTGTAGAAGCCTCTTAGTTGACAGTGGTCTAAAAGTGGCCATTATCCTATAGTCAGGAGAGGACTTTAAGCAACCGGGCAAGCTGAGGGGGACGGATCATATATTTGCCGAATAACACATTATGGTCCCTCTTCACATCCTTCTAATGCAGGTCTCACACTCAAGTAGGTTTTTACACAATCCCAGAAGTGTACATAGTGGTGCCTGTAGCTCCATCTATAACAGAAAATGCATGTTTTGAAGAACATGTTGGCAGAGTGTGAGCTAAAAGCAGAAGAAAAAGATGGACTAAAAAGAACAACATGTTCTAACGTTGCTGTGTGTGTTGTGCTTTTCCCACTAGATACTTGTTTGGCACACAAGAACAGAGAAACCTGTCCTTGTAAATGAAGGGAAGAAAGGATTCACAGACCCTAATGTGGAGATCTGAAGATTTCCACCAGATTGAGGCAAGTAATGAATTGACTTTCCTTTGTAATGCAACTAAGTCATTATATACATGTCTTTGTGTGTGTGTGTGTGTGTGTGTGTGTGTATATATATATATATATATATATATATATATATATATATATATATATATATATATATTACAACAGCTGACAGATCTGGAAATATTGACTTTTTTTTTTACTCTAAAATGTGACTTCATTTCATAATGTTCATGAAGCATACAGATGGTCGCTTTGAGCTCAATAAATACCAGATGAAGTGACTCCTGCTGTTTTCATCCATTTTTAACTTTAATATTTACAGAATGAACAGGACAGGCTTTGTACATTCAACAGAATCACACAGCTGTGTCCTAAGTCTCTTCCATCACCATCAACTTAACCACAATCATGATTTGGTCTCATCTGTGAAGGAACATGATTGCATGACATTAACTGTGAAACAAGACTATCTTGTTTTTGTGAGTAAAATGACCCAAATGTCCTCATGGTGGTTCTGTTCTATAGCATAATGATGACTATGTAGATATAGGTTGTTAAAGTTAGCACGTTGATGCAGATCCATCATTATGATTAATCTGATTAAAATGTTTCACCCAACTATAACCCATCTGCAGTGGAGAATGACTGAACATCTCTGGCAATGCATTTCAGACAGTTTGTCCAAGTAGAGTTACCATTGCACATGTACGGTTGATCCAGTAGTGACAGGCAACAGAACCAGCCCATAAAGATGAATGACACTAAACAGCACATTAGACTCTGGATAGAAATATGAGGACAAAAAAAAAAACCCTGATGTTGATTGACAAAGTACTGTATTACACACACTCTGCAGGAAGGAGTTTTCTATTCACTGAAGCATTTACAGATTAAAATACCACATTAAGACAAAGCATACATTAGTGGAGGATTCTGCTAGCACTTTGGCTAATGCGTCACCCAGCTTTGTAACAAATATGTTAAGTGCATTTAAATTAACATTCTTTCTTTGGGTCTGTTTGTTCATGCAAAAATGAAACCCGATTAATATAGATAAAAAATGAATGATATTTAGTTGTAATTAATTGAAATGAATCCACATGAACCATGTCATTGATCTGATTACAAATTGTAATAATTTGACAGCACTTTTATTTAGTTTTATACATATTTTAATGGCCACATGCCAAAGTGTTCAAATGATTTGGCCATCAACTGTAAATATTTTCAAACCATGCCTTGTACTGTACGTCTCTTCAAAAACATTTTTTTTCCTCTTGTAAGTCTGTAAGTCCACCCGGTCTCACCTAGTAAAAAGACAGGTGTTTGCAATGTTTTCTAAAGTGCTGAAATCAATTTTTAATGTTCTTACAGTCAGGGTGCAATTATAGCAGCTGTTCTTTCCTAATTGTCACCAACCAACAGCTTCAATTGACCTAAAGTGAGGTTTAGTGCTCTCTCTCAGCATATCTTAATCCTTTCATTGCAGGTGGTCAGCCATGGACCTGCAGAAGAAAAATGGCCGGTGCAACCAGCGTTCACGTCTTAATCGTTTGGGGGGGAAAAAAAGGAAGGGAGGCCTTTGAAAGGGGATTTAATCCTCTCAACTGAGTCTGACTTTTTTTTTTTTTTTTTTTAAATACAGACTATAACACTACAAATGTATCATATTAAAGCACAGATTAGTAAGAGATGGTAGAAGTGCAGAAGAGACGACATGAAGGACACGACATGGGGTTGATGTGGACAAGCATGATCTGCACCTTCACGGTACAGCGACTCGCTGAAGACAACCTTACAACAGAGACAGCACAATATTAAACGCATACAGCCAGCGGATTCAACCAGACAGGTCTGGAGCAGGTTGAAAAATACCTTACACCTCAAAGAAAAGAATAACAGAACTATAATAAACTATGGGGAAAATGCTTATGAGTCTGGATCTGCACACTCCAGAGAAACTCCTCCTGGACTGAAGGACAGGGCCCCTACAATCATCAGCCTGAAAAACAACAATGAAACAAGACTAATGTTTCTCATGTGGATTTAATTTGGAGCAAACACAAATACTACAAGGGAACGTTTTTTTTTGTTTGTTTGTTTGTTTTTTAAACTATGAAATGTTTGCTTTAATTTAATGTAATTGTTTTGGGTGTTTTCCAAGCACTTGACTTGCAACTTCAATACTACTGACTCTTACCTGCATTTATTCTTGGGTTGTCATTGTTCATTTTCTAGTGTCATTATAACTCATGCATTGAAGTCACCACCGTACACTTGAAGAGACTGCTGTTTGATATGTATTCCTTGTGCTTAGGAGCCAAAAATATCAAAATCCTAACACCCCTCTTAGCACTTAAAAACACACAAATGATGTTTTCCTGTGTGGCAACATATGTAAATAGTAATTCAACATGAGAACAATCAAAGGATTAATGACAGTTGTGTAATTACTGCATTTGAGTTGTAAAAACAAAACACACCACAAGCCTCTTAACTCCTCACAGTTAAGTCCTCACAAAGACACAGACACACACACACACACTCCAGATTCAATACATAGAAAGAGTAATAGCACATGACCCCTTTTGTGTTTTACTATAAACTCACATTCATGAGACTTAAGAACATTAAAACAGCTTCATGGAAAATCCACAAGTATTGGCCTCGAATTCTTGGAGGTTTTCCGTTTTGTGTGACTTGTTCATCATAGCAGGGAAATAATGGAGTGTTATCAAGTTAATCCCATGTACGATCTATGCACGATCATATAACAGTATTGTCAACATAAAGCTAAAGGCTATCTGAGTTTTAGCATAAGAAAAGAGAAAAGAACAAGAAATGGCATTTATTATTAAGAATATCATGCTACTATAGTGCAAGAAATGTTCCTGTATACATTGCTCTGCATTATTAACACTCAAGGACCTACTGTAAACAGCTGCTGGCAACAAAAGCATCTTAAGTGTAATACGTGTAGAACCACTAAACACATTATTACATTTTACACAATTTGGATAAAGTGCCATTTCTCAGCACATTATCATTGTCTGATATGACCCATTTTGATGTCGAGAGGCTCCATAGTGAGTGTGGAAACACTACCATCTTCTGCAGCTTCCATTCAGGAATAAAACCCATGTACTATGACAAATGCTAGTGAGTGTAAACAGTTGTTTTTATGTTCAGTTGATCATACATTTAACTGGGAAAGTCACTTTTTCTTCACTTTTCTCTCTGACACAATAACCATTGAAATTGAACCATTGAAACTCTGAGCTGTTCTGAGCATCTTACATGATCAGTAAATTAAATATGGGAAACTACAGTCGCAGAAAAAATGATTAAACCACCTTTGTTTTCTTTTGTTTCATGTTAATTTTAATGTCTGGTCTAACGGACAGTATATTTGTTTGGATAAATGGAATGATAACCACAAAAAAATAGCTCATAGTAGTTGAATTTCAGAGCTGATATCTCTCCATTTTCCATGTTTTTTAGAGAATAACCAAATCACTTCAGTTCTTACATCAATATCTATGGCATTGTAGTGACAAAAACAGTGTTTTTATTCATCCCATGTTTTCTTTTTCTGTCTGTTTTAGTCATGATACACACAGTAGGTAGCAGTTGACTGCAAAACCATTGTTTGTGATGACGGTTGATGGTCTAATAATTTTTCTGCGACTGTAAGTGGTGATAAATAAATGACATGATAAATGAGGTTAGATTTTGGAAGTGTCTATAGAAATACATCTAGGTCTCTTAAAAACTTTCAAACACAGCTGGCAAATACTACAGTAGTAGAAAAAGTTTTCACACACCCTTAACATTTTAGTTTCCAATATTATCATGAAATATTTGCAGATTTTTTTTTTGTGTTTCAAAAGATGTTCCTGCACCTGACAAACATATATAAATGATTGGGTTTTTTTTTTTTGGTTTTTGTTTATTGCTTGTAAGGAAAAAAAAGTAAATTATTGACAGTTTCAACAGATGTTTTTTTCTCCTGAAACATTTAGACAGAACAGAGTGGAAGAGAGAATAATAATAATAACAATAAAAATGGATTAGATTTCTATAGCGCTTTTCCAGGCACCCAAAGCACTTTACATTATTGATCCATTATTCAGAAGAAGGGAACAATACTTGGAAAATTTCAATGACTTAAGAATTATTCTTAACACATTGTATCACAAATGCATGGGGTGTCCAAAACTTTTTTTTCTTCCCTACCATTGCATATCTAAATTTGAAGTTATATGAGTTATATGTATGACCCCAAATATTTGGCCTTTAGATAAAGAACCTCAGTTTCCCTCTATATTTAAACTAATACACACTGATCTGAAGTGACAACAGTCTAGTGAAAAAGCACAAAAAGTACTTTTATTTTTGCTAATAATGTGGTAATTTCAACAATACATCTTCTTTAGCCTTGAGCACTGACGTTGATGTACTGCATCATGGCTTCTTTTTGTGTCAGTGTCCATCTGCCGTACATCAGGTGGATCATGAAAGGGAGTCTTTGCACCTTTGACATCAGTAGCTGTGACACTTTACAATTAATCACTGTAACAAAGTTATTCCACTCCTCGTATAACAGAACCTCTACTCTCCTTGATAAATTGTCTGTCTAGTGCAACACACAGCAGTGGTTCTTATCGAACATGGCTTTGCAAAAGTAGCTGGAGACAATTCAAATACCAAACCTCTACTCTGTTGCCAGATTATCTCTCTTCACACCCTTTGTCGACACATTCGTACATATCACCTCAAACTTACTAAGATGTTAGAGCCTTCTTAGCTCATTAGCCGAGGAAACCGTGTTATTACATATTTTGGCTGGAGTGTGATAAGACAGATTTAGAAGCAGATATCCGTGTTTTATCAGCCTTTGAAATCACAGACAATGAACCTATCTTTGAATTTGTTCTGTTCTTCAACTCGCCTCCCATTATTTATTAAAAATCAAATTTAATATATTTATTTATGTATTTATTTCGAGCGTGGTTGTGCAATTTAACCGTAGCAGTTGTATTTACCCATTGCTCTCTAAAGCAGCAAACAGTATAGACAACACAAGGGTTATTATATACTGTAGGACCATTATAGTGTATGAATAAACAGACATGCAAACACATGTTCATATCACTACTGTTGATCCAATTGAGGAGTTCTGAGGAGCTTTTAATTTAAATGCATTATTCCTCCTGTAAAACTGTCTGGAATTGGACAAAATGAAGATGAAAATACAAGTGTAATATTTCACTCAATGTGTAAACGTTTTTATTTTAACACCATTTCCATGTTTTCATTTTGTTCTAGCAAGTTTTCCTGAATTTAAGTATGTGATGTATCATGCATTTTTCATGTGATGTTGTCCAAGACTGCCCACATAATTCTAAATCTTGCTCTTGTCAAAACACTGGCGAACAAAGATCCTGCGGCATACAGATCAGCATGGGGTATGATTAAAAATAATAATAATAATAATAATAATAAAAAAAAATTAAAAAAAAAAACACAAACAAACAAAAAAAAGATTCTGTGGTGTTAACTCTTTGTGGTGTGTCTTAAAGAAGCAGCAAATGAAATATCCTGGATAATTTCAAAGGGCTTCACCTTCAAGGTTTGTTACAACTAGTCCAACATCATATTTCAGTTTATTTCGTAATCTAACAACACATGTATCAAGCAATACCTAATACTCAGAATTAGTCTAATAGAAGCAACCTCTCTATACATCCACAGCAGGTTCAGTATTTAATGTCAGTTAATGAGCATTTCCCTCTGAGGGCTTCTCTAAGGCACAAAACACTTCACACACACACACACACACACACAAGTCCTCTTTTTCCCTCATTTCCTCTGTCATTTTCCAGCCTCATGTGATTCACATTTTATGCATGTGATTCTTATGGTTGTTTATTTGCCACAGCAGTTCAGTCTCAGAGAAAGATGTTAGTTGAATCAAGAGAAATAAACAACTCAGAAGAAACTCATTTGTGCTTCTTGTAGTATGTTAATACACTGGAAAACACCTCCTACATTCAACTGTATTCGTTTATATATTGAGTATTGGCACATTTGGCCCGTGGGCATGGATCAAGAACTGCCTTGCTCAATGGCGTGCTGATGATAGCTTAAGGCTAAACTTGTACCACTACATAAATTATGAGCGAGATTTGATTTGTTCAAAATGCATTTTATACTTGTTTCTGTAAGATATGCATTAAGCGCTGCACTTGTAACATCCTCTTTTTTTTGTGAAATAACTGTGATCTGTCACAGATAATGTCAGATGAGTTTTCAAAAGATGATACAACAACACACTAATAGTGGGAAGCAAAACACTCTTTATTCACAGTTGTTCTTACAAAGGCTGACTTCAATAATAATAATAATAATAATAATAATAAAAAAAAATAAGACCATCAGAAGAATAAAAATATTAAGTTAATAATTAACTTATAATACACATAACTATTCTAATCAAGGTCAGCCCATGTTACAACCTAATTTCCTCTAATTCTAATTACACAATTATACAGTGGGGATGCTGATATTGAACAGAGTAAAAAGTAAATACAAGCCATCACAGCATGACACATCCACCAGTCTGCAACAAAACTGAGAAGTGGTATTGGTTACAGAGTAGGTTTATGAGTAGTTTACTGATAAATATAAAATGGTTTTCTGATTCACCTCTGCAACAAAATGATAGCAAATAGATGGACAGACAAACAATTAAAAAGAAACAACATTTAATTAATAAAATAGATGAATTCTGGGGAAGAAATATAAAGTCATTTCCCAGTGATGATGAATAATAAGTACCACCACCAGCTTAAACAATGACACATATACAGTATGTATTGTACCTCCAAATGCAGTGGTGGACTGTAATGAAGTAAAAGTACTTTTGTTACTTTAATTAAGTACATTTTCATGTATCTACTTTATTGACGGATAAGTCAACTTGAAAAAAACTGAGTTTGTTAATGCTCTACTGCACAAAACACTGTACAACTATACATATTAAAGCTGTAGAGGTACAGATGGATTCATGTTGTCTCCCAAAAAACTTTGAAAATCAATTCTTTTTGAAGCTGAATTATAAATACTGGTAATATTCAGATTTAGAAATGCCTGGCCTGTGGGGTTGGTTACTGTGCCAGAAGATTCTGTTTATTGTGGATCCTCTTCACAGTTTGAGACCAGAGCTGGTTCTGCTTCTGTTTACAGAGTTCAGTACTGAATAATATGAGCAGTCAGTTATAACGCTGCTTCCTTCTTTGTATATTTACCAAACGTCTAATTCCACCACTTTGACTCAATATTTACTTTATTAAGTATAATGGTTGAATTTGGATCAAATATTTTTTCCTTTTTAAGTACATTTTTAAACTAGTCTTACACTGTCAGAAGCAACAGCTAGGGGTATTCATCCCTAAACACCCCCAATCCTTACTGATGTCATGACATGAGGCCAAATACCCAGGTCATGACCTTTCATTTGCAGCTGATTTGAAGTCAATCAGACAAATAATTCCACAGTGTTATTGATTTTTAAATTTTGACCAGTCCCCTGTGGGCAATCAGTTCTTCCTCTGCATGATATTCATTGATATGGAAAATCTGGAGTTTCTAACCAAATATTTTTCAAGTTATTACATTCATTCCATTCAGGGACATAATGAGTAATTTTATACGCACCTTAAATAGATACTATAATTTCAGTAAAAAAAAAAAAATAAATAAATAAAAAAAATCTGTATTTCTTCCACCACTGCCTACAGGAAAATTCACACCAAATTTTGCACTGCATTAATAACTCATACTGGCAAGCACATGAACTCTCATGTCATTTGGACATTGTTTTGATACATTCTTGAAAGCCAATTACACAACAGCAAATCAGTGCATTTAGGCATGAAGATCTGACTAAAATGATCTGCTGAAGGAATGTTCGATGTTCAAACTGAGCATCAGAATGGGGAAGAAAGGCGATGTATGACTTTGAATGTTTAGCGTGGTAGTTGGTCCCTGAAGAGCCACTTTGACTATTTCATAAACTGCTGATCTACTGGGATTTTGATGCACACGCATGAAAACATGGATCCATCCTGCCTTGTATCAACAGTACAGTCTGGTGGTGGTACTAATGATGTGGGGGATATTTTCTTGGCTCACTTTGGGGCCCATTGGACCAACAAAGAATCATTCAAACACCACAGCCTATGTGAGTATTATTGCTGAGCATGTCCAACCCTTTATGCTCAGCCTTAACACACTTTCTGATGGCGACTCACTAAATGACAATCTGCCATGTCACTATCCTTCATCATGTAAAACTCTAGCCTGACCGGTTAATGAGGCTGAATAATTGGATTTGAAAACAACTCAAATACTTTCTTACTTTTCAAATCGAATAATCACCCATTAATCGACATCAGCCAATATGGTTATCTTTTTTTTTTTTTTTTGCTGTCGATATTCTGTCGCTCACTGCTCCTGTGTGTGTGTGTGTGTGTGTGTGTGTGTGTGTGTGTGTGTGCAGACAGTTAGAGGAAGAGTAAAGCCTGTCAGTTCTGCTTTTACTTCAGCTCTGACAATCAGACTATCACCCCCACACATGCATACATGAAATCACAAACTGCTAACCCCCTGCCTTCCGATAAGGATGGACCACTAGCCCCACCCCCCCATTACACACACACCCTGTGCACACTCCAAGGATGGACTGAGCACAGTTTTGTTCTATTTAACGCATACACACACACACTGCTTTTCCCCTCTATCTAAAACTGCTTTCTTGAATATGACACTGAGGTCACTGCACTAAAATGGACTCCAGTCACCAAATCTCAATCGAATAGAGCACCTCTGGGATGTGATGGAACAGATTTATATCATACAACAAATGTGTGAAGCTATGCTGGTGAAATTATTTTAGCCACATATCACCACTAGGATACACCAAGGCACATGCACCACTGCCTTCGACAAAATCTTACGGAGCCTGACAACATGGGTACATCCCCGAAATCCTCTCATTCTTCTGGTATATAATATAGCAAATAAATGTTTGAAAAGATACCAACTTAATTGGTATTCAGAAAGCAGATTGTGTACAGATTTAATATGAAATGTGACATTGTATAGAAATACCCATCATGGAATCCACCTTTGCAAGCAAATGGGCAGAAACAACGAGGTAAAGGTGATTCATATCATCCCAACATGTTTTGTATCTAAACTGTGCTGCCAGTTTAATGGGAAAAAACTGTTTGTACAAGGATTAAGAACCTAATTACTTCATGTCTGATTGTTTGGTGAGTGTGGCGAGCAAACAATAGTTAATCTTTTGTCTATTCAATATTGTGAAACCATTTATAAAGTACTTGAAAAGTATTTGAGTTGTTTTCAAATACTTTGACAAAATATTCAACTGCAAATATGACATGCAAACAAGGAAGTAGACAATCGATATAAACTCAATTTGAGCTCGATCAGCCTGACAGTGGGAGAATAATGGTCAGAGAATCAATTTTTCCCACAAAACTTCACCTTGTGAATGAAAATGGACATTTGTAAGATGATCAATATGACCCACATTTTACCTCAATCAGCCTATTATTCATTGATTTGTGTCCAAAAAACTGATTTTCAACTAAAGCACCCCATTTGGATGACTTATATTACTCGATAGAGTTCGATAGACATGGATAGAGTTTTTCTACTTAGGGTCCCCTATGTTGGTTATGAAGGTCGATGAAATCCAACCAACCAAGGATATGTGGCAGATCTGGCAGCAGCGGCATTTAAGTTAAAACCATTATATCCATGGGATAGAATTATTAATTTAATTTCATTAAATTTATTTTTTTTAATTAGCAAAACACTGTTATCAGTACCGTTACATATTAATATATAGGTAGTGAACATCATTTTGTTTTGGTCATTTAAAGGTGTATGTGGAGCATTTTTTACTATAGTGCATAAAATTCCCTTTACACTGAAATTATAACCAATTAATTAAATACTCTAACACAACCCCCCCCCCAAAAAAAAAACACACACACACATATATATATATATATATATGACTATATATATATATATATATATATATATATATATATGACTATATATATATATATATATATGACTATATATATATATATATATATATATATATATATATATATATATATATATATGACTATATGACTATGTCTATATGTGGAACAGACAGGACTGAAAAAACACCCCCCAATCATTGTGAGTGCCCACTGCATGCATGGACTGGAGTGTGTTAGATGATCTTGTGTGACATTACATTTCTGACAAATACCTTGGTTGTTTTTGGAATGTGACATAACTTAAGACTGGGGGTAGTGTGTGCATGGAACATTTTTCTATCTCTTGTATTGTGTGTGTGTGTGTGTGTGTGTGTGTCTGTGCATGTGTGTGTGGGTGGGTCATTTACTTATATAGTCCTGTTTTTGTGAAGTTATTTTATGTGATTCCTAACATCTTCTTCTTCATGTGAGACAGCTGGGGTGGCGACCTCTATTGATGATCCACTCGTCAGTATAAACCAAAACATCTGAGGGATGTTTCCAGCTCATTCACTGCAAAAATCCAAATCTTACCAAATGTATTTTTTTCATTTCTAGTCTAAATACTTAATATTTCATCACACTTACAATAATACATAATCATCTCAACAGTAATTTTTCAGTGAGAAATAATAATTCATCTTTGGACAGTATCTCTTGAAAATTTTATTCCAAGAAATCTCACCAAGATATCTGTTCCATTGGCATATTTTAAAATAAAAATGTATTCACATTATTCAAGCAAAAAAAAAAAAAAAAAATGCCAGTGGAAGAAGTGAAAACTATCTTGGTAGGAAGTCTTGAAATAAAAATTTCAAGCGCTACTGTCTAAAAATACAGTGTTAGATCTCACTGAAAAGTTACTATTTAGGTGATTATGTCTTTTAAGTGTGAGAAATGAGATATTTTGACTAGAAATAAGAAAAATACACTTGGTAAGATTTTTTCCAGTATTGCTGAATCTCTGTCATGATCATATAATTTTAGAGGGCGTGGCTTATATAATCAGACATTAATAAATTCAATGAACGCATGGAAGTAAAGCTTTTCAATGTCTACAGTACTGCTTAAGAATTATTCAGCAACATTGTTCAATGTAGCACCCCCTTGTGGTTCATCAGCTGATAAATAGGACTAGGCAGTGCTCAAATACATGACAGAAAAACTGGATCAAGGTCAGTGCAAAAATATCGAATGGTTTTCCAGTTATAGTCTGCGAATGATGACAGACTGACTGCGACGTTGGATGGCTGAGTACTTCTAGTCGAGTCAGGGCCCTGTTTACAGTCATTCAAAGATCAGTTCTTGTAATCCTAGTCTCCTCTTCCCCTCTCACCTCCTCTTTTCACTGGACATCAACACTCATACCATAGTCAGGGCTGCTGCTGAATTGGATTTCACCATCTGCTTCATGTTCTTCAAACACTGTGATCTGTCATAAAGTCAAAATAAATGACTAGATTAACCAAGGTCATGGAGCCACAGTGAGAGCTGATGATTAAGGACTATATCAAATTATGTATATGATAGAAAGTAGAGAAGCAAAAATACTGAAAATGTTCTTAGAGTTTAATATCAACACCAATACGATTGGGTATTTTCTGACATTCAATGCCCAGTATAACAAATAGATTAGTCAAGAAAATAATTTGAAGGTTAACCAGCAGTGGAAATAATTGTTATTTACAGAAAACCCTGTTTATTTTCTCTAAGTTATGGTTATTGTACCTGATGGACTTAAACATTCAACAGAAAATCTAGTTTCCACCAACAGTCTATGAGTTATGAATAAAACACACACTTAAAAAACAGATTAAAGAGAAATCAGGTAAAAACTAACCAATGGGAAAAAAATGCTTGTGTTCAGAGTCAAGGTGGAGGCTGCCCTCCATCTGAATGGTAAACATGTGTAACGCACAAGTACCTGGTTATCCCCCCTGTGGAGCCATGGCGCTGGCAAATATAAAGTCTGTTGAGGCCCAACTGACCAATAACGTCCCAGATTCTTTCCATTGACAAAGATGACACCCTTTCCCCAGCCCTGTGGAGAGAAACACTGATAGTTCAGTAGATTTACACAAACCAGTCAGAGGTAAACTTATCAGTTTTTATGCACTGGATTCTTAACTAGGCTTATGTCATCAGAAGTTATAGCTAAGGGTATGTCCCTGAAAGACCCAAAATATTAATGAAGTGATGAGGCATCCCCGGGTCATGACCTTTCACTATGGTATTATGGTATTATTTTACTGAGCCAGCCCACTTGAAATCAAATTGGCTTGTATGTGGCCCCTGAAGGAAAATTAGTTTGACATCCCTAAATTATTAAGTACTTCTCAGTAAGAGCAAAACTTATATCTGATTGAGGCCATTGGCTAATATCCGGTTTCAGAAGTGGAATTACAGTCTTTGAAGGAAAATAATGACTCAACGAATAAAAATCACACCGATAATTCAGCCAGTTACTCTGATGTTAAGTCTAGGGTTTTTGATATTTGTATTTAACTGTGTTACTTTGACTTAGATGCTCAGTTTAGTAATCAAATATTTTTCAATAAAGCCAAGGATGGTTACTCTCCAACAGTTTTATGTCTAAACATCCACTATGATATAATAAATCCTGATCAAAGCGTACTATCAGCCTTTAGTTTTTGATGAATAAGCATAATAACTAATATCTTATTTTTCTCCGTCTACGATTAGATGAATAAATACAAGAAAAGTCAGTTTCTATTACTGACACATACAGCTTTAGGGATTAAATTTAATGGTAGTTTAGTATGTAAAGCTGTCAAAACATTTGTGTGCATAAGACATATATGTGTGCATATTAGCTCATACAGTAGTTGCGCAAAAAATAAATAGTTGTATACTCTTGAATGACTTCAAACATACATAAAATGTGTTGTGTATTTTATCAGTCAGAATAGGAATGAAACAGTTTTATTATCAAAAATTACCCATGTAAAATTCAACTTTATGTTTGCACTTTCTCCATCACAAATTCGATTTCACCAACATCAATCTTGTCCAATATACATCACAGTTTCCTGGGCATTATTTATTGAGCAGAGGATACATTGACTCCACAGACTGCATATGAGCTCAGGTTCACTTTCTGCAGCAAGATCAAGGCAAGATCAGACAGGATCATTGTAACAGATGAAAATGTCTTTTTTTTTTTTGGTAATTGTGGTGGAAAAAACACAATCAGTTGCAAAAAGTTCCCTTTCATGTTTGTAATTCTTGTTGTCAAAACTATTTCATTTGTATCCAGATAGATACAATACACACAATACATTTTATGTATGCCCGACCTCATTCAAGAGTTTACAAATACATGTATGTATTTTTTGCACAATTTTAAACTAATGTAGATACATTTCTATCTTATGCACACAACTATTTTAACAGCTTCATTACCCCACAGTGTTGGGGGAAAATGTCTGTTTTACATACTCACTGGGAGTTTTATGAAGGTGTCCTTAGGAGAACGGTTCAAATACAGTTTGGCTTGGAAAAAAGCTGGGAAGGAAGGCCGATGACGCATGGCAGTCCAGTGATTAGAAGCTTCCAATCTGAAACATGGGAAGTGCATAACAAATGATTAAAACATCCATGAAACATAAGTGTCATTGTTAAACTAAGGTACTGTATAGATCTGTAAACCGTAGTCATGTATGGTGGTAACAAGCTTTTATGATCCTTCAGCACAACTGATTTGAACTCATCTGCATGTTCACAGTGTCTGACACTAGATGAAGAACATGTCACACAGACCATTTTGTTACATTGCACCACAGCCTATATGTTCTGTGCTTGTTGCTCTGTAATGTGTTTATGTGCACATCTGCTGAAGGCTAGGGTTTTCAGTGACAGCAGTGTTGCGCAGTCTATATTATACATTTAGATTAGTCTCTTGTAACGGTGATGGGACACATTGTGATGTTGTGTCCAGCATATGTAGCATTTAGGATATGACGTGTAAAAGTGATATAAACCTGCTATAATAAGCAGGCTCACATTATCTGACATCAAAACTCATTTGCCACCACATGCTGTAGCAGCTATTGAAGTTAAACTAAGATTGATTGTATGTAGCTGTCCCTTAAATCAACCTAAATGTATGTTTGTATATGCTTGAATTCTGCTAGTGTTGGTGTTGTGTGCTGCTGTATGCGATAAACAAAGGTAGCCATAAATTTTAGTAATCACAACTTCAAACACATCCATGAATAAATAAATAAAAACACTGCAACAAATCTCAACTGACTTACTGTAAGACACACATAAATACACACATAAATGTAGGATGGTTCAGATGCAGTATTGAATTTGAAGGCTCTGTTTTCCCTTCTGTATTTTGATATCTTGTTCCTACTGTAATAGTTAGAGGCAGTGGAATAATCAGCTGTATTGAATCAGAGGCAGGGATATGTAATGACAGTGAAACACAAACATGGAGGGAAATCAGATAATAATTGGAAGACACAAACCTGTTTACAAAGGCTGGCTTCATATCCAGACTATGAATAATGAACTCTCGAAGGAGCTGCTTGTTTAACTCAATATCTCCAACAAGACCTGAAAGGTGAGTCAAATACATTTTTGCTTTTCTCTACTCTAAAGATATTGCAGGTAGTAGTTTATTTTATGGTCTGTAATCAGAGAAGATCGTTCACTAACATTTGGTCTGAGTATATGTTCTGCCTTCAATATATAGAATCATTTGTACCTTTCCGCTGCTCATCCAGGGTTTCCCCATAATTGACTCTTCCACAGTTCTCCACCAGTAAACCTAGAGTTCTTTTTCCCTGAGGTAGAAAAAAAATATTTATATATAAAACACAACAGGTATTGTAAAATGGGAATAATAAACAAAAATACCTTCAGTGGGAATCCAGTAGTTTTAGTAACAGAACAAGGCCATTATAATCTGCGCTTTTACACAGGGTTGACTTTAGACATTTGTTGTGTTAAATATCCATTTGTAGATTTGATTTTGTCTTGATGTTGAAACCGTTTCAGGTTTGTGTTCATTCAGTCATTATTCACAACACAGAAAATACAAACAATGAAGCTGATTTTAAGTCAGGTGACTGTGAATTATGTTGAGAGTGAATAGGCTCAGGCAGACGCTAAATGCTTGTTTTTGCGCCTTTACATTCAAATAAGAAATCAGCTTTTACTGTAGGCTACCAATCAAAACATTAAAAATCCTCCCTGTTTGTGTCCATCATAAATATCTTTACAAACCAATGTTTTGAAAACCATTAATGAATTGCACACCTTTAAATGTCTATCATTCCATAATTTAACCCCAATTACAGAAATACACTGAATGGCTTTCGTTTCATTTCGTCATTTGAACCCGCTTTATCCTCACTAGGGTTACGGGGGTCAAATCCAGATACAATGGGCGAAATCACAATCACATTCACACCTATGGGCAATTTAGATTAACCACTTAGCCTATCAGTGCATGTCTTTGGATGGTGGGAGGAAACCGGAATATCTGGAGAAAATCCACCAAACTCCACACAGAAAGGTCTGGTGTGGGAATTGAACCAGGGTCCTTGTTGCTGTGAGGCACGAATTCTAACCACTACACCACTGAGCCACCGTTGAAAATAACATCTGAACACAGTCTGGGAGTGAGCTGTGTTTGAGTTAGAGCATTATTTGCAATTTTGTAACGAAATAAGCTATTACATTTCATAACGTGGAGAAACAGTGGAGTTGTGTGTGCACAACAATCAGCTTTATGGATGATCCTTATGGCACAGTATATTATCAGTGTAGTCTTATAAAGGTTCATACTGTCTTCCAAAGACAACTGTCAAGTTAGGTTCTTTTTATCAGACCGGTGCAGTGTTTGTTTACATGCTTGACTAATTTCAGCTACTTCCTGTAGCCTTCATCAGAAGTGTCACATGATGTTGTTGTGAGCAGTTTTATGGGCTGTTTCAGGAGGATTGGCCAGACAACAGGAGGTTGTTACACCCCCTGCTGCCTGACGTCTTCTCCAGGACTGCATCCCAGGTGTGTGATAAGGTGTATGCACCGTCATCCCTGTTTATCATCAGTTCAAAAAGAACACCAGACTGAATGTAAAAAGGAATCATCACACAGACAAACAAGAGTAGCAAAACAACAAGCACATCCGGAAAACCTCAAATCAGCCATTTCAGACCACTGCAAGAGAGAAAACCACACCAAGGCCAGGATCATCTGTGATGAAACCAACAGATACCACCAGATCTAAGAGGCCATCGAGATACAAAAACATTAACCAAACACCATGAACAGGGACAACAGCACATACACCTGGCATGCGGTCCTGGAGAAGGCGTCAGCGAGCAGGGGGCATAACGACCCCCTGCTGTCAGACCAATCCTCCTGACAATATGACGTGACACTTCTGATGAAGGCTACAGGAAGTAGCTGAAACTAGTCAAGCAGGTAAAACAAACACTGTAGAACCCAACTTTACATTAATATCAGTGTAACCCAAAGCTTTCCCATGCTGCATGTTGCTAAATATTAACCTTCCAAACAAGTATTCAGAGAATTCCTAATCTCGCCCCTATTTTTTTTGCCAATCTCAAGTTTCTATGACAACCCGTTCTTGAATTAGAGCCAATAATGTGATTTTGACCTTTCTGCTATATGCGACCTTGACCTTTGACCTTTACTCAAATGGATCATTGCATCTGATGCGCAGTAGCTATATGTATATGCCCATGTAATGTCATGGTGATATCTCTAGTATTCATTGAGTTATAGCATGAGATGTCTCTGCGGACACACACACACACACACACACACACACACACACACAGACACACACACACAGACACACACACAGAGGCACACGGTGATTACAAAAATCTCTCCCAACCAATGTTGGGCGAGATTAAGAACCTGATAGTAAACTAGGTGTAAAGTGAATAAGACGCAAAAAAATACCTTCCCATCAGGTACAACAAGCTCCAGTGTCTTATAATCCAGAACACCAATGAAATGTTTGTCGACAAAAACCTACGGAGAAAATAAAAATGAAACATTAAACAAATCTCAAGGCCTGCAGATGTCGATAAGTGTGTGGACAAAGAGAGCTTGTTAGCTGAACTCAACAAATACACTAATCAGTGGTGTGATTTCACTCCAGACTTCTCACAAAGACAAGTGAAAATGTGTGATTGGAGATAAATATGGTGTTGTTTGTCTTCGTGTCCTCACCAGAGCTCTATCTCTGATGTTGTTCTTGGATCTGAGTGTTCCTCCACTGGTGACGGTGGTTTCGTACAGAGTATATCCATATGACTGCCCATTGTTTTTGTTGACAGGGAGGTTCTCCATGTTGACTGGCCTCTGTGATTTAAAAGGCTACAAGCAAAAGAAGGATTTAACAAATGAACACTTTACTGGTAACACAAGGAAAGTATAGGTTTAGCTTCATAATTGCCTAAGTCCAGAGGTGCAGTTCAGGGTTGGTGGTATATGGAATATACCCACTTATGTTTCAGTCAGTATTGAGTATATCCTCTTTTATACCTACCTGATGTGTACCATTCAGTAGTATCTGAATCAAATTGGCCCCCCAGGATGGTGAAGCCATGACATACCATACTCTGCTTCTTATTGGTCAGTACTCACTGCCTTCACTAATTAGATTGGTTAACATTAGCCGTGAGGTTGAATGCACCAATCAGAGGTAGAGTAGAGTAGCTCATGCCCAGGAAAATATTACAAACTAACGCAGGCCACCTCTGGAACCTGATTGGACATCTCAGGTGCCAATGCCACCCCAGTTGATTGACTGGTCACTGCACGTGTCATTGAAAGGTGAGCACTTAATGGAAATGTAAAGGAGGAAGAATGAATATCTTTGGAGTGACACATATCAAGAAACCTAGTTTCATTATTCTGAAGCAAGTTTTTAGGTGGTTTCTGAATGAGTTACTGTTAAACTAAGCTAATGTTAAGCTGTATGTGCCTCATCATGAATATATTTACATTCATGCAGCAGCTTGTGTGAGCAGGAAAACCTACAAACTGCTCCTGATCAAGTCATGATCATTTTATAATGGTAAGAAAATACTCCTGATGGATTTTTAACTAGAGTACTATTACATGTCATTGGCATTTTCATGCACTACTTAAAAAAAAGGTGACTACTATAGTCACACACTATATAGACAAACGTATTTGGACACATTGAATTCATGAATGTCTTTTCTAAAGGGGTGTGGGATATAAAACAACAATGATAAATGTCATAACATAGTTTCATATTGTGATAAGTATCATATATATTGTTGTTCATATCTCAAATCAGCATAAGCAGGACATCTTACAGCTGTATATTTTTGTTAATATAATTTAGAAAAATTAATATTATATTACTATATCAGATGTGAAGAAAGTTGTGGTAGAAAATTATTATTTACAGTCAGAGCACAAAAAATATATTATAAATTTAGAAGTAGAACATTTAAAATCATACTCACAACTCATGGATGAAAAGAAAAGCAAAGATAACAATTTAAACAAAACTAACCAATGATTATAACTATATAAAACTATGTTATGTCATCTGTCATTCTTGTTTTATATCCTAGACCTGTCAGAAAAGAACCACCTGCATCAAACATGTCCTAGTATTTTTGTCTATATAGTATTGTATATGACTTATGCTAATAGGCTAACGACATGCTGATGAAGTTGTGGGTCCTTTTGGCTTTGCTGGTCGGCAGTTGCCTGTTCACTCCGGCCTATCCCTGTCCCACTGCTGGACACGGTGGATGGGTGTGGTCACGACTTAACACACACACACACACACACACACACACACACACTTCCTGTTGTTATTGTCAGGTTATACTAGCTCTTCTGGTGTTTTTGTTTGCTATTGATTATTTGTATTTTGGACTATTCTTTTTTTTCAGTTCACTGATGTTCTTCTGTTGTTGTTACTGTTCTGTTTTCACCTGTTTGTTTCTGTTTCAGGGTCTATGTCCTGTTCTTCTCTCAGGTAATATCCACACAGTAATGAAACCCAACCCAAAGGGGTAACTGATCACCTTGTATCTCAAGACTGTCAATTTGTGGCACCCAATACGTTCATACCAGAGGCCAAATTGCTGACAGATGAAAAAAACAACAACAACAACAACAACACTTATGTGCTTCTCAAATGGTAACATTGCATTTCTGCTATTTACTGTTAAAAAACATTCTACCACCTCAAAACCATTCCCACTCCAGATGGACTTTCTGTCACATCCTCTTTCATAAGTGAAAACTGATCAAACCAAATGAAGCTTTTCCTCTTTGCTTTTCAGTGCAATTCTTTTATACAGCCACATCCTTTTACATACACTTGAGAGCTGCATTTTGTTCTCTTTAAAAAACAATAAATGCTCCCCGCTATGATACGATTAACCACCTACCTCCTAAAATGGAGATAAAATATCACACTCAGACAACCCACTCACTCCCTCTGAAGCTGCTGAAGAGAAGTCTGGCTTTTTCAATGTGGTTGGTCAGGGGTAAAGTAATTGGCAGTGCAGGGGGAAGCAAATATTACAACAGGGAGTTAATAATTAATGTTGTAAGTAACTGCCAGACGTGCTACATCTGTTTTGAATATAAATGTCTCTGAAGAGCATGGTGTAAATATCTCAAGTAGGTACAATGACACTCTCCAAACAGGTTGTATTTTTTTGACAAAAAGAATGTCAAACTATATATTTACTCATAACCTATATCACATAAAGTTTATTACTGCTTGCCTCTAACCAGAGGCTCGTGGTATATTAAAGGATGCATTAAGGAAGGGTCCTTGAATCCTGCATTAACTATAAAATATTAAAGATCACAAAAGAGTCACAGGCTGCAGAAAGTTGTCTTTCTGACTTTACAGCCACATACTAATTGAGATGAAAGAGGAAAATAAAGTGATTTGGGCGGAGCTCGTATAGACACATGGGCACACCGTCAAAGAGACCTTGTAATAAATGCACAAAAATTATTTTAAGACATCAAGCCTAACAAAGCTCTTGTAATAAACATATTTTGTTAAGTGTATGCATTAATATAATTCTATAAAAGAGTAACCAATGCCCCTTAAGATGGTGCACTGTAATGATTATCTATAATTGATAAGTAATAAAGTTACAAACACACATTTTTTCTGTTGTCTACTTTCGTTTTTTTGAATAGTAGTAGAGTGGTGCTGTTCTATTATCCTTCTTTGTTTTGCCTTGAAAGTTAGTACTCAATATGCATCCTTAGATTACCTTGTCAGTGAAGTGCAAACTGTCCCAGAGGGACAGGTGCTGTTGGACGACTACAGGCTGATATGCTTTTCTGTCATGTAGAGACGGAAGTTCAGGTAGAGGCTCAGCTAAAAAACAAGGAGGAAAAGTGAGGGTATCTGCATTTCAAATATGTAGTGAATTTACAATAAACTTAATACACGACAACAAAAACATACAGAGAAACTTCAGTTTAAAAACTATGAATCCTACATTTTTGCTAATCTACATAATACTTAAGCTTTTAATTAAAAACCAAAGGGTAGTTACAATGCATAAAACCTATTTGTCTGATATACAAAAAAGTAGCATGGTTCATTTACTAACAATTGTATTGTTATTTATCTACACATGTAACACTTCTACATCTTCTACATTCTTCTTGGTTGGCTAAACCAGACAAGTCCCAGGTCAAACCTACTCTCAGTTTCCAAAATCAATCTGTACACTTTAAAAATGAAGTAACTTGACCCTTTGAAACTGGCTTTAAGCCCATATGAATCTGTTTTAACCATCTAAAGCAATACTCAGTTTGCTACAAAAGTCTTTACAATGATTAACCATAGTTCCCCCTTCCCCTAAACTGCTTTTAAAGTTGTTAAAGCATGTAGAGACACCAGCCATCCCTATGGACCACGCTTGACAGGATTTCCTTATCACCACGTGTTAACAGCTGGATCACTTAAGAAAATCTCAAAGGATAATGGCTAACACCTTTCCTCTAAATGGGTTCCACCCTTACAATCCATTAGCTTTAGTACTAGTACATATACTGTCAAAGGGAGGAGGGATATTTCTATCTATCATCCTGGAATGCTTTTTTTTCCAACAAAGGTACTTGTATGATTCCATATATTATTATCTTATGGCTAAGAGAACAAGGCAAATATGTATCCTTTGGGATATTGGCAGGAAGGATGATTCTTTTCTCAAGTATTCTACGTTTAGAACTGATAACATGGAAACATCAATAGCAAGTCAGTATAATACAAGTGCACAGGCTCTATTCACATCCAGATTGATGTATAGCTTGTTCAATAGTATAAATGCTACTTTTTACAGCTCTGAAATAATAAGAAAACCCTAAAGCATATGCTGTATTAGAGGTGTATTTAATAAGTACTGTTGTTGTCAACGATCAGCGTTAGACCTCTGACAGATCAGCCTGAATCTGAGTAATCTAAAAACTATCCTGTAGGGCAAAGAGTAACTGACACAATGTACATAATTTGACAACAAATTACAATAAAATATCAAGATGATCTAATTAAAGAATTAGGTCATTTATTTGTGGTTGCTGAGTATACAAGACAAAGCCTACTCAGACTCACTCTCTCATATCCAGGCCACTGCGCATTGTTCAGCAGACTACAAAACATAAGCATGAATCATGCACAGGCCGCCTTTCAAACTATCTTCAGTCGTCACAATGGTGAGCAAATTATTACTTTGTTGTGCTGGATTCAATCCCAGATTGCCAAAAGCTACATTTCCAGCCCTGGCCACAAAACACTTGAGATTTCTGCCCCCAACCACAAAACCATTGTTACAGTAAACAAATGGAGAAAACTGCAGAAGCAATAAACTTGGTTCAAGAACTAGTATGCAAGTTTCCCAGTGGGGGGTAATTGAGGGTCTCTGATTTTGGTAGAAAACTCGCACATGCACTGATACGCACAATCCCATATCTAATCCATGCTTGTAATCATATGCAAAGTTATCCCGCTTTAGCCAACACTGAACTGGTTGTACAGGGGAATTAACTTAAGTGGGGAGATGAAAGAAAAGGGAGACAGAAGATGGGGGCCCGTCTCAGCAACAACACAGAACACTCACTGTGGTAGTGGCTGAATAAATTCCTCAGAAGATGGTACTTGGTGGTGTAATCCCCAGCCTCGGATAATGGAGCATCGTAATCTGAAAGATAATGCGCTATCAGAACTGCAGGCAGGGTTGCCTCTTCCCACAGCAGATGCTTTCACAGCGCTCACATATCATACATCTTGAGACAGCAGCCGACCGAGACATATTTTGGGTTATCTTGACAGAAAATGCAGCTTTTTTGAGGTAAAAAAAAAGAATTCAGAGGAGTAAAAAAAACAGGTATGTAGGCTGCTGAATGTCAGAGGTGGCCTTCACGACTGTCGAGTACCTTTCAAAATTCCCCTCTTTTCTGAAGAACGAGGTCATCCCAATGTTAAGTGCCCTAGAGGAGGATATAAAACCCATTGTACCATCTTTAATTTACATTCCCTTGCATTTTATTAGGTAATGAATTCATTAGTGTGTGGTGCATATTCAAATTTCAAGCGGTTGAAGGTCAGATGCTCCGTAGAAGAAATAGTGTCATCTAAAGATATTTTACATAACCTATCCATGTTTTTATAAACCCTGCAAATTAACATTTGCACAAAGCAAAAAGAATAAGAGTGGATTTAGGAGTGGCTGTGGCTCAGTTGGTAGAGTGGGTCGTCTAATAACTGAAGGGTTGAATCCTGGCTCCGACTGTATACATGTTGATGTGTCCTTGGGTAAAACACTGAACTAAAATTGCTCCCAGTAGGTCTGGCAGCACCTTGTATGACAGCAGCCGCCTACTGGTGATGAGTGTGTGTATCTGAATGGGTGAATGTGAGACTAAGTAAAGCACTCTGAGCACCTTGAAGGTGGAAAAGCACTATATAAGTGCAGCCCATTTACTAACTGTATTTCAATAAAGAAATGGATCAGTAATTTCAGGCAGGGACCAAAGTAATCATCCTCTGTAAACCTTTGGTGCAGAATCTCTACACAAACAGAACAGAAGTACCTCTAACTGTGAATGTGAATATTAAAAGGCTGCATTATCTTGAATCTTTGTGGCACCTAATTAAAACCAAGGAACAGACAACTGTGTTCAAAGGGTACAATATGTTAGTTACTGAGCGTCACATATTGATTTATTGCATGATCAAGACAATAAAACAGAAACATACCGTAGCTTGTTACCATGGGCTTAGGTGATGGTATGCCAACAACGAATGCACCATTCATGAAACCGAAATTTGTCCCTCCGTGAAACATGTAAAAGTTGATGGACATGCCCAGTTGTAGGATTTCTCTGACAACAGGCAACATGTCTATTAAAATAAACACACAAAAAAAACAAATGCAAGGAAGAAAAGAAAAGCAAAGCGGCACATGCACACAAAAGCCAATTGAATAAAGAAACTGTGACTAAAACAAAAATAAACTCTGTTTTAACAAGCCAAAGCTGCTGTTTCAATAATCCTATTACCCTCAATTAAACATAAATTGAAACATGAATGAATCCTAGTCACACATTGCATTAGAGGTTACTATAAATCATTATAGTCCAATGCTGCCATGCATAAAAAGAAGCCAACCTCCCTACACAAATTAGCTACCTATACTTTGCAGCAAATCTAGTAAAGCCTATAATTAAGGACTCAAATCAGAGTGACTTTAATGATTTGCATCAAGGACATGGTTCTTGGTGAATAACCAAGCAGTGAGTGACAAAGCTGGACAGACTTGTTCAGGGGGATAGTGGTGGCTGTAAATGTGCTGCAGTCTGCAGAGCAATGAACTGTCACCGGCAAGAATCCACTCTGAATATTCCAGTGTTCATTTCATAGCTGTGACACTTTGTATATGGTCAGGGTCTTTTTTTCTCTTTTTTCCTTTTTCTCACTTACAGAATACATAAGAAAGACTGCTGGGTACTTTCATATTGAGAAGATTTTTTGCTGAAATGTAGATGGGTACTGGGAACGACGAGAGTAAAAAGCAAGCTCAAGGCTGTGCACTGTCTGTTTGAAATGAGATGTCTCTGAGAGCACTCAGGATGATGATACCAGGGTGTGGGGTTGCTATTAATTTTTACAATTGTAAAACAGGTGTTTTCATTCAAGACATAACTGCAACTGTACTATACAACATAGCAACCCTCTGGCTATAATATGTGGTCTATTATGCAACTTTATGCAGGACATACACTAAGACCATACGAGCCACATTAATATTTACTATGAAGTCCATAGAGTGTAGATCAAGAAAGATGCCTATTTCTTGGTGAAATATATCTTTAAAAAAGAAACCTATCAAGGGAACAGTTTGACATTTTGCAAAACACACTTTTTTCATCTTTTTTTAATAAGAGTTAGATGAGAGGCTCCTTCCAAGCCAAAAAAAAAGTCACAGTGCATAAACAACTTTTACAGTTTCTTCCTTGATAGAAAAATAAACTCCAGCATTTCTTGCTATTTGGCGAGTTAACCGGTGCCAGATGCATGTGAATATAGAAGAAGAGTGCAAGATGAATACTACAAAATCTAACACCTTCACCTGAGTTCGGTACATTCAGTGAAAAATCTGCGAAGCATATCTGTGAACAATTCCGTACTGAAGTGTTATTGAAATCTGTGACTTTGAAATAGGTGAACCTGAGACAAAGTTAAGAGGATGCTGCACAGACTGTGATACTTGGCTCACATCTTACTATGTATGAAAAGAATATAAATCACTGAAAAAAGCCAGAAAACTGGGAAAGAAATGATCGAATGCTAAGCTGTGTACATCCCAGCTGCACTGAATGGGCTCCTTTTGTTAAGGAACTGTATGGTTACAGAAACTGTCTTTCCCAATCCCCATAGCACTAATTTTGTCCTTTGCCTGTTTTTACCCAGCACAAAACCATTTTTTTAAAGGTTTGTCTTAAGCCTTTCTTCCCCCAAGGTCCCTACACTCTCAAGAGAGTCTGTTTTACCCTTGGAGATGCTGCTTTGGCTCACAGCACATCTTACCCACATCTCAAATTAGCTTGAATTATCGACCCACAGCACAGAGAACACTGTTTCACCCCCAACAAAGAATCCATCAGAGGAAATCCAGTCTTACCCTCATCTCAACAATGTTATCAGAGATCCTGTATCCCTCTTTACAGAAAACCTGTCTAGCCATTTTAAGCATTTGTTACTTTTGCTGAAAGTCTGTCTTACCCTCAGGTGTATACACATGATGGAGATCGCCCCAAAGATCAAACCAGCCTGACCAGTACTCCATCACCATCTTAGGCTTGTTAGGCTAGAAGAGGAGAGAAAGGTTTTAGAGTGGCAGTCGTTTCAGATAGTAACACAGCAGAAGTAACTCTAAATGTTCACCTGGAAACACTTCTATTTACTGGAAAAAGCAACAATACCAAACAATTTACATCTTTAGAGACATGACTTGAAAAATCACCATGTAAAGAAGTGGCAGAAAAATAGAACGTACCTGTACTTCATCCAGATATATGATGTCTTTTTTATTCAGCTTCTGAAAATTCAGAGTTTCTAGTGCTTTATACAAAAAAGGTTAATAACAATAGGTTAATAGTTGATTAAAAATAGACTACAGATCAAACTTAGGAGAGACTGAACATTCAGAAAGTAATCCAAATTAACAGTTTTTTCTTTTCTTTGTGTATCTGTTGTTATAGAGGCAGAAAAAGACAAATTAGATTAACTTTACACCATTTTTATTGATACTATAAATAATTCTATAAAATGCTAATTAAGCATTTGTGAAGTATTAGTTTTAGCTTGAACTCTTTACCTCATTTTATAACTAGAAGAGCAGTCAAGAGTGCAGACATCCGCCAAGGCAGATCAGACCTTTGCATGTGTGTGTGTGTGTGTGTGTGAGCGAGAGAGAGAGACGGAGAGAAACTATGGTGACAATACCTCCTTTCACTCCCCCTAGTTTTAGTCCCTTGTTGTCGGAGGTCATCAGAAGCTCCTTTATGCCTCTTGATAATAAGGCCTGGAAACAACAGAGTTTATGGATTATGGAAGGAATTGAACAAAGAATTATTTTTTGATAGAAAGTAAAAAAAAAAGGGAGTGACAGAAGAGACTGATGGATGGATGGATGGATGGATGGATGGATGGATGGATGGATGGATGGATGGATGGATGGATGGATGGATGGATGGATGGATGGATGGATGGATGGATGGATGGATGGATGGATGGATGGATGGATGGATGGATGGATGGATGGAAAGACAGACTGTTTCTTACCTCCATGACAAAAGGCATGTACTCTGGATCTTTAGCATAGGAGCCATATTCATTCTCCACTTGAATTGCTATAACTGGACCGCCCTTGGAGTACTGCACATGAATTAAACAATAAAGGAAGAAAAATAATAAAGAAAGAAGATATAAGTACTAGTATTTACCATCAGTTCTTAAAAATTCCTACCTTCTAAATAGCTGGCTTAAAAAAAATAAGGACATATACAAAGAAACACAAGAAATATAAAACAAAACCATATTTCAGAAACACACATCAAATATACGAATTCTGGAGATGCTTGCTTTGCATGGCTGGTAGAATGTCAGACTCATTTTACCATGAGGGTTGGACTCTGCCAGGGCTGTCCTTTGTCAAATTCTGTTTAAAGTTCTTATGGACAGAGTTTGTAGGCACAGCCAAGAAGTAGAGGATGCCCAGTACAGTGGCCTCAGGATCTCATGTCTCTTTTGGACAGAGGTTGTGGTTCTCTTGGATTCATCAAGCTGTGACCTCCAGGTCTCCCTGGGGTGGTTTGCAGCCAAAAGGGAGGGAGCCAGGATGAAAAAATCAGCCCCTCCAAGTCTAGTTTTTCACCAGAGTTGGACGAAATGTCTCCTCTAAGTTAAGGGTGAGTTGCACCCCAAATGGAACAGTTAAAATATCATGAATGAGTGAAAGATGGCGCAACAGATTGGCAGGTGGATAGGTGTCATGTCAACACTGATGTGGGTGCTTAGGTGAGGTGAATTTAATTGAAAGTCAAAACTCTCAATGAACCGGTCAATCTATGTTTGTGCTTTTATCTATGGGCACGAGCAGTAGGTAATATTCCATACCACAATGGAATGAGTTTTCCCCTGCATGATGGTTGGAGTCTCCTTTAGAGTCAGACTTAGGACTTTGTATGGATGTATGGATGAATGTATGGATGGATTATGATGAACTTTCTATCACCCTGATTAATGAAAAATTGACGATAATGAATGTCCTGCAGCCTCTGTGGGTTTTTACCGAATTTCAGCCAAATCGACTCACTACTTCTGGTCTGACCCCATATTAAATTTTCGCATTGTCACAGCAGATATTTGCCATTTTCAACATGTATTGGTGATTTACCATAATAATGACTGATTATGATGTATTCATGATTTGACAAGATTGCAGATTTCATATGATTTGCGAAGTTACCACTGCATGGATTGGTCTGTCAACCTTGCGAATCTAAGATTCGTGGAGTTATGTTGCTTTAATGGTTTGTCTGTCTGTCCCCTTTTCACACTCTAGCATTGGCATGTACAAGGAGACAGATACAAGGATGAAACATAACAAATTTCAGCCGAATCACCTCACGATTTCCGGTCTGATGTCGTATTGAATTTTCATGTTGTCACAGCAGAGATTTGCCGTTTTTAAACATGTATTGGTGATTTAACATAATAATGAGTGATAATGATTTATTCAAGATTTGACAAGATCACAGATTTCATATGTTACCACGCGCTGGTTTGTTTGTTTGTTTGTTTTTTTCAAAAGAGTACTTTGCTTCCTTTCCAAGAAAACGACAAACATGTCAAGAAATGCCCTCTCTGCCACTGGTGAAGAATCCTTAAAAAATTTATCTGGGTCCAGATCCAGCTACGGATCATCTTGGCAGAGGACAGTGATAAAGTACAAACCTACTGTACCTTTGTAAAATATGAATGCAGAAATGCACCATGAGACTTCATGTTATAGGCACAGACAGACAGACATCCAAATAAACTCAGTAGCACCACCCTTATTGGAATGAGGTAAACAATTAAACAGTGCATGATACATTATACACAGCTAAGTGTAAAATGTAGTTACCACAATCAAACTAGTTGAGCAGCAATAAAAATGTTATCTTAAAAATAGTCCTATCTAACTGAAAATGGGTTAACTTTTTAATTACGGTATGTGCTTCATTCAAGTTCAAGACTGTGCCATTTTAAATATGTTCCACTCTAAGCATATATGTGTATTTTTGCTGTAATTCGATTCTTTTGTGGCATACACATTACACAGCTCCATATGAGTGGGCATTTTAACATTTTGGTCGGGTTGCAAATGAAACTACCTGAAGAGGAACAACTCTCTTAATGAGCTGATCAAAGAAGGATTTGACTGCATTTGTGAATCCAGGATAAGTTGTTCTCAGTTTCATATGTTGATCCCGTAGCAGCCAACTGAAAAGACATCACAACAAAAAACTAATATCACAAAGTTGTATGAAATGTTTTTAGCCATTAAACACGGTCACAGAAACAAAAGCATGATAATTATAACATGTGATGCAGTAGAAGTCAGTGGTTTACTACATTCCCCCAAAAGCACCGATTTGATGATTATTAAAGAAATATACCTCAACCTCATTTTCCATATGAGAAACTTCCAAAAAATACCTATTTCTATTTTAATCTGGCAGACATCCAATTAATTATCATTCTGTATCTATTTTGATTAAAACGCTTTATGAAATCATCTTTTTGAGTCTAATAAATTCAACAGTTCTTTCTGTAATTGCTCACCATCACACCATGTAATGCATTCATCCTACATTTAAATGATACGTATATAGGTCACACAATACCCTCTGAAACTCTATGCTGTGTATGTCCTGAATAGGCTGTACATTATGCCTTGTAAGTAATAGAAAAATGTGACAGCATGCTTCAAATATGAATTATTTCCAATAATTATTTTGAGATAGCCTACAGCAGTACTACTGATTAACTGTACCGTGTCTGGAGGAATAATTCATTTGTAAGTCAATTTAGGTCACTTTAAGTTAGCATCCATATGCCATATACACACACACATACATGTATATATATATATATATATATATATATATATATATATATATATATATATATATATAGAGAGAGAGAGAGAGAGAGAGAGAGATAGATATATATAGAGATATAGATATAGATATAGACAGATAGACAGATAGACAGATAGATAGATAGATAGATAGATAGATAGATAGATAGATAGATAGATAGATAGATAGATAGATAGATAGATAGATAGATAGATAGATAGATAGATAGATAGATAGATAGATAGATAGATAATATAATTTCACAGAGTACTTACAAGGCCCGCCAAGCAGACACTGAACACTATATTTACCTGGGTATTCCACCTAAATCCCACTCAGCACAAATGTAGGGCCCTGGACGCAGAATCACCCAGAGACCCAAACTGGACGCAAGCCGAAGGTATGCTCTAGGAAAAAATAGAACAACATGTCTGAGTGTGTGTATGAAGTGGAGACAGGCAGTCACTGCAAGTTGGGTGCTCTAATAGTATGTGATACACCATTCACTTCAAACTCAGTGTGATGTAAACATATTGTTCTATTTTGAGACAAATTGTATATCACATGACGGTAAATAACACAAAGTGGATATGACTCACTGTCATCAGAATTGGTAAATAAAGACTAAGTATAATAAATTTGAGAGCATTACTTGAAATTGTGGAAAAGCAAAATACTTCTACAGGGCAACAGTGCCACCTACAGGAATGAGTTGATACTAAGAGAGGGTCTCTGAAATGAATTACCTGCTACTTCTGCAAAAATACCTACTCTAAATCCAGTTGATCTTCAAAGTTAAAAACTCCTCGCTCAGGTTCATGCAGGTTCCATGGCACATACCTGAGGGGGAACAAAAATTCTGAAGTTAATTGGGATAAGTGTGAATTTTATTTTTTGTCATAAATATCAGTTTTGAACCAAAAACACTGATACAAAAACCTTCTTTTACTCCTGCTACGAGTGTATACTGCTCTCCACTAAGCAGTGAATACCTGCTACTGACTGTGTTCATTGTAGCTCTAAGGTACTGCATATTTAACTAGCCTTGAGCTGCACTGGAGGCTTACGTTGTGAGAGTATTGAGGCCACAGGCTTTCATCTTCAGAAGCCGGTCCTCCCAGTAGGCTCTGGGCACACGGAAGTAATGGATGGAGCCTCCCAAGATGCGGAAAGGCTTCCTCTCCAGGGTGAACTGAGAGGAGTTGGCCTTCAGACCCTCCACACGGCTCATTCTTCTGACTTCAGTGTGACTTCTCCTTCAGAAGGGCAAAAAAAAAAAACCCAATTCAAGTACAATAACAGGGTTACTCTATGAACTGGATGTTCAAGTAAATGAAACACTGACACCAATACAAAGCAGATGCCACAGATCTCAAGCTTCAAAACAAATATTCCCTGGTGCTAATAGTTACGCAGCTGCACCTGCATGGAAATATTGTCAACAAATACTTGCAAGAGGTACCTTTTATAGCTGCCCTATGCTGCTTATTGTCACATGGCTTTTACGCAGCAGCTACTTGTCAACTTACCCAGAAGGCATTGAAATGTAATAGATGATAAAGTGGTCATGTACGTTATACATGTATTATTATTATTATTATTATTATTATTATTATTATTATTATTATTATTATTATTATTATTATTATCACCGTCATTAGAAGAAAACATACGGACATAATGAAATGTATTTCCGCACAATCAAGACTTAACTAAGACCGTTGACCTTTAGATATTGGATATTAATGAGCAATGTGCACGAGTCAACAGGTGAAAAAGGGAAACGTTCACGCGCGGTTACTAAACAGCTCGTGCGTGTGGTTGTAAAACTACAAGTGGGATACGAGTGGGCTTGACTGCTGTGGATACTGCAGCGTGGGCGTGTGTGTGTGTGTGGTGTTGGGGGGGTATGGGTTAATCCAGGTCACACACACACACACACCTCACGCATAGCTTCAATGTAGGTGAAGGCTGTTGTTGACTATGCTAGTGTTTGACTTACCTTGAAGAGCGATAAACAATGATCACACCGATAGCAAAACACAGCAGAAGGAAGTATCTTTGCTTCAGAGACATGCGGACAGAAAATATAGACCAACTTTCCATAAATAACAACTTACAAAGGGCGTAAATAAGTTAGGTACTTGTGACCCAACAGACTTCGTTTTAAGGTGTTGGTCGAGAAACAAAAAACCGTTTGACAAACCGTGTCACGACCATGCTAACACAGAGCAGTGCAGCCAAACCCGTACTACCGGGTTATTTACGTAAAAAACTGCGTTTGTTTATTATCTTGTAAGGTCCACGTACACAGCCCTGCCATTAGTTGTCTGTGTATAATCTACAAACCATAGAACCCTGTGACTGCACGGCTGTCAACTGTTAGGGACCGTCACCAAAGTACAAGTTATTACAAAAAACGAAAACTGTCGCTGTTTAAAGCAGGGGTCTGCAACCACGGATCCTGAGCCACATGTGGCCCCTTAGCTCCTCTGTAGCATGGTTAGAAAAATGCAAGGAACACAAGGAATGATTTACTTTTGGGATAATCCAGCTGTGAATATGTCCAGTCTAAACACAAAATGTAATTTCATTTAATCTAATTTCTCACCAGTCATCATGTGCCACATGCCAGTGTATGCCAACAATTGCAACTGTAGTATTTTAGTTGTGTAATTTCTTAAAGTAAACCAAACATTGCTTTGTTTAAACAGAAATGCATAATAACAGAACTAAATAATAATAAATATGTTACCACACAGTAGATTTCTTTTTTGGGTCAAAATGACTCCTAAGTTTGCTAAGGTCATCAAGTCTGTTTTAGGGAGAAATGTTTTCCTCAACCTATATTATTGTCAACATGATTCATTGATTCAAAATAATATTTGGTTCAAAATAGTGACATTCTGAGCCTATACTGTAGCTATAATTGCAGTATTTATTATGTAGTTTTTAAAATGCTAGACTGCAGCTACATCACATGTACAGGGAATGGGCAGTTAACATTTTACTACCTGAAAAGGACCCACCATCTTAATCAACTAATCAAAGAAGTTGAATGTAACAGTGACATGTGATTAAATCATTCTCGGTTTCATAGTTTGATACTGTTGTAGCTAAATGAGAAAATTCACAACAAAACATCTAGAAGAAGTAATGTCACAAGTGTCTTTATTTTTTTTGAAGTATTAAATGTAAATGTAACCCCTCTGCTTCACAGTTGCACATCACTTCCTCAAACTCCTCCTATGAAATTCCCTGATATGTTTATTTCTTATTTATTTATTTAAAATGCTGGCCTATTTTTGTCAAGTTGATACTTTCCATCCTATTTATCTTGGAAATAAGACAAATAATTTCTTGAAATATCAGCCGCCACATTTCTTAAAATCACCTTTAAATCAGTTGCACTATTAAAAAATGAAGGTTATGTATCCTACTGTACTGTTCTTAAATTGTTTTTGTATCCAGACTGTCTCTCATTGGTTATCTCTGAAAATATTGCTGATATTTTAAATCATGAGGCCACCATTACTCTGCATAGTGTCATGAGTCCCCTTTAATGTGACTGCTACAGAGTGTGTGTGTGAGAGAGAGAGACAAAGAACTATTATATTTTCTCTTTGAAACAACAATAGTTTCCCTTATCTATAGTGTTTGAGGCCTCCCAGCACCATCCTCCCTTCAAATGCTTCTACACAAACTCTGGCAGCAGTAGCAATATTTTTGATGTTTGTGGATTTTCTGTGGATTCAGTTACACGGCATTTGGATCCATCATTAGTCTGGGTAAGGTTCTTTTAAAGTATTTTCACAAATCATATTGTGTTTAGATGTCACATCTGAATAAGTAACCTCCTTTGTTACTCAGTGAATACATACATTTTAAATGAAATATTTAACTTATATTTTTGCCCCAAATCAAATGGCACCTCTGTTAAAAGGTATTCTTGTTTACATGTACATTTATTATTTTTTCCAAACAGATATTACCTTGAGTTTGGAAGCATGAGCCATGCAAAAGGTCTGAAGGCCAACTCCTCTCAGTTCACTCTGGAGGGAGAGCCCTTCCGTGTCCTGGGTGGATCAGTCCATTATTTCCGTGTACCCAAAGCCTACTGGGAAGATCGCCTGCTGAAGATGAAAGCATGTGGCATCAACACTCTTACAACGTAGGTATCAGTTGTGCAAGTTGTAGGAATGTGGTTATTCTTGTGAAAAAAAAACATGAGTTTAAATACCATACAATATGTTTCTAATAACTGATAAAGACCCAGAACTAATTTTGTGACAAACCACCCCCCAAAAAAACTCTCTGCAAATATAGTTTGGTATTGGAGTGAAATGTATGAATTTTCTGTTATCAAAGAAATCCAGCAGGTTTGTATGCACTACTAAACAGGATTAGCCTGATTGGGTTTAGTCAGTAGTGAAAGGAACCCTGGAACTGCTGTGAAAGCTGCAGCACACTGAGTGGACAAACTACTACTGAAATGTGGAAAATTACCTCATTAGGATTGTACCTAAAAAGTACTAAAATATATATTTTCAAAACTACTTGGGGTAATGTGGGTTCAAGTCAGAGCCGGACTGGATCAAGACTTCAGGCTGGGAATGTCCCGCAGCATCCAGGCCAATTCCAGCACCACAGAGGCAGAAAAAAATCCCCTTACGGGGGGCTTTTTAATTTCCTTATAGCAATTAAAGCAATACTATTACACTGGCTGTGGTACAACACCACACTATTAAACTAATGCATGACAACAGCCCAGTACAGTACAGTACTGTTCTCACATCCTCTCCCTGCCCTCACCATATTTCCTTTTGTCTAAGGTTACTTACATGATGTTACATTAAGAACATGTTTGTATTATTTTGTCAGCAAACTTTTCAGATGCCATCTTAGTATATATTCAATGTTAAAGTGAAAAGGTTAACAGTCTATCCTATAGCTGAAGACTAAAAAATGTTTCAGGCTTCCTGCAGCCCACCTGTGTAGTTTTACCCATATGCATTAAATGCTGTATGCATTAAAATTAACATTACATTTATTATGTGCTCATATATACTGTTCTGTTTGTCAGTTTCCCAACATATTGGAATATTGATCAAATAAAACTGTCAAGGTGAACTCCCACTAACCTTTAGTGAGAAAAAGTTAGTGTCCACACACACACACACACACACACACACACACACACACACACACACACACACACACACACACACAACTGTCCAATTATCATGAATACAATTATAATGAAAATAACATAAAATAAAGTCCAAGAGCCCTCCTATGATCAAAATATGGGATCAATAAAAAAAACACTTCCTAAAAAGGTAAGCAGGTGGCACATTTTAGGCAAACTAAATATAAATGGAAATCATGCAAAATAGGGGGAAAAAGTAACAATAAAAGCACAATATAAACCCAGAGCTAACAGTACAGTTAGCATCAGTACCACTCTGGCTGCTGCTGGGTTTAAATAAACAACTCAGTTAATTTTTGACATTTCACCTCCTCCTCCGAGTGACCATTGTATTTCCATTAGAAATGTGAATATAAGTTATGACAATCTATGACTTAGTAAATGGTTAATGATATGTGTCTAGGCTCCTCGTCGTTAATGATTTTCTGTTCTTTGAGAAATACTTCGATAAACTAATCTGGAGCTAGCATTAGCTCGTGTAGATATTAGCTTAATGCTATATCATAACTAAGCTTAGTTGTCACCGTACACAATTAACTGTTATGTTATGTAACTTTAACTGGCTGTCACTATTTGGCAAATATCTGTTTAACTTTTTTTGAAATGACGAGTTATCTATAAATATACCTTGCCGTTGCTCGAAAAACTCAGATCCAGTCTTCCTGCGACTGTGATCAGCTGATGTGTCACTTCCAAGTTCCAAGATGCGGTCTTTCGCATTAATGTAATATTAACTTTTTTGTAGGTAAATACAGAATAAGATGAAGGATTTTCCATTGTATTTTGAAACCGTTACTAATTAGTTGGGTAATTAATCGTAGATGTGGTTGGAACACATGAAGTCAGAGAGTTGTATTGGAAGATTTACCAAGTGTGCCACCTGACCAGTTCCAAAGTGGGTGCACGTGTTTCGGTCCAAGTGTAAAGGAAAAATGACACAGAGAGAGAGAGGGGGGGGGGGGGGGGATGGATGAATGAATGAATTAAGTTATCACATTTTGCTGTATTTTTAGATATGTACCATGGAACCTGCATGAGCCTGAAAGAGGTACATTCAACTTTCAGGACCAGTTGGATCTTAGGTAAAGACTTTTATTAGATTATTCTTACTTTCTTAATACTTTTATGGTTGAAATGAAAGATTCCAATAAGGCACACAGTGTGGACCTTGAGAGGTTATGTCATTCTCAGGGCCTACGTGACTTTAGCAGCATCAATGGGTCTCTGGGTAATCCTGAGACCGGGACCTTACATCTGTGCTGAATGGGATTTGGGCGGATTGCCAAGGTAAGAGCTTTTTTCCATTAACTTTATTACTGAAATATAGTAGCAGAATACCACCCAATTATTCTTATTCTTCTTTCAGCTGGTTATTACAGGACAAATACATGCAGTTACGAACAACTTACCCTGGATTTGTAGATGCTGTCAACCTCTACTTTGACAAACTCATCTCAATTATTAAACCTTTGATGGTAAATTCAGCTTGTTTTTATTCATATTTTGTGTCACTAATTCCATCAAACGTCACAGCAATTTGATTGAGCAATGAAATGTGTTTTTTGTTGATTTGTTGTTTTTTAGTATGAAGAGGGAGGCCCAATTATTGCAGTCCAAGTTGAGAATGAGTACGGCTCCTATGCCAAAGATGAAAAATACATGCCATTTATTAAAAATGTCAGTATAACACAGCAGTTTTCTTTGGAGTGATATGCTTTTTTACAATGTTAGAACAGTTGTGTAACAGTTCCTCTTTGTACAGAGTCTCCAGTCCAGAGGAATCAATGAGCTGCTACTGACTTCAGACAACTGGGAAGGTCTGAGATGTGGAGGAGTAGAGGAAGGTAATGTAGACATAAGGAAGAGTTGGGGGTGAACTGCATTACAGATACAATGTATTTTATTCTGATGTTTAATTCAGAGGTTGTCTACATAATTCAAGCACTTAAATTAATGAAACAAAATGTATTTTCCCTCACCTGCTGATTCCTTGACATCTTTGGTATAATCTTAATTGCAGTGTTACGTACAATAAACCTTCAGAGACTGTCATTTGGTGCAATCCAGTATTTAGCTGACATGCAGGTATGTGATTGTAATGGATGTTTCATTTTCTTGCTATTGATTCTATTGATTTTATGAATGCTTTATACTTTCTATGAATTCATAAAAACATCAAAACACCAAAAGAGAAAAAGGTGGACCATTACTAATATGCAATAAGATGTGTTTTAGCATAAGTGTGTTTTCTATTTTGTATAGCCCCAGAAACCACTAATGGTGATGGAGTATTGGTCTGGGTGGTTTGACGTGTGGGGAGAGAATCACCATGTGTTCCATGCTGAAGGTATGTGAAAAACAAGTCCTTTCTGTGTTTCTATGGAACATTTTAACAGTGAAAAGAATCATTTGAAGATTGCTGTTGTCTACATTCATGATTTCCTTTTAACATGGTGCAATGGCTACATTTAACATAGCTCATTAAGACAACAGCTATAGTTGTCTTTTGATGTAATTTTACTGGGGGACATTTTCTAAACTAACAATGTACTCATGCACATGCACTTCATAAAGCATCCATTATACGACTGCCAGAAACACGACTGGACAGGAACAGCTTTCAGCATTAGCCTCCATGTCCATAGAAAAGGAACTTATACTGATGGACCTGAAACACACAGATAAACTGTACAACAGCCACTGAAGTATTCTAGAGAAAAGAAAGGAGGTTCATTTTTATTTTCAAATAAGCACATAATGTGGAGAACTATGTTGGTGAATAAATGCATTTTATTTTAAATGTATTCTTGTCATTACAACCTTTTCAGTTATTTGTTGTTGTATATCCTATTCTCAAAAACGCAAACGATCTCTTAACTTTATTTTCAAACAATAGTTTGTTTTGTTACTGTCTGGTTGGTGTCTTATATGAACCAGCGACATTGTGCCAATTTATTAGACTTGTTTAAGATCACACAGCCTCATTCTGGTGGCATTTTGTTTAGTATTTTTTAACTCAACTTTTTATTTTTGAGAATATATGCAATTAGTTTCCTAATCTTAATTGTGAATACATACTTTGTTTTAAATGCTCCTGAAATAAAGTGGTGCCTGACTAAACTAAATTTATGTCCGTTATTGAGCTGAGCTTAAACGAGACGAAATTCTTATTTTGCCATTGATGATTACATTAAAAAAAAATCTGAGGTCTGAGAATCTGATGGGATTTGCCATTAGTGTCCCATATTTTCCTCTCACGGAGTTGACAGCCCTACACAGTAAATTTTGCAGTGTTAAATCAACACTTAGAGAGTTTATTTAACTTCTTCTAGAGTGTATTTGGTCCCATTGTCTCCAAATTAACACTGCAAAATCTACAGTGTATCTGTGTGAGTGTGTGAGAGAGAGTACAATTATATGTCAGTGCATTATATGCAGGTACAGGTGTTTTTTGTTTTTAGGGGCGTCAGGAGCCGTCCCATGGGCCTTTCCCCCAGTGCTCTCCATACTCATCTGACCCGCACTGCACAGCTGCAAGCCTTTCCTCATCTGCGACTATAAAAGCAGTGAGGCTTGCAGTTGCCAGTGCGGGACCATTCAGTAACGTCGCCTCCATAACCCGGACAGTTTCCCATCTCCTCAGTCACCATAACCTGGACATTCATCATCACCACAGACTCTGGCCGTTCTATCCCCAGGTGTTTTGTGTTTTAGTCTTCTTGTAGTTTGTCTCCGTCTGTGTCTTCATATGGTTGGGTTATTAAATCTGTTCTCCCTTCAGCGCTGTGCATCAGAGTTCTCCTTCACCTCACCCCCTCCTTGACAATACTTTACTAAATCTGTGCAATTTCTGTTGCCTTCCAGACATGCTGGCTGTGGTGTCAGAGATTTTGGAGAGGGGTGTTTCCATTAATCTGTACATGTTTCATGGTGGAAGCAGCTTTGGCTTCATGAATGGAGCAGTGGACTTTGGCACATACAAACCTCAGGTCACCAGTTATGGTTGGTATCACCTTCTGCCACCAAAGATCCAGTGTCAGCCAAACCAAAATATCTCAAGCCTAAGATACATTATAGTGGCCTACATTACATTTTCATTTTTCACCTTTTATAGAATGAATTGTTCAGTTTTTAAAGTCCTTTCATCCACCAGGTTGTTTGAACTGATGTAAATTATGTTGTCTTTTAGATGATCTGTGACAAAGAAATCTAATGCATGTATTCTGGTTTTAATGTCCCTTTGTTATATGCCTTAACCATAGAAAAAGTGTTAACACAAAAGACTGTAATATCCTGACCTTCGTTTTTCATTGCAGATTATGATGCTCCCCTGTCTGAGGCTGGGGACTGTACCACCAAATATCAACTCTTGAGGAGTTTATTCAGTCAATACCATTGTAAGATTTATTTATTTTTTATATCAGTATGCAATGTTTTAGTGATAGATGAATTTAAATGTGCAACTAATGTTTAGTGTAATGACTTAATTGAGTCTGTCATAATAGTTTTGCACTTATTTCAGCTGAACCTCTTCCTGAAGTCCCCTCTCCTCAGGAGCGGAGAACATATGACCCTATCATTGTCCAACAGTATCTGTCACTGTGGGACAGCCTGCACCTCACTGACAAGGTAGTGGCAGACAGGTGTCTGATCTGACAGCTGCTATGAAAATGGATTTACATTCAAAGATCAGAGTGATGTCAAACCTGGTGAATTTAAGACAGATTGGAAGTGTTTAGTATAAGAGCTTGTTTCCTGCTTTCAGTTTCTAGATTAGATGTAGTGTCATTCTGTATACACTCAAGACAGATGACTCATATCTGTCAGCTCAGGTTCAGTCACATCTGCTTGTCTTTTATTTGTTGTTTGAGTACAGTAGTGCATCTCTACTCACTATATTCAATTATCTTCTGATTGTGATATATATCTATATCCCTTCCATATTAAGGTTCATAACTACTGTGATAATGATTATTCATCCAGCCATACAGGTCTGACGTACCTGTGAACATGGAAAATCTCCCTGTGAACAATAACAATGGACAGTCTTATGGTTACACAATGTATGAGACCACCATCAGCAATGGAGGAACACTTAATTCCAGGAACAACATCAGAGACAGGGCTCTGGTGAGGACACGCCAGTTCATATATACAAATACATGTATCATTGTTTCATATTTATGACATTGCATTCATTAATAATCTCTGTATCGTGAATGTGATGGTTTCTAGGTTTTTGTGGACAGACAGTATGTTGGTACTTTGGACTACAAGACCCATGAGCTGACACTCCCTGATGAAAAGGTCCTACATTTTGACTGATCATATAGCAGCTAATGTTCAACCCTATGTGTTATATAAATATAATGTTAAACACATAAAGAAATACTAAATTATTAAAAAATCTAAAAGAATAGAGATTATACATCTTCAGGCATCCACTGGTAAAAAACAAACAAACATGGAGACCCAGTGCTAGTTTTGAGGCTGTTCCCACATGATTTTATGCTCTATTTCTACCTTTCTTAACTGATTTACCACTTCAAAAAATGCATTAGTTATATATATATATATATATATATATATATATATATATATATATATATATATATATATATATATATATATATATATATATATATATATATATATATATATATATATCCTCTTAATCATGTATTTTTCTATATTTAATTTACAGATCTTGTGGATGTTCATGAAAGTCAGAATACATTTAAAGTTAATTATATAAAATCAGAGAAAACTGAAGACTTTTTCAGCAAAGATATTGCTAATTGAATGTAAAAACAAGTGTCTCCATCCACTGACATTGATTTAACTCCATGGGTTTTACTGGTGAATCAATGTTGTTGAAGATGATGGTGTTTCCATGGTAACTATGGGGCTTTTGAACATTCAAATAGGTCATATCAGATGACCATGAAAAAATGAAGAGCTGTATTTTACACCAATTACTACATGTATTGATAGTATTAGTGGATCAACAAATACTAAAGAGTTTAGATGAGTAGTTTGTCTTTATGGGTTAAATAACAATATTTCACTAGGTTTGTGTAAAAAGTGTTATCCACACAAGTAGATATAAAATATGCTGAGTTGTCTTATAGTGATAACATTAATTGTCTAAAATCATTTAAAAGTAACACTTGTGTCTTGTGTATTCAAACAAGGGACAAAGATCATTGTCTTTATTGGTGGAGAACTGCGGAAGAGTGAATTATGGGAAGGCTCTAGATGAACAACGCAAAGGTATAAAACTAGCATAAATGGGAATAATAGCCCATGATGCCTTGCTTCCACAACTTAGGCTAACTTTATTCAGTGATCACACCATTAGTGAAAGAGTGTCTTAAATTAAAGAAGCTAAATCACTCCTGTGTGTCAGTGTGTGTGTGTGGTTTTCATGTCTTAAATAATGTTGCAGGTGTTGTGGGAGACATTCTGTTGGACCATGTCCCATTGAGAGGATTTACCATCTTCTGTGTAGATATGAAGCCAGGATTTATGAAAAGGTTACTCTCCTACTCTTTACTATCTCAACCATATTTTACTCACAATTTATTTTTCAAGTCTTCTTCCCCACATATATTCAGATCTAAATGTGATTACTCTACATTATGAGTTTTATAACATACTATCTTGTTTAAGACTGACAAATTCAGGCCAGTGGAAATCTGGCTTCCAGTGCACCTCTTTGCCAGGGTTTTTCCGGGCCAGACTGTATGTTGATGGTCCCCCCAGAGACACGTTCATCAAACTCCCTGTAAATACATGTCACCCTTCACACTTAACTACATATCTCACAGTTCAGTGGCCTTATAATGCATCAGCTTCTTTACTTATTTACTGATCACACTGCATCTTTTTACAGGGGTGGGGTAAAGGTGTTGTGTTTATCAATAGCCAGAACCTTGGGCGCCATTGGTTCATTGGTCCACAGCATTTTCTTTATCTCCCTGGACCTTGGCTGAGAACTGGAGAGAATCAGGTATAGTCAATCTGTTTATTATATGTGGTGCGACAGTCATTTCCTACAGAAACTTAGTCATTTTTATCTATATGTAAATCACTGTATACCTTACAAGATGTGTTACATTCTATTATTCTCTTTTCAGATCATTGTTTTTGAGGAGCAAAAAACAGATGGCCAAATTGTCTTTGCTGGAAATCCTGATCATGGAAAGACAATTGATGTTTATAAGCTTCCTTTCTGCACACTTCTGTAAATATACTACTACAGTAGAAACAAATAAATCATCTTAAAAGTTGTATTTTCTTCATACTAATGATTGCCTTCTGGGAAAAAAAACAGCACTTTGAACTATGCATGATTTTTTTTGTAACCCCAATTCTTCAAACAAATGAAAATGTTACACAGTGCAAATGACTCTATTGCCTTGTGACTGTTGCCATCATTACAGAACCACAGAAATAATTTCTGATTTGTCAAGTCTTTTCTTTACAGTATGACCTTTGCTCTATTGAGAGACAGGCTGTTTGAACCCATGACCTCTCACAAGCTTCTCATTGGATAATGGACTTGTCCTTCACCCTGGCGGTGCTGTCATCTCACAGAGAGCGTCTAACCCACACATCTACACTAGTTTCACAAGAGAAGCATAGTAACAGGAAATAAAGCTCTCTCCTCCTTCACAGTAAAAGTTCTGTGTTTGTAAGGGTGGTAGGCAGTTAGAAATGTAACTGATTAAATAAACGTTATGCTCAGATTTAAAACGCATGAATACATAATTGGACATAAGATACATAAACGTGTATTTTTTTGCAAATCTAAACGATTGCTAAATAATTACATTTGTAATATTATTTAGGAATCTTTATTTTGAAAATCTAAACCGGAACTTCTAGACGTATTTCTGTTGGACTTCACCTGTAAATAAATCTGCTCATGTCCCTGTGTCGGAACAACAGTTGCGGAAGGAAAGCTTGGTTATTTTAACCAGCAGAAGAATCGGCGTTATGCCCTTCCTAACCTTTCGTCGGTAACTTTATATTGCTTCATTTCGTAGTCTGCTAGGCGAGAAATTTAGCACTTTTAAAAAAAACTGAGTTCAGTTGTGAAGAGTAGCTTCAGAAAACCTTAGCCTAGCCTAAAAGCAGTGAGCCCCTGAACGAAGAGTTAAGACAGGGTTTAGATATTTACTTTACTTCACCTGAGTTTTTGCAAATAAAGGTGTGTTTCTGCATCTATATATGGAGCCACTTGGAGCCCTAGGGAACCTGCTCGGATGCTGTGCTGTCGCAGGGCTTTGTGGGCTTGTGTTTACAGCCTATAAATGTGGCTTACTTTACCAGTTGTTTCACAAGGTATGTGATCGCAATATGTGTGAATAATGTGTGTTTCCTTTTCATTTTTTAGTTCTATGTTTTTTTTTAATGTTTTGCACAGTATAGTTGCAGAGCCTTAAGTGTATCGTCTGTCCTCACCTTAAGAAAACCACCTGTACTCTGTAATTTGAGCCAGGTGAAAGGTAAGCAGGAGTCCCTTCATTCAAACTTTGACCAGCCTTCTGGTTTTGTATAACACCCTGGTTGTTGTGAAGGATTAGTGGGATTGTACAATGCCCAGATGCACTGCACATCACCATGTCAAGCCTAAACAATAGCATGGTTAAGGCTGTGAGGTGACCTTTTGAGGAGCTGCCAATTTTAACTGACAACTAGTTTACCAAACATTACATGTTAAGTACTCTTCTTCTTGTCTAACTGTGCCAATTAACCTATTGCAGACTGAGACTAAAAGCCCACGGAATGGTGGTGAAAGTGTGGCAGAGGTCCTGCGAGCGCATGGAGTCAAGTATGTTTTCACCCTTGTTGGAGGACACATCTCACCAATCTTGGTGGCATGTGAGAAAGTGGGAATCCGCATTGTGGACACAAGACATGAGGCCACAGCTGTCTTTGCTGCAGATGCTGTAGCACGGCTCTCAGGTGCATGTTTATTTAAAAACACAAACCCAAATTAAATCTTAAGTCTGGTTTGAACACATGTTTCTTACATTTTGTAGATTTCTTAAGGTGTGTTTCCCAGACAAATGGAAGCATACCTTTTAGTTAGAGCTCCTTTTCATATAGGTGTGGCTTGATGTAAATTGCTGACAGTTTGACAGGCTGTTTAGTCGGTTTTGAGGCTTGTTTTCCTCACTCTCCTAATCTGTCACCAGGTACTGTTGGTGTTGCAGCAGTGACCGCAGGTCCAGGCCTAACAAACACTGTGACAGCAATTAAGAATGCTCAGATGGCCGAATCTCCTCTGCTGCTCATTGGTGGGGCTGCTGGTACGCTTCTTCAGGTGAGTGTTGATCATGGGTTGACATTTAATAGTAAAAATGACGAATGCATCTTTGTTAGCTGTGCCTTAGAGTTGTTTACAGTTTATAGGTGTGGGCTTTGCAGCTATTGGATGTAGTGTGTAATAACTTTCTTTATCTCAACCATTCTCAGCTTCAAGGTGTAACCAGTCTGTCGATGGTTTTTGTCACAGGGTAGGGGAGCACTGCAAGATATTGATCAGATGTCTCTCTTCAAGCCGCTGTGTAAGTTCTGTGCCTCTATCAGGACGATCAGGGAGATTGTGCCTACAGTCAGAAAAGCCCTGGCAATCGCTCAGTCTGGAACCCCTGGTCCTGTTTTCATCGAGTTTCCTATTGACACGTTATACCCTTTCCACCTGGTGTCCCAGGAGTTTGCTGTTAAGAATCCTCCCAAAGGTCTGGTGGGAAAAATTGTCAACTGGTATGTTGTCATTATATTTTATTATCCATCCTCTCACCAAAATAAAAAAATGAATACATAAATAAATAAATAAATAACTTAAGACAAGTGATACCAGAAGGTTATGTGATGTCTGAAATCCACATGCTAGTTGACACTTAATTAATTTAAACCACATTCAGCCAAAAGGTTAATGTTGTGGTTCTCTCTTAAGGTATCTCAATAACCACCTCATGAACCTTTTTGCTGGGGCGTGGGAGACTAGAGATGTGTCTCCACTCCCTGTTGAGATCCCACAAGCTACAGATGACCAGGTAGACTGTTTTGTTTTGTTCACAATTTAAAGCTGTGGTGTTATTTTTCACTTTCACTTGATGTTAATAAGATGCCACCTAATTGTATAAAATAATAATCAATTGTTATTATTATTATTATATTTATTTTAACATCTTTTGATCAGGTCCAAAAATCCATAGAGCTTGTGAGTCGAGCCAAGAAACCTGTTATTCTGCTGGGTAGCCAATCAACACTACCACCAACACCAGTTGATGACACGAGGTAAAGGACAATAATGTTGAACACTATTCAACCTTTCCATTGCGTTTTTCAATGTAGTGCTTCAGTCTTCAGACAAATCAATTACCTTTTGAAGTGGTCATCTGTTAAAATATTTTGCATGATAGGAAGGCACTGGAAGATTTGGGCATCCCTTGCTTCCTTGGAGGCATGTCCCGTGGCATGCTGGGAAAAGACAGTCCCATCCACATCAGACAGAACAGACGAGAAGCTCTGAAGGAGGCTGACTTGGTTATCTTGGCAGGTCTGAGTCTGATTCTAAAATTACCGATTCACAAAATATTGTAACAACAAAGGTTTGTGGCTTTGCTTTGGAATCTATTATAAAAAATTACAGCAGGTACAATGTTAATAACATAGGGCAGTGAATACATTTGTAGTTTCATTTTTGATGTAGATATTGTATGTTAAACAAAAGAAAGTCATGCATACTTAACCTAAGACTTGACAGAATGGCAACTGTCACAATTTGAAGTGTAACATGTGATTAAATAGTGGCTGTCCTTATGTGCTTTATTTGCAGGTGCTGTGTGTGATTTTCGGTTGAGCTATGGTAGAGTTCTGAACAGACGCAGTAAAATTATTGCTGTCAACAGAGATAAGACACAGTTGCTGAAAAACTCGGATATGTTCTGGAAACCAACTGTGGCTATCCAAGGTATGTAGTTCACAAGTTGGTGACTAAACTTCCTTAAATATGTAACTACTGTAAGGTCAGTCAGATGCGTCCACTATCCTTGCATCAATATCTGTTCATACAGTTCTCTATAGTAGTTACTAGGAACAACCTACATGCAGCCAACTAACTCAACCTTTGAGCTTTTGAACAAAGTCTAACTAGGGCATGCATTACACCATGAGAACGCTAATCGGTATGAAGACATTTTTTCATGCCATTCTGGGATATCACATTGAAATATAAAGGGAATAGTCAAATGTACTGACAGACTCGCAGAGATCCATTTAAGCATCTAATACAAATCCCTCTTTCCTGTGTCTTAGGTGACGTTGGTTCATTCATAGTACGCCTCTCCAAAGGCCTGAAAGGCCATCGGTGTCCAATAGAATGGCCACAGAGCCTCAAAACGCAAGATGCAGCCAAAGAAAAAGCAAACAGGTTAAAAAAAACAAAACCACTAGCCTTGTTTATTGTAAAATGATCATTGTCTCTGTGATGAATTTGTCTTAATTGAGTAAATATGCTCTGACAATTAAGATTAACAAGGAATTGAGATGCAACTACAAAATGGTAACTACTTGACATTTTCTGTATCTTAGGTCTAAAGCCAATGAGAAAACTGAACACCATTTGAATCCCTTGAAAGTCCTTCACTGTGTAGATGAACTGATGGCAGAGGACAGCATTATTGTTGCAGATGGGGGTGATTTTGTAGGAAGCGCTGCCTACATTATGAAACCAAGAGGACCCCTGCGCTGGCTAGATCCAGGTAGTGCAAATAAACAGCTGGTTATTATTGATTAAAACCAAGCAAGTGTTGCTGTTTAAATACGAGAGAATAAGCCTCGCATTTTGACAGTGACGTGATAAATGTTTGTATTAAATTAAAATGGAGGTAAAGAAGTGCACAGAAGCAGTTGCAGCCCATAATTACAGATTTATGTCATGCTTATTATTTTTATTTATTGATTTCACCATCAATAAGTGGATTATATGGCTAATTTTGTTCTCTTTCCAGTCATACTATATATGACCGTGATCCTACAGTTCTTTTGTCCCTGCAGGAGCCTTTGGGACTTTGGGAGTAGGTGGGGGATTTGCTTTGGGAGCAAAACTGTGCCGGCCTGAATCTGAGGTATGTGAGTGCAGGCAGCTCTGACTACGCTTTATCATTTATTTAATCAGTTTGTGTTTGTCATTAAAAATACTTCTCGTATACTTGCAGGTGTGGATCGTCTATGGAGATGGTTCTTTAGGATATAGTGTTGCCGAGTTTGACACATACACTAGATTCAAGGTAAAACTCTTTAAACTATTTACAGGTAACATTTTTGTTTGAAAGGATTGATGCAGACTTCAGTACCTACAGTGGAATTGGAATGCACCACCAACCAAAACTACCTACTGACTGGAAATGTATAATACCTGTTGTTCCAGCCATCCTGTCAATATGTAAATAATTGGCATAAAATGCAGTTTATCATCTTTTTAAAGCCCTGTAGTGAACATGGAAACACTGTCAGCTTCTACAACACTGACTTGTCACAACACCCATGGAATTTCATAAATGACAGTAGATGGAGACACTTACTTTTTTATGTTCAGTTATTGATCCATTTGCTGTAACAGTCACTTTTTATTTAGTTTGATCTGTTTTGTGATAAAGTAACCCTCAATCTTAATCTGAGTTTTTAGGAACATTTACACGATCGGTAAATTAAATAAAGGAAAGTAACAGATTTTCACTAAAAAGGTGCAAAATACAGATAATATAATAATTTAAAGGGTGATAAATCATTTAAGAAAAATAATGTTGAATGGAGAGAAATGTATTTTGGAATTGTCAGTGAAGTTTCCCTGTGTCTTTATGGGTCAAATGGATGTGCAGGAGAAAAACCACAGACTTTCTCTATGTCCAAATCAAAATAATGAAATTGTTTCATGCTGATATGGAAAAGTGAAACCGCTTTTCCAAGTTTTCATATTAAGACATGGAGTACAGCAGTAGAATTGCACCCAGGTTGCTTCTGATCAAGTGAAATTACAGTGGTCAATCATACCCTTCTACCTGTCTGAAAGTGCCTGTGATTAGACAAAGTCTGCATTTGGGGGGTAGATTTTCTTCATCTTTTGTAACCTCTCAGACCCACTAGAGTACAAAATCACAAAGGTTATTCTGGATTTTTTACTCAGTGACAATTAGATTAGATAGAACTTTATTGACCCCCCCCCCCTCCCCGAGCAAAGCCCTCAGCAAATCAGAAAATATCGACCAATACACTTTGTCAATAAAGTAAATCTTGCTCTCCTTTGTAACACCAATTTAATGCCCATGTTTGCATTTGTTCCAAATTCCACCTCTTACTCTTTTCTCCCAGACACCAATTATTGCTCTGGTGGGAAATGATGCATGTTGGAGTCAGATCGCTAGAGAACAAGTTCCCATGCTTGGTAGCAACGTGGCATGTGGTCTGGCATTTACAGGTATGTTTTATCTGTAGATGGTGATGTGTGGTTCCCATGATGCTTCACAAACTCTGAATGCGATTGATCTGAATAAGTATTGCATTATATTCTATTATATATCATATATTCTCTCTTTTTCCCCACAGATTATCAAGTAGTTGCAGATGGTTTCGGTGGGAAAGGCTTCCTTATAGGGCGTGAGGATGAAGAAACGATGAGTGATATCATTAAACAGGCACAGAAGGAGGCCCGGGAAGGAAAGGCTACACTTATAAATGTTCTTATAGGGAAGACTAACTTCAGAGATGGCTCTATCTCTGTATAGAAAAAAAAAAAAACAGTACATTGCTCTACCATCCCTTCAACCTCCTGTGAAAGTTTAGGGTGGGTTTCAAAGAAGACAATACTGTTGGATACCAAATAGGGCCCTGCCCTCGCCATGTCTTCTGCTTATCTTTTGTGCCCTTAAAGCCATATTTGACTTTGATAAGAGGAAATTAATTTTGGGTGAGTTAATTTATGACAGGAGGTCATTACCAGTCAGCTGAGAGCACTTGCTTCTCTTGTCATACATGTAATGAATCTGCAACGCTTGAAGCAAGTAATCAGTGAATGGACTACTAAAAGGATGACATCATTATTTTAAAAAAGAAGGGAAACGGGGAAATAAGGACTATTTTCATTCTTAAGATATTCCTGTCTGTAAGTGCTAAGTTTCATATATTTTACCTTAAATAGCTTGTAATTTTAAACCATCATCCACATAAATCGGTCACAAGATTTGTTTCTGCGTGAAAGCGACCTTCAGTTCAACGGTGGCCATTATGCCTTTTTCTCCTGAACAAAGCCAAAAAATAATAATAATAATAAATCATACATTCTTACTACTGTAGTATTTACAGTTTGATGAATTGGGTTGAAAATGATGTAGAAAAAAATCTTCCTGAATGTTAATATTTTTAAAATGTATGCTTTATAATGTCTTCAAATTTATTAATATATAAAACTACATGTGTCCACTTTTGTTCTTTCAAGACGCTAAACACAAAGGGGAACAAAGTGACGTTGGTTGTCAATCAAAACATGATTGGACAAATGAAGTATTGCACTGTAATCATCACAATTATTCACTAACTAGATGAACACAAACATCAATCAGACTTAAGGGAACCCGATTGTCAATTCTCAAGTTGTGTAAAGCGACATGGTAAGTAGGGTTTTAAATGATCTAAGTGATATCTTTGAGAAGCTCATTTTGTATTTCCTTGATTTTATAGACAGACTATTTTTAATAACTGACATTAAAATGCTGTTACTACACCTTTAATTACATTCGTCACTGTACATCCTGTACACAAAAGCAGCAGTGTACAGATCAGTATATATTTTGAAGTTTGGATCTTATTTTAGTTGCACCTATTGTGGTATGTTTCATTGTTATAGTATGTGACTTCATGACTTTACCTACTGTGTTGCCTTTCTCCTGCAAAGCCTACATATGAATGCAAACCCACACCTGTACTTGCAGAAGAAGCATTGATGTCCTGCAAAACAGTCTGATGAAACAGCAGAAATAAATAATTCAATCAACTCTGAGTTTAAATGAGTATATATATATATATATATATATATATATGCATGTTTGTGTTTGAATCGGCTTCTGTTGCACTGAAAGCAGCTCAGCAAGTCGTCTTTGAGAGTGGTGCTGAGCTCTACAGTAGGTGGAAAAATCCCCCTGCTGTGTGAAGGACACTCATGGTGGTCTCTGACTGCATTGTGGCCCCAATAACACAATGACAGCTCATTTTTGAGCAAGGGGGTGTTATTCGAGACGTCTCCCAGCACGACATGTCTCCAGGGAGTCCACATAAGCCTTGTCTATAGGGACACCAAGAGCTCTGAGGTGTACTTCACAGTAGAGCAGTAAATCCTTCAGGGCCTGTCACACACACTGTGGTTTCAGTCTGAATAGAAATATCTATAAATACACTAGAATATATGAGGATTCAACACTCTGATTAAAGACTTCTTTTATACAGTAGTCAAGATTTTGCAAGTCTGTTAATTGCAAATTATAATCAGTCAAGTATTAACGGATTCCATGTTTAACTAAAATGTCCATTTTTGGTGAGTTGTTTCCCATAAATACAAACTTGAAATATTTATCCCTCAATGGACATTTGTTTTTTTATTGAAGAATATAGCACACCAAAGATGGGGAAAAACATTTCAGTAAACAAAAATCTGAAAAACAAATGAATGTCATAATTTGCATTTGTGCATCATGCAAAATATTTTCTTTTTTTGTTTTGTTTTGTTTTTAAGAAGAAAACCAACCTACAAAAAAAGCAAAACAAAAACACAAGCAAAAATTCAATTATATATGTAATTATGTGTAAATGAAATTAAATATAATGTGTTCATTGACCAATCAATTGATTTTAACAGTCGCCAGTTTGGCTCAGAGAGTGAATCATTCATACAATATACAATTTATTTAATCTTTTTTGAATTATACATAAAATATACAATTTATTTTATCCGTATTTAACCAGGCAAGTCTTTAAGAACAGATTCTTATTTGTACAAATTGTTCAAATGTTGGTGTACAAATGTTGTTTTACAATGTAAACACAAGACATAAACTATTTCAGTGATGCAGTGAAAGGAGCTTAAACAGTTAAGTCTATAGAAACAGTTAAGCAGAGGTGGAAGTAATGAAGTAGAACTACTTTATTTACTGTACTTATCCCTTTAACCCCTGATGCGTCAGCACTGACACATTCTGAATGGATTTAGTTTAAATATTAAGAAAAATTCAATTAAAGAAAGAAAATGATTGAGAAAAAAAAAGCAAAAACTAAAACTATTGGAACCAAATTACAATACAAGTTCTTCCTTTTTAACTTTTTTAAATTAATTGAGCTGCAAATTATTTCATACTATTTATTATTTTGTAAATATTTATTAGTTTTTTGTTCATTTTGTTGCTTATTTTATTTGTACATTTACTTTTTATTTTAGTATTTTTCTTCAATTTGTTCCATTTGTGTGTGTGTGTGTGTGTGTGTGTGTGTGTGTGTGTGTGTGTGTGTGTTCATGTTACATATTATTTTGTTGGTTTATTCATTTCTTGTTCATTTTTATTGATCATTTTGGCTGTTTTTATTCATTTTGTTACTTACTTTTTTCTTTCTTTTGTTCTTGCATTAAGAACCAGGACACTGTTAATGTTTTTTTCTCTCCCGTTATTGCTTTAAAAAGTTTTAGATGATGTTATTTCCCTCCTTTGGACTTTTTTAGATTTTCTCTTTCACCACAGAGTATTTAATTTTTGGTGTCAAATGTAAATGTTTCCTCCATCATGCGTCTCAGGTCATTTTTTTATGTTTTGTTTCAGCTCCACCCTTTCATTGTAGATAGTGACTATGAGAAGATAAATAACTCCATCACATCTGATAAGTGCTGTTTATATTAGAGTTACAATGTTTACCTTTCCAAACAATCAACACCCTTTTTAAGCTGAAATACTATACACTACAACATGAAAGTTATTAGATATGAACAATTCTGTTTCCAACCAGTTAAAAGGGCCTATAAACTTTACCCTAGTTGTATCTGTGATTTTTACTTTGAACAGAAGATGGCAGTCTGATAGTAGTGTATGTTTACTGAAGTTTGCTGACGTGTTCAGTGTTCAGTGGGCTTTAATATTGAAGTGACTCTTTAGGTGAGTGTCCATGACAACATCTAAGAGCTTTTTGTGTAATTCCAAACAACAATATATATATATATATATATATATATATATATATATATATATATATATATATATATATATATATATATATATATATATATATTGCAATTAAGTAATAAATCCTGCATAAAGCCTATACTAACCGCTCAGTAAATTAAGTTTAATTTTATATATATATATGTGTATATATATATATATATATATATATATATATATATATATATATATATATATATATATATATATATATTACAATAATAGATATTGGTCAAGTTGTTTTCTGGATATTTTTAAGTTTTGATAACATTCAGGATATAGCACAAATTTTAAAAAGCGATATATAACTATCTACAAATGGAAATAATAAACACAACAAAACACAACACAATAAAATAAACAAGATTATTATTTATTTTATTTTATTTTATTTGTCAGAAAACATTGTAAACATATGACAAAATACATAACATTCTGCCAGGAGTGATGACATGGAAATAATAGAGGAAAATAAAAATAAACCGCAACAGAAGTAAGAGAATAAAGTTTACATGAATGCATTGTGCAGCACAAAAAGAAAGTATGACTTCACAGATTTCTTATTAAGAGAACAGGATATGGATGCTATATAATAATTTATGTAAATGGCGAATTCAATAAAGGTTGGCTTCACCTTTAGAAATGTTGACTTATGTATATAATGCTTGGCTAAAATGATAATAAAGTTAATTAAGTAAAACTCAGAAGTGGCATTCTTGTCATATTTGATAACAAAACCAAAACGTATTCCATTTCAAAGCAAAGTCAGGGTAGACAGTATCTATAATATACCTTGATAGTTTAGACAAAATATATTTGTACGAGAGCATGACCAGAATAAGTGGATAAGTGTTTCTCTATGATCCCTACAAAAGGTACAATTTACATCAATATCTTTTTAAGTCTCTGTAAATAGCGGTTGGTTGAGATAAACGATTTATTTTATTGGCTGCCCCCGCGCTTGTGTGACGTCACACAATCGGAAAGACTGGCTTTTGCTACATTCATGAGTCCTGGGAAATATGGCTTTTTCCTTTGCTATCGTGACACACCGAGGTTATTTTTTTATGTTAAAGCATTATGGCCTGAAGAATTAAGCTATTAGTAATATTTTTCTGACTTATAAAACACAATAAACAATCTATTAATTATCAGATTTTCAAAGTATTCAATGTATCTAGGTAATAAAAACATATACTTTTTTATAGTAAGTGTTATTTCAGTGTGCTCAAGAACGTTATATTCATGAAGTCTGGGTCATAAGACTCTTTCTTGACGTGACTTTATAGACTATTACGTTTCTATTTGAGGCTAATCTCACAGATTAAATGTATTGTGAAGTACAATTATTAAAGCACACATTTCCGTGCGGTCCTTGAAGGCGTCATGAGAACGGGAACACATCACTGCAGGCGGCGACTTCAACAGCACCGCTAAAGTTACACGGAGTGGTAATGTTTAGCACAGTCACCGAGGAAGTAGAGTAGATTTTGGTATTTACGAGCAGTCAGCTATCAGCATTGTCTACTAAAAACTGACAGGGAGGATATATACCGTTTTATTTACACTACCGTCATTATGACAAGTGAAAAACAGACCTTTCTGTACTGTTAACAACCTTGGACATAGCTAAGTTGGCTCAGCAAAAACAAAGTATCGTCTTTCTACTATTGGCTTGATTTAAATCTATTTACTTTTTATTTATTAGTGATAAAGTGTTATTTATGTTAGGTTAAGGTTAATATATCTGTAGTTAGAGTCAAGCGACGCAGGTGATTCATTTTTCACGTTAGTACTGACTATATTATAAGTTTGAGAGCAGAAATAGATTGGACGGACTTACTCGTCAAGGTAAGTTATACCAGTTTACTACTTTTAATAGTAAGTGTTTTCCTTATCTGTGAGAAAAGTAATGATAGAATTGAGTGTGGACTGGATCGGTTCTGTTCACTAATTATCCTAGTCTTGAAAACAATAATTAGTTAAGACAATACAACCTGAAATGACTATGACTAAATCGTTCTAAGCATTAATAGTATAACCTAAAAAAGTTTTACTTAGACAGATTAACACTGAACCTCCACATTTATGACACACTACAGGATATAAACAGGTAATATCCACTGTGAATAGGGCTGAGGTATACAAGTAGTCATTGCAGTCTGACAGGGTTAAAATTTTACTTCATCATGTCTTCTCTGTTGACTACCATAAGGATATCACGAGAGGGAGAATTCTTCCTAAATAGAAATGCTTTTCCTGTTTGCATAATAACTCATACAAAAATACTATCCATGTGATTGCCCCTTCATTGTTTACTAACGTTGCTATATTGATCTGGCTTTGAAGAATTGCATGTGTTTAATCATCACTCTTCAGCAGGAGCTGAATGGCCTCTGTTGTGGTAGTGAAAAGTGAGAAGCGACCTGCAGCTGATTCTCAGGATGCAGACTCAAATGCAAAAAAGCCCAGGTATGTTCAGAAGCTGTCTCCCATTCTACTCATTGACTTATCAGTTTTGTCAACAGGTTTGATTGACATATTTGTTTTGTTAAGTTCTTAATTGTGGCCAGTCTTAGATAAAGGTAGGTGTCAGTTTTCACTGCATGCTAGCATGCTTGAAAATGGTTTGTTTAACCTTCATGCTGTCAGAAGGATGTGGGATGCACCATGCTTGGAACCATCATCACTCAATCTCTGCCTACCCCAAAGGAAACTGCTGCCCAGCTTGAAGACTAAGCGAGCTCCTGAACTAGTCCTAGTGATTGGGACAGGGGTAAGCTCTGCAGTGGCCCCTCAGGTCCCTGCACTCCGCTCCTGGAAAGGCCTCATCCAGGCTTTGCTTGATGCAGCCAATGACTTTGACCTGCTGGAGGAGGAGGAGAGTCGCCGTTTCCAGAAGCACATGCAGGAAGATAAGAATTTGGTGCATGTGGCCCATGACCTCATTCAGAAACTTTCTCCGGTAAGACTGCCTGAGCCTTTTTCCTTGCCTTTCCTTTCAGTACCACTCTGTCGCACATGCACAAACACATGGCAAGCAGACTGCCAAGCTCACTGTCCTCTGTTAAGCCAGGGACATTTTGTTTCAATCAACTTTCCTGGATTGAGATAAGGCATCTTAACGTTATCTCATGTAAAAATGTGTACTGTAGCTAGTGACACAAAGCAGATTTGTGGAGGTTTTTCTTGGAAATTAATCTTTTTGAGACAGAGACAGAGGTTTTTGTCTATTGATCTCGGGTGAGTCATGCCGACAATGAGCAGGCTGTTTGCTTCTCAATTTTTGTTATGAAAACCACTCCTGTTTTCTAGTCATATAGCACCCAGATGGAAGCAAGCAGCCGAAAAAGAAATGTCAATTCTTTATTCCTCTTTTAGCCTCTTTAAATAATAATTTGACTATTAAACTAATCTGCAAATAAAAAAACTACACAGATGGTTGTCTTTGTAGAAAAGTAACTCTTGAGCTGTTGTGTTTGAACTTTGAACTTTGACAAGAACTAATGAGAAAAACAGGTCAGTAGTCCACCTAAACAAACTAAAGCCTCTTTTGGTATTGTAAATAACTTACAGCAATGTTTAGTAAGACATTAACATTATATAAAATGATGCATTGTCTTCCTTTTTGGTGTAAATAAGCCCTTTTGTAATAGAATTCAGATGAAGAAGTTGTGGGTTTGCTAAGCAGAAATACAAACGCATAATAGCAGAGAGGGTCTCAGGTGCAACTAGCATCCACCATCACTATTGAGTGACTCACTTTAGGAAATAAGACTAAGATTAATTATACTAAATTATGTTCCATCAATTTACTATCTTTTTTCTTGATTCAGATATATACAGGTTTGTACCAAAATAGGTATCATTTACAAGGCGAGCATCATTCTCATAAGCTGTAACTTATGAAAGTTGCAGTTAATTCTTTACTAGTTTTAGTTTAACAGTTAACTAGTTTTTAATTTGGTCTGTTATCTTCATCTGAACTGGTCTAGTCTGGAGCAGGCTGGCAGATGGGAGCCTTAATACCGTTTGCCTCCTGTGTTAGTCATGTCTCATCGCACCTTTGACATTGATAAAACACGCTTTGTTTCAGCCTTCAGTCTGTTGTCACAAAGGGAACAAACAGTACTTTTATGGCTTTATTCATTCCGTTTATTTCAATCCACAGTTGTGCAGTCGTCAGCCTACTGCCGTTGGCTACAGACACAGCAGGCGCTAGCATGCTGGAAAATAAAAACAAATATAGAATAATGTGAACCAGCAGCTTCCCAGCCCCATTTTTCCACTGAGACAACTATAGGAACATACCTCTTAAACACTGGCACTGGTTTATTCATTCTTAAGTTCTGATTGGACAACATCAGGGAAGCTCATCAAAAATCTCAACATAAAAATGACTTACCATGACTCATGTTATTTTTCTAAATCCCCAGTTCAGTTTGTATTGATCACTAAACGCAAAGTGTGTTAGTGGCACAAACATGTTGTGGCAGAAAAATGCAGTAAGAAAACTGAAGCACATGACAAACTTCAGACCAGTTAATTCCACTTGAACTGCTGTGTGAGAGTTTAACCCACTTTTCCAGGACTTGTGTATCAGATGGATTATGGTGGTCTAGGCCTATGGTATCAGGTAATGAGGGTATAATCTGACATCGACGCTTAAGGAGAAAGCTTTTGTTGTAAATGTAAAAAAGCAAGGCTAATAACATCTCTAATGACTAGTTTATCAGCTCAAATAAGGCACAAAATTAATCAAATATATTTTTAGATGTTAATGAAGAATGAAAATAAGATTTGTTGTATTATGTGTGTGCACAGATTACTAAATCTTCCAAAGCTTTTTCCTTTTCATCACTATTTTATTAGTAATTCCCAGTTATTAGTCAGAACCAGTTTGTAATCTGGTTCTGACCACCACTGCTAGTTTCTAGTGTGTGTAGTGCATGTGTGTGAAACTTACTGACAATAATACTCTTCTATTCTAATCAAATCCAGTGATATCATAAGTCTGTGGCTAAAAAAATATTAATTCATTTCATATTTATTATTTCAGAGTGGATATTTAGAAATCTGAGTGGTGTCCTTGCACTCCATTTGGTTATTACATAAGTTTTGAGACAGCCCATAGACACAGTAATCGGGGCTGGTCCTGTGGACACTAGATGTGGATAATGAGCTTCTTCCTGTGGAAAGGACTCCTGCTGTTTAGCCCATTAGAGCTGTAATCTCTGGAAGTCAGCGGAGCATTTCCTTGTGCTTGGATCACCTTGGTCACTACAGCACTGTCCTGTTGCTATTTTTAGGCCAACAGATTCTTCTTACCCATTTTTTCCTCTTTTATTTTACAACAGGCCCTGCCAGATAAGAGGTTTGTACTGCATAGTCACAGCAATAATGTCATGACACAGGTCGATGGTTCTGTAAGGGAGAAGCCATGATCAGGGAGGGCAGTGGAGTCTTAATGGATGCAGTGTGTCTTCACTGTTCCCAAAAGGGTCTTTACTCCAACCTTGTCACTCATTTCATCCTTTTTTCTATTATTCTGAAAAAACAAACCTTGAGTTACAGTATACTATGAGTCAAGTTTTCAATTCTCCCTATTATTGATTATGATATAAAGAACGATTTTCATTTGTTAACTCAAACTCAGATGAAAACAACTGCGCATGTTTGTTTTTAAGAAACTGAATGCACTCATTGCCAGGTCACATGGCATGATAAGTAAAACCACGTACTCAGGAGTGCAATCCCATTAAAAGGCGTTGCATTGTGCATTTGTGCATGTGCTTAACATCACAGTTGGAGCAAAATCAACAACAGATCTTATAGTGCAGCTGTAGAACACGTCTGCACATTCTTGAATACTTCATAAATGACACATGTTTCACTATCCTATAATCATTTATTCATTTTTTTTACCTCCTCCTGGAATGCTGGTATTTTACAACTTGACTGTACTTCCTCTCCAACAGTTACCAGGCGACACGTAAGGCTGTTTACAGGTGTCAAGGATTAAAATGCTTTCTGTCTGCAGTTTATCCAAATGCGTGACTGTATAATTAGTGTTCCACCTATAAGGGTCTTCCTGAAGTAAATATCACAGTCTAATCCATGTACAAGTGTTTGGATGTTAAGTGTATTTAGGGTTTTTAAGACATTAAACTTCAGTTCAGAGAATATTAAATAAACTGTTAACCCCCATGTACATTTATTTATTTATTTATTGTTTTACAGAGAACAGGAAATGTGCGATCCACATTCTTTAAGGACTGCCTGTACGAGGTGTTTGATGATTTAGAGTGCAAGATGGAGCATGCAGGGAAACATCTACTGCGATCAGTGCTGCAGTTAATGGAAAGTGGCGCACTGGTTCTCACTACTAACTTTGATAACCTGCTGGAGATCTACGCCGCTCACCAGGGCACCAAACTGGAGTCTTTGGACCTGACAGATGAGAAAAAGGTAAACCATGCTTGTAAATTATGGTATGGGATTTATTGATTGTTGCAACCACAATAGATTGTGTAGACAGTGCAAAGGTCACAGCAGCCTACATTATAGCAAGCACTTTAATCCAGTCAAACAAGGCTATGATTGTGGGGGGGGGGGTCAAATACTGACACATTTTCAATGCAAGTTGTCACAGATGTCCTGATCTCAATTCACTGACTCACATAGACATGCTCTTCATCCCTCAGGATAGAGGAAACCAAATAGGAAAATGGGATTTATTGATATTATAGCATTACCCTTAGATGACACTCATCCAGATTTGTGGGGGGAAAAAAACCTTCTCCCTGAATGAGCCTTTTGTCTGTAGCAGTTGGATAAAGGTTAAAGTTCTATCCATTAGTCAGCTGTTGTCAAATATTATAGACTGAACAATATTTGCCATTTGCTCAAGACTAGGCTGAAGAGGAAGCATATGTTTCCCCTTTAAACAATGGTTTTTCACTCCTCACTAGTTTCTTCACAAAATTGCAGTTTTCCAGTTATGCTCTTTACATCCCAGTTAAAGTAAAGTTTATTATTTGTTAAATACACCCCAAATTCTCAAGACGTGTCCAGTTTTCTGAGAGACCAGTTGCTTTGCCTCTCAGTTCTGGTATTTATGTCCCGGCTCCATCAGGGCTAATATCCTCTCACTGGTGTTTTAAGTGATTTCACTTACTGCCCAGCCAGAACAGGATTGAGTGCAATGGACTGTTAACTTAGTGCTTGTGTGGATGTGTGTCTAGGTGTTGGAGTGGGCACAGGAGAAACGGAGATTGAGCGTTTTACATATCCACGGCGTTTACACCAACCCTAGTGGAATTGTACTGCACCCTGCTGGTTACCAGAATGTACTAAGGAACACTGAAGTTATGGTGAGGATTTAAGGATCTTTATTTGTGAATCTCGGTTTTAGAGCATATGTATCATTACTCTGACAAATAATATGCCTCTAATGTATTTTATGAAAGCACAAAATTGGATGATTAGAAAAGTCTGTGTATGTGTGTCCCTGCTCTTTTGTACTTTTACAAAGTTAAATAGGATGTGTTTCTACTGGTTTCAACAGCGCGAGATCCAGAAACTGTACGAGACCAAATCATTTGTATTCCTCGGCTGCGGGCGTACAGTTGATGACACTACATTCCAGGCGCTGTTTTTGGAGGCGGTCAAACACAAGTCTGACCTGGAACACTTCATGCTTGTGCGCCGCGAGGACGTGGGGGAGTTCAAGAAGCTGCGTGACAACATGTTGGACAAAGGAATCAAGGTCATCTCCTATGGAGACGAATACGCTGATCTCCCAGAGTATTTTGAGCGGCTCGCCAATGAAATCTGTAACCGAGATGTTTCTACCAACGGCTGGGGTAAGAATTTAAAGTTAGTGTCTCTGTTTTAGTCTTTCTACTCATCATAACTAAGCCTCTGTTCAGGTTGTATTGTATGTTTTCATTGGAGGGTGATCCTTGAATACCATTGGTTCACCTGTCATTTTACAGTAGTATATGACCACCTGCAACACAAAAGCTCAAGATCACTGTAGATCTTCCTCCAGTTGTCCAGTGTATTTAACTGCAAGATACTGTAGGTCGACTGATATGGGTTTTTCTAACACTGATGCCGATGTAAAATATAAAAAAGTTGGTTAGCCAATGGCTGATTTTTGAGGCCCATATTTAAGGCTGATTTTTTATTTAATTTTATATATATATATATATATATATATTTTTTTTTTTTTTTTTTTTTAAAGCCCATTGACTATAAAATACCAATGAAACACTTGGAGAATTTAGCTTCTATGCACCTGATTTGGCACATAAGTTTGGTGCCTGATCAAATATCTTAGAACATATTTTTGATCGAATATTGGTGGCTAACATTGGAAAAAAAATCATTATATCACCTGGCCAATATATCAGTCTACCTTTGTTTTGCTCCAGCTTGGTTGATGTGAACAGGTTATTGTGCCACATCAGTTACAGTGTACAACTGGAGTCATAACATTTATCTGTACAAAATGTTCAAGCTTCTTTTTGTCATAGTTGTATTGGGACCTTAGGATGGTAGGACTTCATTGTCGTTCTGATGTTGTAACGCATAATAAGGCAGAGTTACAGTATTTAAGCCTGCCATGATTAATTAATTCAAGTAATCCTGGTCCAACAATATAAGACCATTTGTGCCACGTCGTCTCATCTGGATTGTTTTACTTTTTTGTCATTTAAGGGATCCAGTTACTTTCCTGTAATATTCCACATCCTCTGGATAGCTTGAATTAATCACCATTTTTGTTTATTTTTATTTGCATCTACAGGGTCCCCTTCACAAGATGGGGAGGAGCAGCAGAATGGCTTTAATACACAAAAAAGCCTGCTGCAAGGTTAGGACTGAATGCTTCTGTTTGACATCAGGCTGTGGCTGCTTGGAGGAGACATTTACAGAGTAACACTATGTCCTGTCCTAGGTTGTATTCTTACTGCATGCTGGTAGTGTTTCAGTATCCAAATACCTGCTGCTATTCCCTTATGCACAGATACAACTGGCTTTGCAGTATTGCATGCTTGACAGTGAGTGGCAACGTTTGATTGCGCTTTGTTACTCAAGTATTCACTCGAGTCCTTCCTTCTCTTTTTGCCACAGACTATCACTCTTGACAGGCACACAGTGGGAAACACTGTCAATCATTTTCTCCCCACAGCTCCATTGAGATCAGTCTCCGCTACTGGGGAGTGTTATTTGGGGCCGATTTCATTCACTGGATTTGAGAATCCAGGAAATATTATGGGCCTCTGGAGACCTGAATGCTGTTGCCAGAATTTTACAGATGTCCTTTTTTTTTATCCCTTATTAGGTCTTGTTTAAAAGGGAAGGTAATGGTCATCATCACTACCAGCCTCTGCTTTACCATTATTAGCAGTGCCTGAAAATAAGCTTCAGCCACAGCTGTTACACACTGAGGTATGCAGAGATTTCTCCTGATGTTTGGAATTCAGAATAAAATGAGTTGTTAGTAAAGGTAGAATAGTGTGTTCTGACTTGAATTTATCATCCATTACTTAATTCACCGACTGCTGTTGACTGTATTATGATGATTTATTACCCGGACTTGAACGTTAACAAGCAGAAGCACCTGCAGACTTGTCTATTGTTCCTCTTTGAAAGATGCATTATGTTTTAAGTTATTATACACATTACATGGTTTGAACTGAAAATAGTCTTACAGTATGAAGTTTGTGTCACGATGAACCCTTAAACCAGGAAAATGTTATTTGCACACTATTGGGTGAGTAATGGGAGATGAAGGTTTCGTCTATAAAACAACTTATCATTTTATCATCAAATGTTAAGTTAAAATTGTCTGTCAGTAGCCGCTGTTGTGCTAAAAATATGCATTTCTTTTTGTATTTTTAATACTCACATGGTATTTAAGTACTATTTTCAGAATAAAACTACTTTTGTTTTCCTATTTGTCCTGTTTGTATGCCTTCTGTTCCTATGCAACAACAGAAAAAAAGTTTCACTGTACAGGCAGTCTTAGCATATAGCAGCTTTATTTAGAAATGTTTACATTCTCATAAATTAGCTCAAACCTTCTGTATAATTAAGTCTCTGATATTGCACTACCACAAATTAAAAAGGGGGCAAAGATGTTTAAGACTTATTATTCCATCTTATAAATTCAGAAGAAATCACTGATGTCTTCTTCAAATCTGAGGGGAGAACATAAATTAAACAATGACACTACACTGAAAGTGTAGCCTTCAAATCTGCAGATGAACTAAAAAGAAAAGTACAAAATATCTCTTCACCAACCGTCATTCAGGGATCAGGAGTCTCCAGTTTTTCCATGTTGTGATAGGTATTGGGTTACTTGAGAATTAGGACTAGCGTACCACAGCTTCAGTGACTTTAGGACTTGTCAATGTACAGTCTCATTTTACAGCTTTGTTTGAGTTCATCCTTTTCGCACCATAATGCGTTTCCAGGTTCTTAACAGGGGAATGTGACACTAGTTTTATATATGCTGGTATTCACACCCACTCTATAGTCGCCTAAAAATATTACATCTTGTCAAGACTGGAGGGAGGCGCTTCTAACCAGAGCTACTGTGGTAACACTTGGGTAACCACGGAGTGTTTACTAAGGGAAAAAAAAAAGACAGGCACTATGGTCACTTAGCTTTCCTCAGGCACAGGCCATTGCTGAAATGTCACATCCAGCGAGCCTGACCTCACATACACAAAAAGGGGATAAGTGACTGACAAATGCCAGGTTGAGAATTTTTTAGAAGTCTTCACTGTGTAAACCAGTACACTGACAATTTGAGCCTGGGTCCATTAGTCTGTTAAAATCATATGAATGATCTGATGTACCTTTTAAAAATGATGCAAAGGGAGGCTCCTCTGACGTTTCTATTTGTTCTGATTTCATAAAGTACAGTTTTTTTTCTCTAATCAGGTCTCAAGAGGACAGAATAAAAGTCTTGTGCAGAATTAAGAGTTTTTCTTTTGATGCAAAGTAGAGAGGGCAGAAGAGGACGATGACGGAGTGGCAGGCGAGCAGGGCTGGAACATGTCACGGCAGCACAGAGAAGGTTTTGTTGGCTTTGTTGCAATGATGAATAAACAGCAAAACATGCAGCCACTTAAGCCTTCATCAGGGCACCGACTACAGCGCGGGCGTTCAGGCTGCGCAGGTCGTTGTACGTCTGCCCTGTACCCACGAACACAATGGGCTGACCTGTGATATACGTCATTGAGATGGCAGCACCAACCTGTGAACGAGGACAACGTGCGACAGTAAATTAGTCCGTAATATTTGCATCATCATAACAGTCTTGACAGCTAATGTCTTAGAATGCACATTAAAAATACATGGAGTAATAATATTAACACTACATGCCCACATCTTGTGTGTAAGATGCAACTGTGAATAAGGAGATTTGTCTATTAATAGGCTGTTTTTTCTTTTCATGTTACCTGTTTTTCAATGAGTACTTCACGATTTTTTTTTTTACCACTATCATCACGTATCTTATTTAGGACCAAGTGTGGGAGAATGAGAGGCTGGGACAAGTGGGACATGTTTAACGTTTTGCAATTGAATATTAAAATCTCCAACATTACTTAACTCTCCACCACAAAAGATAAATAAATCTGATTAATATATATATATATACCTTATCATCGATAGTGTCAAACTTTGTGAGAACAATTCCATCAATGAGGCGAGGTTTATCAGACATGGAGTGATCTGCCAGAGCCTGATTGAACTTCACCTGAGAACAAACACAGGACAAAGCTGATTCATTTAAGGGAAAACTACAGATGTGCCATGTTTTAATATGTATAGTGGCATCGTTCCATCTGTTACGGAAGTGTGGAGGAGGAGATCTGTAAAACATGAGTCAGACTATCTGGCACAAGAGTGACATCTGCTGGAAAAGCACTATAACAGCATTTTGATGAGCCATGACAGACAATCAATGTGAGATTCACATTTTAAAGCCATTTCACCCTGAAGCATAAGAAAAGAAAAACCATAAACTTACACAAATTACCAATAACCACTCAATCTCACCTGTGATACTTGTCATAAAACAAATCCACTTCAGAGGAAGTACTAGTTGGCTTTTTCATCAAATGTTCCATAGCTAAATTTTGGAACAGCATTAATGGTGAAACAAGATTTATATCTAATTCACTGATGAATTAACCATCAATTAATTTATGTGCATAATATATCAAATTTTATTTGTAGTCTTACCAACTGATCCACAGCCTCATTGCCCACAAGTGCCTCTCCAACAAACAACACAAGGTCAGGCATGTTGACAGCAATAAGTTTGGCCAGTGCTGTCATTAAGGGGGCGTTGTCCTGCATACGCCCAGCAGTATCCACCAAAACCACGTCAAAGGCCTGGTTGCGGGCTGGAGACATATTGACATAACCCCACAAGGGATGTGTTATACATTGCTAATGGAAATTTAAATGCAGTGAAGGTTTGAAAATTATTTATCTTTTTACCATAGGCAATGGCCTCCATAGCAATTCCAGCAGCATCCTTCCCATAGCCCTTCTCATAGAGCTGGACTACTGGCCGTCCTCGATGCTGCTCTGGAGGGTGTAAAGAGTTCAGGCGACGCTGATGAGTACGAAGCTGCTCCACTGCTCCAGCACGAAATGTGTCACAGGCTGCAATGAGCACTGTAAAACCATTCTCAATAAGCCAGAAGGAGATCTAGACCAGAGCACAAAGGGGTTTGGCTTAACACAAAGTGAACACAAGATGGACTCACTCCATGCAGACATACTCTAACTGTGAGGGAAAAGGGTTTTAGATCATGTTCAGGAGACCCGAGTAGAAACTGGCATTACTTTTTAGATAATATACTAGTTTGCAGACTTCACGTGCAATATGAAGAATTACATTTTAATATATAGACATGTAATTTAAAGGATCCAACAATTAAAAACCTCAACACAGCTCACCTTAGCTAGGTTGGTGGACTTTCCAACCCCATTGACACCACAAAATGTGACGACAAAAGGCCTTCGCTGACTCTGCGCCTCCATGACGTCTCGTAGAATATCCACCCTGCGCTTGGGCTGCAAGATCTGCACCAGTGAGTCTTGCAGGGCCTGCTTTACCGTTGAGGCCACAGCTGAACACGAGCACAAAATAAAAAGATGCTTTGTGAAATTTTCTGTGTCACTTATTCCTTAGACAAATCTGGGACACCAGACGTAAACAGCCTGACAATTTATTATGCATAACATATTTTACCTCTGAAGAGCTTCAGAAAAGGGTTGTATATTAAAAAGTAAATGCTAACTTTTATTATCAATTCATATTTACAAGATCAATGACAAAACATATGATAGATATGCTAAATAACAATTTGGATTAAAAATGGTCAATATTACTGAAATCATTTTAGTACATTGTTCAAGTTTTCCGTTCTACACGTGTTCACACTTGTACCAAGTAAGACATTTAAAAACACAACCCTCGGATGACTGGCTTTCATTTTAGCTGAAACAAAGGTTACTTACTGGTGAATGTGCCCATGACTTTGCCCTCCAGTTTTTTGGCTACAGAGTCACAGAGCTGGGAGGCAATGTCGGCCGCTACATTCTTTGCTAATTGATGACAAATAAGATCAATGAATAATGACAATCCACGTTCAGATGCTGCAGAAAAACAAACTACTGGGTGAGAGAGATGTTATGTCATACCAATGAGGTGGTCCCTCATCTTCTCGAGGACTGGCTCCATGTCTTCTCGAGTCAGGCTCTTAGAGCCCACCAGACCTTTCAACATCCCAAACATGCCACCAAAACCACCACCTTTTTTGGAACTGAGAAGATTTCACTTCATCAAACAACAAAGCAATAAAGACCATATTGTAGGTTGAACCTGTAATGCAAACAGAAGACACTTTCCTACCTTGTTTTGGTCATTTCATTGACAACAACTTTTTCATCTTCCTCTTCCATATCTTCTTCCTCACTGGACTCATAATCAACAGACTGCAGATCTCCCTTCATGGAGCTCAACTGCATTCCCTAAACAAATAATAATGAACACCTTGCCTTTAGAATTTTCCTTTTTTTTTTTAGACAGAAGGTATATGTATCAAATGTCATCCTGATGGTACACATACAATGTCAATTGGTCCTTCCTGGATCAGATCACTGCCATTGGTGGCATTATCTCCATTTCTGTCGCTGTAGTCCAAATTCTTGGTACTGCTACCACCCGTACCCCAAACACGCATTTGCTTTTCCTTAGGTTTCTGAGGCTTTGGAGACTTACTGTAAGAGAGATGATTAAATGATGGTTTCAGGTAATAGTTACACAATTATCACTGCATAGGAACTTTAGATTTTCAGCAAATGTAGTTTAATTTAATATCTGTACGCTAGTTTTGGGAGTCAAATAAAAGTAAATAAAATTGCATTTTAGGTGATGATCAAGGACAGTGCTGGGTCAAAACCATAATAAAAGCACAAACTTTTCATAATGTTCCAAACTGATATACAACATTATTATCATCATTATGGATAAGCCATATGGTGGTGGCGTTTTTTACTACATGTATGCATTGTTCGCCTTACGTGGGTTTTTCAGCAGGTCCTGCCATGCGCTTGCGAAAGAATTCCTCTCGTTTTTTCTGCATAATCTCCTCTTTCGTCAGTCCCTGGTCACCATTCTCAGTCGTCTTCTGGTTAGTGGATGGTGCCTTGCCTTGATCCCCTTTGGCAGGCTCAGCTGCAGGAGCTGATGAAGGATGAGATTAACAAAAATTAAGAAAATTGATACAAATATTTGTCAAAAAGCATTTTCTGTGAAACATGACAAGTGTCCCGTTAAAACTGAAATGTTATTTTCACTGTTTGACATATTTAACATCACAACCTCCATTTACTCACCCTCCTTTTTGGTACTTTTATTCTTCTTTCCACCTTGTTCCTTTCCTTTATCTCCACCCTTTACCTCAATCATTGACTTCACAGTTTTTTGGGATTTTCCTGACTCTTTAAAGGTCCTCATGAGGCCGGGGCTTCGAACTTTGCTGCTCTCCTCCGCCTCTCTGTTGGTATGAGTCAGCATAACAAAGACATTTATTACATTTTATCTCGTCTCGTCATCTAAACCCGCTGTAACCTCTCTAGGGTCGCGGGGTTCACTAATCCAGCTACAATGGGCGAAGGTGGGGTACACCCTGTATGAGTTCATAGGTTCTGCCAGACGTACTGGGAGCCTAAGCCAGGGTTCAGTGTCTTGTCCAAGAACACTTCGACATGTGGACAGGCAGAGCCAAGACACGAACCGCCAACACTTCAGTCATTGGGCGACCCACTACATTATATTCATAAGGATTTTTTTTTTCTAAAGAGTCACATGACAGCTTTGCTGATCTGTACAGAACTATTCTGATAGATTATTTCTCACAATGGCTGAGGTAACAAGCTGCTTATTTCACTTATTACAGACACTGAAAAAAACTTACTTATTGAGTTAGTAATGCTAGTATATATACATATATATATATATACACACAATTACAATAGTTACAATCTATAAAACTAAGTCCCAGCGAAAGAAATGAATGAAAATCATTCATTTACCTCAGAAGAACTTGGAAATCATCATCAAACTCAAAGTTGTTAATGAGCATCTTCAATGCTCCCTTTTGCTCCAGTTCATTCTTATAACGATCCCTAAAATGGAGCTGAACATCATCTATGAACTTGTCCACATATGTCAGCGTCAGGATCTTTTGAAAACCCACCTACACGGTAAGAGAGAAAAAAAAGAATAACACGTCCTTAGATTAACATTAGCCAACAGGTTTTTAATTAGCATTCATTTAGTCAGAAAAACTGGAGACTTACCACAAAAATCAACTCAAACTCATTGTCCAGCTTGTATTTAAGACTCAGGGCTTCATGAGTAAATGAATTGTTCCCACTACGTTCCTGTAACATCACACACACATGTTTAACATGTCAACATGAACACCTGACAGCCATCTGGGTACAGCAAGTGTTAACCTTCTGCTTTCTTTATAGGATACAAAAATAGCTCAAACTAAACAATAAACAAACAAAAACAAATTCCAGCTAGTCATTCTTAACAAAAAAAAAGATTCTTATGGCAGTAAGTCCTCAAATACAGAGTATTTAACCTGCTGTTACGCAATACGCTAGCGTTTGCTACATGTTAGCCTTAGCATTAACTGTCAAAAAGCTATGGCTAAATGAGTCAAGAAAATCTTTTTGTGACTTACCTGAAGGATCACGGAGCGGATAAGAGCGTTTACAGGCCCGGTAAACGATTCAGTAACTCCAGCTCCCTGGAAACACCACAACACTATCCCCCCTTTGCTGAAGATGGTGAAGAAATCTAGCATCTTGTCTCCACGAATCTAACTACATGAAAATTACAGTAAGGGAAGAGGAAACACAATGACACGGATGTCTTCTTAAACAGGGTTTAGCAAAAAAGTTCATAGTTATAATGGCTACTTTACAAACAACTGTCTCTTACCAGAAAATAGTTAAACAGATTAATCCCCCACAAGACAGGTACAATCCACCACCAGTGCAAAACAGTTTTAGACACGTCAGATGCAGGACCGGAAAGCGCTGTTCTCTTCCGGTGTTTTAATTTTTTTTCCCAATCCGAATTTGCACATGCGCACTCTGAAATCTATGCGACCATGATGGATACAACCCATGTGGCAAATCTGTGGGTTATAAAATTTAATGCAAAGTCATCCGTGGTGAGAAACACATTAATATAAATACAATAGCCTGCTTAGTAACTACTCGAGTTGAAATATATTTACAAAATGATGAATAACCATCAACCTATTAACTATTATTTTCTTATTTACACATAAATGTTACAAGTGAGAATTCAGTTAAAGCCACAACAGGATAGAGGAGAAATTGGAAAATATATTTATTTTAATTTTGCATTATAAACTACAGAAGAGGATTAGGGCCACTGTAAAAAAACAAAAAAAAAAAAAAGGGGGGGGTTTGATGGTTTATTCAGAAAGATCTGAATTCTGACCATGACTTTTTATTTTATTTTTTTACAGTGGCTCTAATCCTCTTCCATAATAAACCAAGTTTTTGTTTCTTGAGTGAATATGGCAAACATTAAGCAAATCCAAATACATTCTATAGGGAAAACAGTCAAATAAAAAAATTAAATCTTATTTTTATAGCACCAAATCATAACAAAAGTTATCTCATGGCACTTTCCATATAGAGCTGGTTGAAACCAGATTACAGAAAACCAACAGACTCTTCCAGGAGTAAACACTTATGACTGGTGATAGTGGGAATGAAAAATGTCCTTTTAACAAACAGAAACCTCGAGCAGACCCTGACTCCTGGAGGATTGATGTCTGCCTTGACCAGATGGCATAAAATAGAGAGGAGAAAAAAGAGAGAGAGACTAGGGGAGTATGGTGAGACACGTGGAGAAACCGAAACATGTGCTTCAAAGCCACTTTATAGAATTGCCACACAAAGTTAAAGTCATTCTGCTCACACATCCATTTACCAGTCTCTGTGTAATACATGGGAAATATGTAGAGCATTAACAAAAAACAAACTACAGACTAATCTGGAAAGTATTTAGTGAGATATTTGAGTTTGAACTTAATGTATTGTTTGTTCAGACAATATGAGATTTATTATATTAATCTGATGTTTCTACATGTTAAACATTTCTTATGATTTGGGCAGCTTTTTGTCATCAAAACAGATGTCACATTAAATCAGTAGTTACACTAAAAATGTCATCTATAGAAGCTGTTTAGTTATGAATGAGCTGTTTACATATTTTATGGATTTTTTTAATCACATGAATTATATGCTCATTTAACCCCTGCAATAACAACAAGACTTAAGGTGACTTCTGCACAATCCTCTGGGACTTTATTTGCTCTATTGTCGAGGCACACCACATTTAACACACCGTTAACTGAAAGAGAGAAGTAGTTAGGAAATAACTGTTCTAAAGAAGCTGTTCGTACCAAAGCCTGCTTCCTGCTCCTGGGGACATGGAAACTGTTCTACTTCTCCTGTAAATATACTGTACCACAATATGTAAACTTAAAAGCTAAATCATTATCATTATAATAATAATAATGTTAGAATATACACACAAAACTCTATAAACCAAGCAAGCATTAACACTGCACAATTGAATTCACTCATAAATAAGACTTAAAAGAAAACTTACAAAAATCACTGTCAGTAAATCCATATGCAACACTTAGGCATACACATGTAAAACATTTTGCTGATAAAAAATTATTTGAAGAAATATTTGTCATATAGTGGTATAAAGAAGTTATTGTAGAATTTGACACGCCATTACAAAAACACTAATACTACATTGTATTTAAAGTAATAAAAAGCAGTGCATACTTCATACTTTTTTTTTAACTGTACACATTTTACTCCAAGGGGTTAAATATTAGCTCAGTGAAATTTTTGCATTACACATTTGATTTGACGAGTAAGGCTTCTCTTTTAGCAGTTAGCAACTTCCTCTTTATTCCAGTGTCGTCAGTGTCAGTTGACAATTATTTCACTTTTACATTCATTTAGATTTGATTTCCTTATGCAACAATAATCCCCATTGATACGTGGACAGAGCTGGAGACAAGTGGGCTATGAGACAACAGGATATTTACTGACCAGACACCCTTAGAGGAGATAAACAGACATGTTAACAATGTTAACAACATGCATGGTAAGTTGAGACTCTGTTCTTTTTAATTGTACGCATATGGTTGTTTTGTATTTTCACGTTGATTGTTTTTTTTTTTAATATTTCATTGTTGCTTTTCATGAATTGAAGACATTTAAGAAAAATGTAATAATTCATTTTGAAGTGTACTTTTAACCATATCAGGACAGTTACATTTGATTCGCATATTATACACCACACACACACACACACACACACACACACACACACACACACACACACACACACACATTCTATTGTTTTTCCAAGCATTAACATTTAGTTCTTACAAGTTTATTCACCAGACTTGCACACTGGTGACATTTAGTTTTCAATGATCTCTAGTAAATATAATTTGCATGATAATCATATAATGAATCTATGAGTGTAAAAGAGCCAGGTCATCATTAAGCGCTATGCTGCCTCCACCCACAGATTTTCAGCTACTGTAGATGTCATGATTTTAATGAAAAATATATTAATAAAATAAAAAATGCCCTCAGAAATGAAAAATCCTTTGTTCTGTACTCCAAATATTAAGACACAATAGGGGATAATAGGGAAAGTTAGGCATTTAAGATCAAATAAAAACAAATCCAACACAAATAGAAATAAACTTTAAACTAACACTTCATTTAAATGTATGTTTCAATCACCTCTTATATGTTCAATTTGAGATTTGTTTGTTTGAAACACACACATATACATACTGTATCAATGTATATGTGAACATATGTAGAAATAACACATTTCTATATAAACAAAATCTTTATATGAGCAAACACTAAACCTAATGACATACATTTGCATCCAAACTTACCAACTTCCTAATATGTAACTAATATACAACTTTGTGTTTACCCATTGTCACACGTGTCACAGTAAGTGTGTGAATGTAACACAACAGCAGAACCAATGTCCAGCAGCAGAGAAATTCAGGACATGAAGGTTTGATTCAGGAAAATTGTGCTAAATATTTTTTTTTTAATTGAGACATTTGTTTCAGCTCTACATCAGGGATTTTCAATCAATCATTCAACTTTTATTTATATAGCACTTTTCATATGATAAAATGTAGCACAAAGTGGGTGCTATCCTGCATGTCTTTCAGCACACCTGACAGTCATTATCACTGGTCTGTAGAGTGTGATGACAGGCTTATCATTTGAGTCAGGTGTGTTAAAAGTGGGAAACATCTAAAACATGGAGGATAGCAGTCCTTGAGGACCGGGGTTGGTGACCCCTGCTTTATGTCACTGTGCTCCAACACATCTAGTTCAAAGCATTGGGTTGTTATCAAGCTTCAGCAGAGCTTGATGACCAGCTGATCATTTGAGTCAGGTGTGTTGGAGCACGGTGACATCTAAAACATGCAGGACAGTGAGTCCCTAGGATGAGGGTTGAAGACCCCTGCTCCAAATTATGGATTTGAATGCCAGGGTGAATGACTGTCTGCAATGAACTGGCACCACATCCTGGCCATACTCCACCTTACTCCTTGGTAACTGGGATGACAACCAGCACCAATTATGTCAGAAACATAAATCATGTGACATTACTAGCAGTAAAATGAACTACAAAAAGTAGAATGACCCAATAAAACACTGGGCTGATAACAAGCGTACACTTCTTGGTAGGATGAGGGCTGCAGTAAATTTGTTCAGATATCTATACAACTCGGTTCCTTTTGTTACAGGTTGGTTCCATAAACTTTTTAAACGAAAAACACCTTTATCAACACGTGAGGAAGAGGCAGAAGGGACGATTGTCAACAGTGAACCATCATCGACCTCGTTTCCATCACCACCAAGAAATACCCTCACCCTGCAAGACATTATGAACTCACCACAGCGATGGAAGCGGAAATATGACGTGCTTGTGTGTCACAGCCATGTGGACAGTGACACCCAAGAGGCTACATGTTTGGTCTCCTTCCTGGAAATGTCCCCTCGTAGCCTTAGGTGCTTTTTATGGGAGAGGGATACCTGCCCAGGAGGAGCAGTTTCCACAGAAATATGCCAGGCTGTGCAGGACAGCCACATCAGGGTGCTCCTCATCACTCCTCACTTCCTAGAAGATGAATGGTGCAAATATATGATGCACCAAATTCTGGCAGACGGGACGATGACCAATCAATTGATTCCTCTGCTTCAGGACTTGTCTTCTCAGCCCCCTAAGGAAATACAGTTTTTGTGTTATATTGACCTGAGTCGTAACCGAGACCAAGCTTATAATCGTGTCAATGCAGCTGTGTTAGAGTGTAAGTAATAGTTAATTTCCTCAGTCACGTGCAAAGATAAAACAATATTACAGTCTGATGAAACCTGATTTAACCCATAAACACCAAAACAGCAATTGCCAACTAAAGTTATCTATTGATCTAAACCGTTCAATACCTTTCAATTCAATAATCCTATCAATACATGTAAATAATTGGTGTATAATACAGTATGTCATATTTTCATGGTCTCAGATAGTGCTCTATAGTGCATGTGGAAACACTGTCATCTCCTACAACATTAATTTACCAGTAACCCATGGAGTTGAATCATTGATGGTGGATTTTTATGTTTAGTTATTTATATCTTTGCTGAAAAAAGTCAGTTTTCTTTGTTCTTTCTCCCTTAATTTTAATACGAGCTTTTATAAATGTTTCCCCTTTAATATAAATAGGTAATCCCAGCTCCATAGTAAAAGTAAAAGGCCTGCTAAGTATTGGTTCTACCTTAAGTTATTCCACTAATGATCCCATCTACTTGCATGAGGGGCTGTAATGGGATGGTTCAGTGAGTGGTTGGAACAAATATATGGCAGAACTTTATTCTACAGAGCTGGGATCAACTACCCTTGATAATCAAAAAATAAATAAATAAAAAAAAACCCACAGCAAAACAAAACAAAAAACCCCAAAACAAACAAACAAACAAACAAACAAAAAATATATATGTATATATAGGCAAATGGATGATTTGCACAGAAAAAATTTAAAATAAGGAGGAAAAATATTGTAATTAATTGTGAAAAAAATCACTTAAATGTCAAATTAAAAAAAAAAAATCATTTGGAAACGGCCATAAAAGTAGCAGTGGGTCTTTGTGGGTTAATACATTACAACAAAACTATACTACGCTAGTGGAAAAAGGTTTTCAACATGTTATGTCCTGGATGTTTTTCTGCTGAAATTTCCACTTTTGACCTTGAAAGAACAGCGCATGTGTAGGAAGTATGTGGGTTTGGGGAAGGGAACAATACTTGGCAGATTTCAGTGACTTAAGAATGATTTTTAATGTAATATATCATAAAAACATAGGGTGTCCAAAAGCTTTTTGTTTTTTTCCCTCCACCACTGTATAATTATTTTTTTATTTTCACATGTTTGTCAATTAACATTTTAATTCTTGTGGCCTGTGCAAAAAAAAAAAAAATTTTTACCAGTTAACTCCTTGTTAATATGAATAATAACAATGTGTTTCTTCTGCAGATTTGAAAGGTCTAGTAAACAAGGGGTAGAAACTTGGGTGCGACAGTGACAGCTCCAACATATTATGTGATAAATGCAGCAAACAAGAAGACAGTGGGACCTCCGAAAAATAGAAGACTTTGATAGAAGTGGAAGTGACAGAGAACAGAAAGGATCATCTTACTGTAACAGGATCTATAAAACAAGTCCTGATATTAAGGAAACTGGAAAATATATCATTGTTATTCTGGCTTTTTCAAAAATATCATAAGAATGGTGAACAGTCAGCACTGGGTGAAGGAAGGATGTTCGTAAAGTGAACTGAATATGTTTGACTCCAAGAGGCACTGGGGCACATTTCCTGTTTCACATCGACAGAAGTGTTTGCTCAACTGGTTTAACTGCAATTCCACTAAATGCCATTAATGAGCATTTGCAGTTGATAACTCATTATTGTGGAAGTACAGACCTTCACCAATGGTAATACTGTACACCATTCTTATTCCACAATATTATCAAACCACATTTTATGATCTACATTTTCATCTTTTAACTCCTTTCATATATCATAACAACAATTCTAATTTTATTTACCATACTTTCATTATATTTGACACTAGTCCAGTGTTAAATAATTTCCAGTCATTGCCCTTTACACTCATCTGCTCCAAATATATGAGGTTTACACTTTTCACTTTTTTTCCCTTTCACCAAGTTTAATAAAAAATCTGTCGTTTTTGTTTTTAATCCTACTGTCAGACATGTCAAAGTGAAGATTAATATGAGTAAACTGACATTGTTTAAAGATCACCCAGCCTCTTTAACAAACAAATGGTGAGAGGTGCAACAAATCTTGCCCCTCACATGTATTTTACCTATTATAAATGAAAGGAAAGATTACAAAAAATAAATCATACATTTGGAACTTTGAGCTCCCTTTCCTAAATGTAGTCAGATCTATTCTGTGCCAATCTTTGAACTTAACTTGGTATGAATTGAATTGCTGTTAAAGTTTTAACAACCAAACAAAGCCAAATACAATACCCTTTGGTTTCCCTTCATCATAATAATTAACCCTTTAACCCCTGATGCGTCACCGCTGATGTGTTCTGAATAGATGGTTGAGTTTAAAAATTCAGAATAATTATAGTTATATTATATATTAATATTGTCTATTGTTATTTTACTGATAATTTGATGTACAGGTGTCAAAACGCAACTGATTTGGAAAAAGAAAAAGATAAAACCCCAAACTAAATCTACTGGAACCAAATTACAACACTAATCATTTCCTTTTTTTATTTTAATTTATTTTGTTTTTTGTCTTTTTTTTGCATTTTGTTTTTTGTTGTTGCATTTTTGATGTTATTTGTTATTTTGTGAATATGTTGATGTTGTTGCTTATTTTTGTTTATTTTTTTATCTACGTTTTTGTTTATTCATTTTATTATTTTTCTTCAATTGTGTTCTATTAGTGTCTTACTTTGTTCATGTTACAGATTATTTTGTTGTTAATTTTACTGTTCACTTTGTTCATTTTGTTGCTTATGTTGTCTTTCTTTCTTTCTTTTCTTTTTTTTTTTTTTACTGTGGAATTGCTTAAGTTTCAGGAGTTAAAGGGTTAAGAATATTTTGAAGCAACATACATATAATCTCCTCTTTAATACAGCAGTTTAGTGTGTAGTAGTAAAATAAATAAATAAAATTAAAAAAAATCACTGTCTACCACTAGATGGTGTGTTTCTCAATGGCGTCTGGGCATTTACTATTTATCTATAACTACTAGATATGAGATACAAGTGATTAGAGCCTGATAATCTATCAGTATGTACATACAGTATAAGTATAAAGAACACAGTGATTACAATAATATCTTTTGTGTTAGTTTAAGTGACATTATAAATGAGAGGGACATTTTGCAAATAATGGAAAAGCCCCAAGACGTCTTTCCTTTACTGTGTTAAAAAAAAAAAGGAAGTGCAACTCAATGTAAGCAAATTCACACCTTCTAACTCTGACTATGAGCAGGTTTAGTAAAACTGTTTGGAACACTGGACACACTGATGAACTGGAAGGAACACCTCTTCCTTCCAAAGAGGAAAAAATGTTTATCTTTCTGATAACTAAGATTAAATGTCCTTGGCAACACCTTTCCTTGTTAATCAAAGATAATGGCAGTGTTTCTTTCCAGATTGTTCCCATTTGTTTCACGTCAGGCAATTGCTGAAGCGAATCATTTGTGATCTTTTATTGTTAGTTTGTTTATGACAGCAACATATGTTTTCATTTTCAGGAGGAAACATCTGTCTCAAGGAAGTGTTACATATTCTCTCGCTCTATTTTTTTTTTTTTTATTTGTGCTACATCAGTCTTCCACTTTCGACTCCCCTTAAACAGCAACAAACATGTAGGACCACAGTAGATATTCACCTGTTTTTATGTCATAGTAATATAACAATCTGAGTTGAAAAGTAACTGAGTAAAAGTACTTTGTTACTGTACTTAAGTAGATTTTTTTTTTAGGTATCTGTATTTTACTTGAGTATTTATTTTTTTGGCAACTTTTAACTTTTACTCCCTACATTTTTGCATACATATTTGTACTTTATACTCCTTACATTCTTAGAATAGACTCATTAGTTTTTCCAAACTAAACAGATGTGAAAGTATGAAAAATAAGTCACCAGAGGAAAAATCAGTGGAGGAGAAAAATATTATAGTTATATGACTATTATCTCACAATTTTGACATTTTCCTCTTAAAATTATGCATTTTTTAAAATCTCATTTGTATTTTTTTTTTTAAATCTCATGATGATTTTTTTTTTATTTCAATTGTGACTCCCCGCCCCCCATTTTTCCTACTGTAAATGTCCTGCCGATACCTACAATACTGAGTACAGTGACCCTATCAAACACATTATCTACACAGTAACTCACTTTTAAAGGCTTTATTTTAGATATTTTTTAAACTTTTCAGATTTTTCCTGGTTAAATAAGTATTATTGCATTTGTGGCAAAAAAAAAAAAAATGCAGTTTAACTTATTACTTTTGTATTTTATTACAATTTTATCAGAGTATTGTTTCATACTAGTAGCTGTACTTCCACTTAAGTACAGAATGTCAGTACTTTGACCACCTCTGCTAAAAAATTGGACTAATCTCTGAACATCATAGATATTCTATGAAGATTTTATTGTGACTAAAACAAATCCACAGTGAAATACAGTATGTAAACACTGGCTCACCTCAAAGAAACAGGTTCTTTCTTTCTCTTACACAACATGTGAAATATCAAAATGAATTAAATGACAGCACTTGATGAAAATAAACAGACAGAATTCTATAATAATAATAATAATAATAATAATAATAATAATAATAATAATAATAATAATAATAATAATAATAATAATAATAAACTGTATTTGTATAGCACCTTTCATACAAAGACTGTAGCCCAAAGTGCTTCACACTGATTAAAAATTAAAATACAATTTTAAGACAGGGTGAAATAAGAAATACATTAAAATTTGATTGCACAAAATTATAAAATTACAAAAGTACAAGATAAACTGATTATACATACATCATAAAATTTCAATAAGATAAATAAGAAATACATTAAGATTTGATTACACACAACATATAAGCAATATAAAGAGTATAAAGAATGTAAAGAGCTGGAAGACCCCTTTATGCTAAATATCTGCATCCCAATACTGGTACAAGACGCTGGGCTTTGGAGGACCACCAACTGTCAGCTGTTAGACACCATGGTGGTCTCCATGGGTACAGAGGAATGACCTTTGCATTTATCTGTGATTAATTAATGAAGCTTGTCACGTTACAGTGAAGCACCAGCTGCTTAAATTAAAGGATGGTGAGAGATCCAAACATTTTTGGGGGTTTCTACAGCAGAGCAGCTAAGGAGACATGACGACACTGGAAGTATTCAAGACAGTGGTTTGAAAATATGTGTCTAACAATATCCAACAACAACCGCAGCAACATTTATTTCAGAAATGCTTGTACAGACACTTATGATCCATCACAACAATCCAGTTTCGTATAGTTGCACTGGTTTGTTTGTTTTAATTCTTAACCCATAAAGACAGAAACATGCACCAGAGACCAGAACTATCTACTGATGTAATATGTTTAATAACTGTTGAGCCACTAGACCACAGGTGTCAAACTCCAGTCATCGAGGGCAGGTGTCCTGCATGTTTTATATATTTCCCTCTTCCATGTGATTCAGTTTAACCCTTTAACTCCTGAGAACTAACAAAGTAACTGGTAACATGAGCAAAGGAAGACAGAAATGGCAGAAAATCAAAGAACAATACAAACATAAAAAAAAAATGTAGAAAAATAAACAAAATGAGCAACAAAAACTAATAAACATTTACAAAATCACAAATTTTGAAAAAAAAAAAGACGAAAGAAGAAAACTAGTATTGAAATTTGGTCCCAGTAATTTTAATTTTGCCTTTAAAAAATGTTTAAATAAAATAAAAATAAAAATAAAATCTTGCTTTTTGGCACCCTTTCCATCCACAAAACTAAAAGGAAAATAGTTGAATTGTTCTGAATATTTAAACTAAATTCAGAATCAACGCTGACATTTAAAGAGTTAATAATCAGCTCCTCATCAGACTGATAATGATGCAATGGCCTCCAGGTGTAATGGAAGAGGAGAACATCTAAAACATGCAGGACATCGGCCCTTGAGGACCGCAGTTTGACACCCCTGCACTAGACCTATCCATCCATACATGTAAATAATTGAGGTAAAATGCAGTTTTTCAGCTTTAAATAATCAACATATATAACCCATTTGGACATTCAGAGGCTCTAACACTGGCACAACACTGCCATTGTCTACAAAAAATTCACCAATAAAATCCCTGTGATGGTGAGGAACATTAATATTAACATTAATATATATATATAATATTTACATGAATTGTACTTTTCATCTTATTTGCTTATTATCATTTATTTGTACACCCCCCTCCTCATTTCACCTTCTTTTTCCTTCATCTTCTTCTCACTTAAGTGGTTATGAAGTGGTTAACAAATAATCAAATAAACTTTCATTCAGATCAATTATTTGAGATACAACAAACCTCACCTTGTGCAAATGTTTTACCTGATTTACCCTCTCTCATCATTGTGAAACACATTTTCGGTGACTGTGAACCTGACCTTTGAACTTCATTCATCAACATTTAATGGGATCTATTCTGCCCTACAAAGAAAAAAAGGCAGTAACTGCATTCTTTGGTGAAACAGAGTTATTGTGTTTTTTGCAACATTCAAATCATTCTTTGTCATGTAATAAAATACCTCATCTTAAATGTCTGTCGTTTTTTGAGAAAATTGGTGAGTGTTTGTTATTATTATTATTATTATTATTATTATTATTATTATTATTATTATTATTATTATTATTATTATTATTATTATTATTATTATTATTATTATTATTATTATTATTATTGTATTGATTATTGTTACATTCTGCACATGTTCGAAATAAAGCATTCAAATCAAATCAAATCAAATCAAATCAAATCAAATCAAATCAAATCAAATCAAATCAAATCAAATCAAATCAAATCAAATGAAATCAAATCAAATCAAATCAAATCAAAGTAACTGCAAAAATTACTAGTAAAACAAAGTAAAAAGGCAGTAAAGACCATTACTGTGGTTTTATCAATGTCCATTTAGGACCCTGCCCCAATAGTTTACAGTCAATCCCTGTATTAGACTGAAACAGATTATATAATTACTGTATTTTCCGCACTATAAGGTGTACTGGACAATAAGGCGCACTGTCAATGAAAGGTTTTTATGAAGGTTTTTCATATGTAAGATGCATTACTGTAAGTAAAGTCAAAATGATGAGATATATATATATATATATATATATATATATATATATATATATATAAGGCACACTTTTTGCAGAACTCGTTAATATGCAGTAACAATACTGCTTCATGTCCAATAATCTACCTATAACTACTGGGACTGAACAACAAGACAACTTTAAGGTCATTTTTCTCAGTTTGGTGTATGTGCAGTTACTGTCCTTTTACTTTGTGGGGCAGTATTCTGGACCACTTTGCACATTTCCTGAAAATACCATGGAAATCAGTCCAGTAGTTTTTACATAAAGTTGCTGACAAACAAATAAACAGATAATTCTATTGTTATACCCCTGACTTTTTTAAAAGCCTGTATCACAACATTAACACCACAGACAAAAGATTTACACTATCAAGACAGAGCATTGATCTGTAGTACCTGTTCAGTTATACATTTTGTGTCTTTTGTATATTACATGTTATAGCAGAGGTGCCCAAACTATTTTTTTATTTTTTTTTAGAAAGGGTCAGATCTGATAATGTAAGTAATAATAATACATTGGAAAAGCATTCTGAGAGCACAGACAAGGAAGACCCCCAGATCATCACCCTAATCTAACCATTTGTTTATCTCCCCATTACCACCATACCTGGAAAATGTCATCAGAATCCATCCATACCTTTTCAAGTTATGTTGTACAGAAAACCAACCAACCAACCGACCAACCAACCAACCGACCAACCAACCAACCGACCAACCAACCAACCGACCAACCAACCAACCGACCAACCAACCAACCAACCAACCAACCAACCAACCAACCAACCAACCAACCAACCAACCAACCAACCAACCAACCACCCAACCAACCACCCAACCAACCAACCAACCAACCAACCAACCAACCAACCAACCAACCAACTAATCAACCAACCAACCGACCAACCAACCAACCAACCAACCAACCAACCAACCAACCAACCAACCAACCAACCAACCAACCAACAAACCAATGCCAGCAAAAACATAACCTTCTTGGCGGAGGTCCCTAGTGGTATTATAGGTCCTTGCCTCCCCATGCAACTGCCAGACCACCTGACAGTGAGAGGATCTGACATTCTGTGCGACACATGCACTCCTATATGTCTGAAAATGACTTCTTTGTTACAAACTTGTCACAGCCACGCCCAATATGTGATCAAAAATGGACTTCATAACTTTTGTACTTTAGGGGGCGTCGTAGAGCTATTTTACGATCTAAACGATACAAGTTACATATCATCGTGTTCAGGTTTTCTTTCCGCACAAATGTTACTTCAATTTTACGTGTCAACTTTATGTGTCTAAAAATGGGTAATTCATTATGATCATCACAGCCACAATTTTTTCTTTTACTTGTCCTACCATGGGCTATGTGTGTACCAAGTTTTATGTTTGTATGTTGAACATTTTGGGGGGGATGTCTCCCATCTGTGTAATATATTTAGATTTTTGAGAGGGCATGACTGAGGTGTTTTGTGAGATTTTTTTTTAGGTGACTTCAGATTATGACAGGATTGAATGTGGGGTCAAATAAAACTCTTTTTTTTAAGCTAAAAGGGTGAAAATTGGGGTGAAAGTAGCAAGAGAATAATAATAATAATGGAAGCATGCAGTTTTAATAGACCCTCGCTGATATGACATGTCATACTCGGGCCTAATAATATTAAAAATATACAAATATTTGAATAAGAATAAAAATGTATTGTACAGAAGTTTCTTTGTGATTTGCTGTTGCTTAAATAAAGATTATAAAGAACAAAAACGATGTAATTTGATGAATGAAAGTAGATGGGGCAGTAGACATGCTCAGTTATTTCTGAAAAAGTCACTTTTTCTTCAGTTTTCCTCTGTTTCTGATAAAATAAGACTCCACTTTAATCTGAGCTTTTGTGTGATCAGCAAATTAAACAGAAAAATACTTGATTTTCACTGGGAAGAAAACCTAAAACAAAAGGATAATATTGTAATAAATGACAATAAATCATTGGGAAAAGGTAAAATACAGGGAACATTTTATTTGGGAACTGCCATCAAAGTAGAGCTGGATCTTTATGGATTAATCTTCTTGTTTGTTTTCATCTTTTGCAACTACAACTTGCAGAGACATACATACTATTGGTTCCACATTGCATCTAAGTCTGTATTTTAACACAATATTATGTTTCCCTGTGCATCTCCTTATAACTGCTTATTTCATCCATCTTTGTCAGTCTTTAAAAAAAGGATATCTTCCATTGTTTTGTGCAGTGGGTACAGACAGAATGTTATGTATGTACTGTTTCCTGAGTTAGAGATAAATTATTGACACAAGTTGACAAAAGTTAATGACATGCTGTAGAGGAACCAGAGATTTGATGTATCATCCATATCTTCTCAGATTACAGAACTGTGTCAGAGAGCATGTAAACAGTTGTTCAACATATAATCACAAGGTTTACATTAGTGCATAGTGATTATGTTGCCAGCAGATACATTAGAAAAGATATTTATACAGTCTTCCTTCTCAACCTAATTTCTATTCTTATAACAATGTTCATTTAAGGAATACATAACATCACAACAGGTGTGCTGATTTTTTTTTTTATATATAGGGATCTGAAAAGAAACCTGATTTACAGCCAACAGCTCTCTCACACACGCACACAGACATATTTAGCCTTAATTAAAGTTACCCTCAAATACATCTGGCTGGTATTTGGATGAGTCTGTATCTGTTTTGAACCGCTTTGGAGGCAAGATGTAAAATAATATTTATAGCTCACATTACTAGTTCCTCAAGGGTAATAAAACATGGTATTTTGCATGTTCCAAAAACAGTTTTACACCATAAAAGGCTTTGCAAAGACTACAAGGTTTCTCTAATGGTAAAGGTCTTAATTTTGTTTTATTTTTTACCTTTATCAGAGACATTTTTTCAGGTTAACATGGTGTTTGCATCTGTTATTTGATATAAAATGTTAAGTTCAGCTCAAAAATAAATATGTTTCATACAACATCTACCTTTTAACTATTGTAACACATTTAACAGTTTTATTTTCTACCATTTTATGTGTTAATTTACCCTTATTTAAGTGCTATCCTTATCATACACTTAAAGAAAGCAGTCATGAGTTACCTTCAGTTCTTTTTTTTTATGTTGTAGTTTCACACACTGTTTGTTTCCTCTTTTATTCAGACTCAGCATGCAGCTCAATTGTTTGAGGATGGTGCCGCCCAGGATTTCCTGGCCCATTTTTTTTTTTGTGGTGTTGGTGAAGTCTGGGCAATACCACTGGTAAATAGATTCTATATATTCATTCAGTTGGAAAGAGGGGTACTTGATTTTGTTGAAGCACATATTAAACTGATTTGATACTATTAGTGATGATTTTTAGATTATTTTGGATGGAGACAGTTTAGGTGCTGTGTTGTTAAAAACATGTTTGTTTTTTTTGCTTTGAGTTATTTTAAGATTGGTAAGTGTCTATGTACCTGGTCACTGAGTATGCATTAATAATACATCCCGGCGATGTGCATAATTCAATGAAGTTGATTGACCAGAATTGTGAAGATTGGGATTCAGGTTGTAGGGTGATACTGTACCCTAGAAAACATAAATACTTTATTTGCAGGGTGATCGTGCACAAAAAATCAGCCTTTAGTATATTCAGAGAGATGTTCATATTTTTTTTTCTATTTCATACATGAGATGAAGAAATACTCCTCGCTTTACACCATATCACACACAGTTACTTTATATAGATAGTATATAGATAGGCCATCATTTCTTATCATGAGATAATGGTTTTTGTTTAGGTTTTTCTTTGTTCCTTTCTGTATCATTTGCTAATACAGAGATAGGATGTACTTAGATCAGCTCCTCAAACATGGACTATGTTGTTAAAAGACTGGAAAGTGACAGAACTGATCTCCTTAAATACTTTTAAATACAAATGCAAAGTGTTAGAGATTAACTCAGTGACTTGTTTTTCATAGTTTGACTTGTCTGGCAAATTGTGTGATATGTTTCATGCTGCCACTTGGACAGGACATTTTGAATCTTAATTAAATCTTTTGTCCTGGTTAAATAAAACTAATTAAATTAGATTTTTTTTAATTGATTTTTTTTATAGTTTATTGTTTTATTGTGCTTATTTATTTTATTTTATTTTTGAACTTTCAGCACCATATAGGATGTCAAATTTACTTGTTTAGTTACATGTTGACAAGTATATTCTATTTTTTGTATTTCATTTTACTATAGGCCTGTGTGTTTTATTCACTATTTTAGATATTTTATAGCTTTTAGGTATTTTACAATGTTTTTTTTAATGAACTTGGGCCTGTGTGATTGTTTTAAAGTGTTCTGTAAATAAATTTAGGTTGGATAATAATTGAAATATTAACAAAAAGTTCAACATTGTACTCATATATCTCGGATTAAATGATGTATGGACAAAACTGGATCTAAGCAGACCCCTATCCTCTCTTTATACCACAAAATCACACTCGGAACTGTCCAAATGTTGTTTCCTTGGGGATAAAAGTCCATTTTGAGGCGGATTAAGAAAGAATAAGTCATCTGATCACAACTACCTACAAATTACATGGACGTAGCTCTTACTACTCCAACACCACAGACATCAAGTTTGGGCTTGTTCACTTCTGCAGCCATGGTATTTGGCTCCTTCCTCCAGCGGCCAATGCGCGCACCCACCATGTGCGCATGCGTCCCAGCGTGGAGTGAAAAAGAGAACGCGCTGTATCAGAGAGAGAGAGAGAGAGAGAGAGAGAGAGAGAGAGAGAGAGAAAGCCTCCAAGTTAACCGCTATATGTGCCCGCGGATTCATGTCACCAGAGCGATAGGACACATCCCTCCTCCACTTTTTTTTTTTTTTTATCAGATTTTTCCTTCACGTTCTTATTTTTTAAAAGGGATGCGCCTCCATGTTCACATCACATCACTGCTTTGACGCGTGTGAATGCGCCTCAGGCAGACGCTGTTCTTCGTTTTCTCACGTAGTGAATATCAGCAAAAGCAACGTGAACTTGGTTGCAACATCACTGCACACTACACCAGGCTCTCTGCGTGGATTAAAGCTCATTTGTCGGACAGGATACTGGTGGTAAGTCAAACTGTTAAAGCCCTTTCTGTGCCAAAATCTGCCCCATATGTGCGTGTACATGTGTCCAGGAAAGAGAAAGAACTACGTCTGTGCTCATGAGTCCATGTCCTTTCAGGTGGTGTGACTTTTTTTTTAATTTTTTTTTTAAGTGTTTAAGAGATTTAGTAATCGAGAGTGTGGTGGGAGAGAATTGGGATATGTTAGAGAAATAATCAAGGCACATTTTATTTTCAGTTATTTTTTTTTGTGTAGTTTAGTAATATTTAAATAAATAAATAACTTCCACACAGACTACTACTCCAGAATAAAGCCCCACACCTTTATATTGTAATTATGAAATGACCTATTTAGTACATTTTTTTTTACATTTAATTTCACAGTTACAGTAAATATTTATCTTTGACATGTTTACCACAGTCCACGGTCGATAGATATTTGGCAACTTCAGGTCATCTGTCAGACCATTACCCTTTCTAAAAGGGAGTCTTCTGTGTGCTCCTCCTTCAGTGAGCCAGTTGGAATTAATTTGGGTTTAATAAACATGCTTTGGTAGTAAAGACTGGAACACCTGTTTTCTGACAATGCTTCAGCGGTTCACCTGACAGTCAAAAGCATTTTTCAGAAGTTGGTTCCAATGAATGGATAAAGATACATTGGCAGATTAGTGTGTCATGCATATTCAATAATGTCTATTGGAATCTAGTTCTTATCTCCTTATAAAAGTACAGGTCATTATTACCTCAGAACTATTATACACATTTTCAGTTTAATGTTTGTCTCTGTTCATAGAATACAATACATGGCACATGTCACAGGGACAAAGATGACACATTTGTACATGTCTTTGTCTACAAACCAGTCTGTGAATTTGCTATAAGAACAATATCCATCAAAGACAAGAAGACAATGTGTTTAATGCATTTTTGTAGATGATTTATAGTTAATTTGTTGCCTTTTGTTTCCACCAGTGGGGTAAATATATTAAGCTGTCAGATCTTACTACACCTTGACTTTGGAATTTGACAGTATTTTCTTCTTTCTTTTCATGCAAATGGCTGAATAACATGTGCAGACGGTAAAACTACAAAGCCCAAGGAAAAACTGTGGTTCAGTGTGTTGGTGTGGGAAGAGTCTGTGATGACCAACTGGAAATGATCAGCTGCTGCCAATGTACAACTGAGCAAAACTTCCTCCTTGCAACTAATTAAGACCAGACTCGCCTCTAGAGTAGTGAGACGAATATACTGAGTCACGATACAGCATGCATGGCTAAAAGTCTGCAGGCTCAAGTGCAGTAAATATGTTATTTGTTATATTTACTGTTACAGAGCTCCACAAAAGAGTTAATTTGCAAATTAGTTTTAATAGTAAGGGCTAGAGAACAGGAAAAAGCAATATGAACTTTTAATAATTATCAGATCCATTCCAACAGCCAAAAATAAGACTGATGACTAAGAGCTGTGATCATTTTGTGTTTTTCTAAATGTGTTGATGCATGCATGAATGTCTGAAATTGCAGAAGGAGAAATGTTAACCCACAAAGACCCAGTGCTACTTCTTTAGCAGTCTCCACATGATTTCCTCTACATTTTCCCTTTTTAAAAGTGATATGTCACCATTTATTGTCACACTATTGTCTGTGTTTTTCTATGGTTTCAGTGTAAAACATTCATTTTGGTAATTTAATTTATTGATTTAATGATATTCAGAAAGGTCAGATTAAAGTCGAGGGTTACTTTTTAAGAAACGAAAGAAACTTGAGGGGGAAAAAAAGTAAGTTTTTCAACAAAATATATCATTGACTGAACATAAACCACATGTCTCCATCCACTGTCATTGATAAAACTCCATGGGTTTTTACTGATGAATCACAGGTGATGACGGTGTTAACATGTTCACTATAGCACCTCTGAACGTTGACCATGAATAAAAAATGACCAATTGTATTTTATGGCATGCATGGATGTATTAGTGGATCAACACATATTAAATAGTTTAGATCAGTAAAAACTTTAGATGTTTGGGTCTTTTATGTCAGATAAATGGGAGGAAAATATAGAGCACTTTGGTCCATTAACAAATTTAATTCTGAGAGATGTACATTAAATGAACTTAATGAGAAACTATTGCAAAAAGAAAGCAAAACATAGTGATAAAATGACCCTCTCTACACATACAACTACATCACCGCAGGTATAAACATCAGTTTTACTTTCTCAGCTTCCTCTAGTACAGGCACTGTTGTTCATGCAGATGCTACAACAAAATGGTTTATGTCCTTCACTTTCATTTTGTTTCCCCCTTTTTTTCTTTTCTCTTTACATATAAAAGCATTCAAAAATGTCACAAATGGGCACCAGATTTAGCTCCCCTGACTGGATTAAATTCCTGGATTATGTGTTTGAGAGGTGATTTTCCATTGTGAGCAGACGGCACATGTGATTGTCTTTAGAGTGTAACTGTGGTTGAGAGAAATCAGATGGTAGGTGAAAGAGCTTTAGAGAAGGTCATATTTATTTATTTATTTTAGTCATTTATGTGGGCACTGAGTGCAATGCAAGATATTAGTCTACAACTTTATAGCCAGGCCATTAAATCTTACAATAAATCTGAGGGACTTGTAATGTGTAAAGTATACTACTGGAACTATACTCTATCTGCAGTGCTAAAACATGCATGAATCTGTGTTGTTTAATGCAAATGAAAGTTACAATATTTGTGTAGATCTATTCTTAGAAAATACAAAGCTCTCTTTTTATAATACTGAGGTGTTAGATAATGTCCCATAATTTTTATAGTGCCCTCAGAAACACATTTAGTGTGTTACTGAAGGACATAACAGATAGTCTTTGGTTTGTTTAATGGAAACTGCTGGTTGAATTCACACCAAATTAGATTTATAGATTACCTTTTACTCAAAGTAGAACAGTAGGCCAAAGTTACAATTTAAATGATTTTCTTTTTTCCCCCCCTCCATTTATTATGTGAAATGTCATGACTGTAGCAGCCAAACTCATGGTTGACTTCATATCAAATTGACCTGATAGGTTACCACTAACCCAGAATTGATCTCATTACATTTTGGGGAACAATAGGTTTAAGTAAATTTTTTTTTTGTTTGGTTTTGTTTAATGAATTCTTAAAATCTTCTCATTTACTTATAATGGTCAGGGTTTGTTGTGCCTGGTGCCATTTATTACTTTGACATTTTTTTTTTTTTAAATGTACCATATTTTGGTTCCTTAGCCAGATGTGACAAAATAAGAAGCACATATTAAAAAAGAAAATGTTATTTAAGTTAAAAGGAACATGTATTTTAGAATATTAAGACATCACTTTTGGGACATTCCTACAACATAAGTACTGATCCAGACCCCTGTCTACATCCTCATAATCCCTTTGAACATCATTCCTGACATTAGTACCACTACTTCCTGGTACCTACCAAAGCACTCTTCATGGATCTTACAGACCCTGTATAGACCACACTGGACTAACTATTACTGTCACTGTCTTGTAATTTATTCTAAAATGACCCAAATTATTCACTCGCCCAATAAAGGGATAAGAAACATTTTTATTGTTCTTCTTAAAGTTGATATTTTATTAATGAATATATCAGTATTGATCCCTGATGACACTAAATATAAAAGCTTCTCTAGTTGTCTGGAATTTCAAGGAAGTGGCTTTAACTAACTAATTTGCTGACAATATTTTCCCATGGAGTGCTTTTGCCGGAATTACTTCCACCATGCTTTTCCGTGGTAGCTGTCTGACTCATCTCTAATCACTACAGTGTGTGACTAAGCTCTTTAAGTGGTCTGTCTACATTTCTTTGGGGATCTGAGGGTAGACTTGCAGCATTTAAAGCTTTAAGAACATCTGCGGTGAAGGGCATTTCTTTTTGACGGGGCTAAATCTCACTGTGCTGCTGCTGCTCTGTTGCTCCCTCACATCTTAACGGCTGCTGCCAGTATCGGTCAGCCGGCCGGCGTCCCTCATGGCATCACACTACACAACACTTGACCTCCTCTGCTCTCACCACCCACCACCACCCTGCCCTCCCCTCCGCCCTCCCTTCCTTCTCCCTCGGTGCCGCAACACAATCAGCCATTGTGATGCTCTTTTTCTTTTAGCCTGCGGTGTCTATGAGGAGGTTCTGTACCTCCTGTGTAGGACGTTCACTATATCCAGCTGTTGAAGTTTCCCCAGTTTATGATCAGGATGGATATGGCATCACGGATCTTGTACAGGATGTTGATTAGAGGGCTGTATGCTATAAAAAAAGATTAAAACGATCCCATATCAGGACTACATGTACTGATAGCTCTGCTGCATCCATCTCTGAGCTGTAATTACATATTGCATTTCCATAATGAAATTATGTCGGTCTTGCATGTTTAAAGTTTCCACTTTTGGAGTCACTTTTCTTTCATAGCTGCATTTTTTTCCTGTTACTACAGGGAGGAGCGCTGACTTAATTACATCTGAGCCGCAAGGACAAATTCTCTGAAAATGAAAGAAGGAAAAGGTAAGATTTTTAACATGCTGAGTTTACTATAGGGACATTAAGACTGCAATTACCATAATTAGATAATGATAATAATGACCCATATCCATTCATTATTTACATGATTGCAACATGCTTTGATTCTGTTCTGGGAGAAAAAAGATGCGCCAAAACCATCTTCCTTTCAGTATATGTATTTTTCTGCCCATTTATCCAAAACCAAGTGATTTTAATGTACCATGATATTTACTGTAGGAAAGAAAAGCAGAATGTAATGAAAGATGTTTTTCATTAGTACCAGTGATTGTTTTATCATTTTACTAAAAACCAGCAGATAAAATAGGTTAATTGTGTTAAATTAGATTAATCATGATGGATTAATCCATGTTGACGCCTTAATTTTGGACAGCTCTTTAAAAAAGAAAGCTTTTAAACCTTAAAAAAAAAACACTTTCATTTGATTTTCCATCCAGATTCTTTAGTGATTTCATAAGTTTCAAAACAATAACTCAGGAAATAAACAGCAGTACTTCATATCCGTTCAGAAGGAAAACACACCCAATCTATTATAAGACAAAAGAGCCCTTCCCCTGGTTCAGGAGGAAGCATGTCATATCATATCCTCTCTTTTATGAAATGCCACTCTTTCTTTACTTGGAAAGGCATGAGTGTCCACATATTCTGCAGTCAAATCCACAGAGCATCCCTGTGGTTGGATGAATCGATCATGTGGTTTCCAATCTTTTTGCTGTCTCCACATTTTGGCAGCATGATCCACACATAGATTTACAGCAGTATTACATTACTGTTGTTGCAATGTAGCAAGTACATGATCACACATGCACATCTTAAAATAGACTCAGCTGTGCACACCTTATTTCCCCCTTGACTTCCAGTGATGTGTTGCTTCTCACACTGTCAGCAATATTCACTGTAATAATTTGGGTTTCAAAGGCTCAGGGCACTGCAAAAAAACCCCAACCATTGTAGCTAAGTACACTGTGCATTGAATTGTTAGCTGTGTATAGGTTTAAAGGGTTTTTAATCTGATTTAAGCCGTAATCTGAACCCAACTGCTTTTAAAGCACAGGGAACCCAGATCACAGCGCTGAAGGGGACGTGATGGTGCAGGATTGCAAACGTCCTTCACATCAAGGCCTAATGTGTGTCATTCCCGTTTGATCCTCTTAAATTTATCAGCCTTCATCACCCAAACATTCTCCCTTTTTCTCTTAGTTTCCTGAAGCTTTCTCCCCCTTTTATGTTGCTCTTTGACCTCGTTACTAGTGATCAGCCGATTATAGATCTTTTGGGACCGATACTGTACCTTTTTTTTAATTTATTTATTTATATACACACACACACACACACACACACACACACACACACACACACACACATATATATATATATATATATATATATATATATATATATATATATATATATATATATATATATATATATATGCGCTGACATGGTTTTTTTTTTGTTTGTTTTTTTTAGGAGGAAACATTTATTGAACTAAAAACGATATTAAACAATCAGTTAAAAAAGTAGGTAAGGTAGAACATGTACCATTAATATTTCACATAATAAAACTTACTCGTCTTCCGCTTTATTCGGGTAGCGGGGGCAGCAGCCTCAGTATAGCTTAACCCCAGCTACTTCTGCCAGCTCCTCCAGGGGAATCCCGAAGCATTCCCAGGCCAGCCGAGAGATATAGTGACTCCAGCATGTCTTGGGTCGTCCCTGAGGTCTCGTCCTGCATGGACATACCCTGAACACCTCCCCAGAGAGGCGTCCAAGAGGCATCTTCACTAGATGCCTCAACCACCTCAGCTGACTCCTCTGGACATGGAGGAGCAGCGCCTCTATTCCGAGTCCGTCCCGGATGTCCGAGCTTCTCATCCTATCTCTAAGGCTGAGCCCGGCCACCCCGTGAAGGATGGAAATTTAACTTTTAGATAAAAACACATTGTGCCAGTGACAGCAAACCCTGTCTCCTCACCAACATCTAACCTGTCTTACCCTTTCTCTTATCATTGTGAAAACACATTTTTGGTGACTGTGATCTTCACCTTTGACCTACATTCACCAAAATCTAATGGGATCTATTCTGGGCCACCTCATACCTCATACCTTTGAGACCCCTACTTAAATGATCATAAGGTTTAGAGAAGAAAATATTAAAGTCGTTTTGGTTATTGATTCAAAGTAGATCTTAACCTCAGAATAGGTTTCAGGAAATGGGTGTTGTTGAGTAAAATGTTTGAACTCATCCTCTCAGAACTGAGCGACTCACTCTATAAGGACGTTTATTTGTTAGTCATTTAATTTCTCTACCCATTTCCAGGATAACATCATGTGATGTGTGGACATGACAGAACCGAGGAGCATGTGAAGATGTCCCAGAAGGCAACTAAAAGTAAGCTTTTTTGTTTGTGGTGACATTTTCTTCATCAGCTGCTGTTAATGTTGTCAATGTGATTTATTGTGAGTATACAAGTGATTACTTACAACAGACTTTTATGGCTTTATTAAGTAAATTGCCACTCTTGTATGTAATGAACATACAAATGACAAATTTACATAACAAATGTTTTTTTCTAGATGGAAGCGAAAGTGAACCTCAACATCAAAGACTAAATTTGAACACATTTAAATGAGCTCATTTTTAGCAAAAATATCTTCCTTTTTATGATACTGCTATCCTTTTTAAAATAGAAAACAAGTTACAACCGATTTTGTCAATTGTACATTTTACACCATAGCTCAAATTTGATTCTAAGAAATTTTATGTAAAAAAATGTGAAAATCTATTAATTCTGTTGATTATATAGATAATTGTTTAGTTTCAAGTAGTAGATTTTCATTATTTGTGAGTATTATTATTTATGAGTTTGAGCATTTGTGATTTGCTTAAAAGGCCCTGTCCACATGCTGCCACAAAAATAACAATTTGTAAAGTTAAAGTTATTCATATATTGAGTGAATTTATGAAAATAATGATCTTTTGATTCATATTGGCTGATACATACAATGGTAAAGAGTCGTCCATGTGATTGATGCCAGTTTCTCCTGTCAAAAGACTCTAAATGTTATTTCCAGCATAGTTGAACATAATATGTAAAAAGTTTTGTCCTACTTGATAAACATTTCTGTGGAGAACCGCATGTTTTGAATGTTTGCATAAAGCTTGAAAAAAATTGTCTATTTCAAGTCCACATGTTACCAAGGAGAAATTGGACATTTTTAACCTAAAAAAATGTATCTCCCCAAATGTAGGTATGCATAATATTAAAGTGCTTATATCTACTCATATATGTATAATAAATGCATATAAGTTACTCTGCTTACATTACGTAGACTGTTGAACCCAAATTTTTTTCACGCTTTACTGCTTGATCGCTGGACCTGATAAAGATCTAAAAATATAATGTCACGAAGGCAGTGCAACACCCAGTTTCTAAAGCTTAACATTATGGCCGTCATAATTAATGTTGTTTCAAGTGTAAGCTCGGAAATGCACAATTTTTGGAAGATTAATCTTACTCTGTGTTAATGCTTCTGGCTACACAAGAGGATTCTGTTTACTTTAGATCCTTGCAAAATGTCAGAGCTTAGTGATGTTTTATATCAATTCTGCACAATTTTGAGCTAGTAATGATTCACTAGGCTTTACTCTTAAATATTCCTCTGTCTCTAGATGTGTTTTTACTCTTCACCTAACCCTCCTGAAGGGGAAAAGTTTTTTTTTTTTTTTTTTTTTGTTCATTGTCTGCCTGTCAGCAACTTTCTGCATAAACTACTAGACCAATGTCAATTAATTTTTAAAGATATACCAGAATAGATCTCATAAATTTGGGTGAATGTAGGTCAAATGTCAAGGTCACCAGAAGAGTGTTTTCACAATAATAAGAAAGGGAGAATCCTTTTCATTCCTGTATACTCAGTTTTGTATATAGCTTCTTTGTGCGCTCACTGTTGATGTGCACTGATATCAGAGCTTTGAAGACTCTAGGTCAAAGGTCACAAAGGTCAGAGTTTAATTTTGGATATCACTTTTGAACTATTCATCTTACAGACTGCCTATGAGCACCAAGATGCTTGTCTTTCAATTCTGCATCGTGTGTGTGTATAGATTTTGACCTATTGCTGAACCAAGAGGTCAGAGGTCACTCAGTCAATACTTACAAAAACTACAATGGACTATATTGAGAAACCAGTGTAGATAGACTCGGTTGCTACAAGGGACAAGTAGGAAACCTGGCGTGAGCTTCAAAATGCTGAGTTAGTGTATATGATGATGAATTGTTGTGCACAGTGGAAAAAAAATAAATAAATAAAAAAATTCAAATCTTACAAAGTATATTTTTCTCATTTCTAGTCAAAATATCTCATCACTTAAAATAAGAGAAAAATCACCTAAAAAGTAAAATACATAAATATATAGATATTTTCAGCCAATAGAACATTTTCTTTAAAGAAAGCTTACCAAGATAATTTTCATTTGTTCAATTGGCAGATTGTGACTAAGCTGCTGTGTATTGAAAAGTAGACCTTAATGTAACTGTAGATCATTTGGTAAATGATTCCATGCATTATTTGTTTACCACTGGCCAATCAGAATGCACCTCTCCCCAGCTCTATTCTATGTATTCAGTGGCAGCCATATTTGACAGTTGTATGAAACTACAGAAACCTTGACTCACATTGACTCATACAAATCTTTCAACAGTGACTCTGTACATGATGTTGGCAGTGTTTCCTGTAAACCTGTACATTTGCTTGTTTTATTAATAATTTCATTTTCATGTTTCAGTACTGATATTACACCTGTTTAAAAACTGAAAAAAAAAAACCCAAAACATTTTTATGTATTTCTCCTAAACTTTTTTTGGCACCTAATGTCGCACATCTTTTCAGAGTGTGTTATTGAGATTATTGGTGCATTTTTGGATGCTGACATTTTGATACAGTGTTGTTATACTTGTTTCTAGTGCTGTCAAATGATTAAAATTTTTAATCAGATTACCCCTTGATTTTTGATTAACAATTACATACTATTAATTTTTTATATGAAAAATTCAGATAAAAAATATTTCTACATTTTATTTTTCATGAGCAACCAAACTCAAGAAAGAAGGGGATATATAAGCACTAGTGTTGTCACAAATACTGGTGCTAGTACCATACTGCGGTACTGAGGCATTTGATAAGGTACTATACTGCGTTTGAAAGGCATAGGTACTTGCAACAGTGCGGTAAACTATCTATGATACAGCTGAGAGGATACTGGCTGCTGCACACAATCCTACCCTCATTGACAAACCAGGAGCAACAAGTGCAATATGGAAGTATATTTCAGTTTTACCACAAATGAGGAAGGAGAAATCCTAAGTACAGAGGTACCTCTTTGACAGCAGTGTTTTAATACATGTCTGGCAAAGGGCGGAAACACTGACAAGATAAACACCCAAACCTTCATGCCGAGTTCAGGTAGGCGACCCCATGAACTGGAAGCTTTTTTTTCTTACAATTCCAGGAAGCCATTAAGTTTAACATCTTTTTGAGAAGTGAGCATCTCGTGTGCCCAAAAAAAAAAACTCAAGGAAAAAAACCCCGCCTTCAATAGTGGAGAATGTGACGTGGACAGAAGTTTATTTGAAACAGGGACAGTGCACATTAATAACATTGCTGTAAATGCGCCAGAATTAGCCAAGAGGCTATTTTTCATCTGTTGTCCCAAGACGGATGTTAAAGTCACCCTAAAAAAAGAACACAACAAATAAAACTACCCTGTAGCTCAGTATTCTAGTTATAATAGTTCATAGTGCTTCGTACAGTACACACACATAAAAGTTCGTTTCAGTTCGTAACACTCACTCAAAGACAAACAATAGTTTTTTTTCAAAAAACTAATGCAGTGATGAATTTGCGAACGTTGATGCACGGAGCCGTTGCTGCAGCTGTTACACTCTTTCTCTCTCTCTCTCTCTTGTCGTGTGTTGCTTTATGGAGACATGTACAGTATAGCCAAGGCTATTTTTTTATTTTAATTTTCATACCCACATCAGTTACATTAAGTTAAATAAAGCAAAACACTCGGAGTAATAACAAAAAAGACACAAAAACAAATGCAAATATACAAACACATAATTATAGTATATACATATATACAGGGGAAATATGTACAGTACAGGGGTATCTTATATAATTCAAATAATTGTAGTATATGAGTCCAAAGGCTTACTTATCTGCAGAACTTTGATTGTCTTTTTGTTTTTAAGTCCTTTTAACGTATCAAAAATAATGTCCAATTTCCATTTTAAATAGTTGAATTAGTGGTGCTCTTTCATTCCATTTTTCTTTATGTATATGATATTTTCCAAATAACAGATTCAATACAAAAATTATTTGCTTTCCAATTCTTTTTCAACGTAAAGCATGACTCATATGAACATATTCTCATTTGATCTTTAATTTCCTTGCTCTCACTGCTCTGGTTTAATTCCTTTTATTTGACTGTTGTTACAATTACTGTTTATGTTAAGATTTTTCGATTTAATAAAGTCAGCAATGCCATTTTCTGCATTCTTTCTTTATTTGAAAAGTATTGAAATACATATCGGTACCAAAATATTGGTATTGTGACAATACTAATAAGCACTTAACATTTTTGCTGAAAGCCAGGCAACGTGTTAGCGGACGTACGAGCAGAATCCCTGATTAATGTATACTTGACATTAGTTTTTGTCAAATGCTAAAACAGAAAAGCCAATCCTCTAAACCAAATGACCAGTTGTTTAAACACATTTACTAAATGTAGTCATCATTTGCCAATATCATAAACACATTTCACATGAATATGCAATTCACAAAACACAATCCTCCATTCACATAAAATCGAAACGCATTTTTCCATGCTAAAACAAGTTGCAAAAGAAATGAAAGGTCATCTGATGCAAAAATACTTGCCACAGTCCGCAATATAATAACACAATGAACAGACCTGGTGTCATTCATTACACACGACCCGGGATTGAAGACATTTGTTGCTAATGCTGTGACCACATGTACAAAAGCAAGTTCACAGTTTCCTGAAGATTCCAAACAAACACAATAGATTCAATTAAATTTTATTTATAAAGCCCTAAATCACAACAAAGTCGCCTAAGAGGGCTTTACAAAAACATAATCAACTACAGAAATACATGAAAAGTCCCAGGCATCCCCTGTCCTTAGACCCTCCTTCTCGGCAAGAAAAAACTTCAAAACCCAGTGGGAAAAAGAAGAAATCTTGAGGAGAACCACATTGAAGGAGAGATCCACTCCCATGGACGGACAGGCTATAGATGAACGTCCATGTATAAATGCAGGAAGGGGGGCTGGTCCAGACAGGCAGGGGCGGTGGTCCGGGGTCACAGGTCAGCACAGGCGAGATACTCCAGATCCTGTCGTCCATGGCTCCCGTGCAGGCACTGTCAGGAGAGCCACCACTCCCCCCAGGGGGGGAGGGGGGAAAGGGGACACCAGGTGACTAGTCATGAACAGACTTGGTAAGAAAGATATGTTATAAAAATTACAGAAACAGATGTGAGGAAGAGAAAGAGAAGAAAGAACTAGATGAAGGAGGAAGAAGAGGAGCAGGTCAACGAGGCTGGCTTCAACCCACAGAAACGAAGGCAAAGAAGCTGTAACATCATTGGCCGAAGAGGCATCACTAAGGTTCCTGCCTAACGGGGGGGTAATATTACTTTGTGTGACCATGGGTTCGGAGGGGCTGGTCCACTGTCCTTGGGTCTTACATCACCCAATGTCTCCACACCTTCCTAGAGGAGCTAAGAGACGTCCTCATTGACCACCCTGGGCCTGCGTGTCCCGTTTATGTCATCATTTGGGACAATGTCCATTTCCACAGAACAAACCAAATTATAGAGTGGTTCACCACCAACAGTAACCAGTTTTTAAACATGTTTGTCATGCTACTCCCCTTTCCTGAACCCTATAGATTTGTTATTCCAGGGCATTTTTCCCACGGTGTAGCCTGTGATGTGGCCCAATGCCGCTTAGTACATGATGCTGCACAGTGATTATGGTGTGAATAAAGTAAATGGGGAAAAAAACTTCACACCCTGAACATGTTTTCAGATTACCGTTGTGTGCAATAGATTCTGTTATTGCATTGAATTATGTTACAGTAGCGTACATGCAGTATTTTCTATAGATTTATATTCATATGAAAGTCACAAATCTAAATGCCTTATCCTCTACAGAGACCTAAGAAGATTTTTTTTATTTATTTATTTTTAATACTTTTACTTTTACCATTACTGTATTGTGTTTTATTATTTGTCATGCTGGTCAGTTGCATCCTGCACTTGTAATTGCCCTTAGGGAATGAATAAAGTTGTCTGTTAATGTAAAGTTTCTAAAAAAATATGCATTGTGGTAGTTATGAAACAAAGAACCTTGTGACAAATTCAGCACTGTGTTTTGTACTGTTTTGCTGTAGTGTGTAATGGTGTGTATAGTCTTTATATTTTTGAAAGCTTCGAGTTGGTGTGAAAGTTTGAGTTTTGAAGTGAGAAGGTGTGGTTGTGTTTAAGAAGCTTTAGAAAAGAGTGTTGGGGAACATGGAGGAAACGTTTGTGAAATGTTTTAGCATTTGAGAAAAACTGTAATACAACATTTTAAGCTGGAAGAAGAGTTTACTACGTCTTACTACTTCATGCTCACTAGGGTGGCGGGGGTCTGTGGGGGCCTATTCCAGCTACAATGGGTGAAGGCAGGGTACACCCTGTATGAATCGTCAGTTCATCTGAACATATATAAACAAACAATCACTCTCACATTCACATCTATGGACAATTTTGATTAACTAATTAACCTATTGGTGCATGTCTTTGGATGGTGGGTACCACTGCACCACTTTACCTGTTAATTATGTGACAATTTTTTAATCAGGTTAATGATGATGATGGATTAATGTGTTAATTTTTAACAGCCCTATTTGTTTCTTATTGTTGTTTATTTGCTTGTTTCTGTCTTCTGTGTAAGCAGCATGGTGGCTTAGATGTCTACCAGTTCTCCTATTCTTCATCTCCTTCATCACTTACTACTGCTCCTACGCCTTACTTCAGAGGTAATTGCACATACACTAACAGAACCGTTTCCACTGCTTTGGTAATGAGGTCACTGGACTACAGAAATGCCCATATCTGGCAGAAAATCTCAGCTCCTGAGGTCTGTGCTGAGTCACTAAAAGTGAAGTAGTCTGAGCTGTGGGTCACTTTAGAGCGTCTCAATATGCCCATTATTGCACTTTTTGACTGGTCTGGATACGGTTACTGACACACTTGGTTTTTATGTATTCCGCAGTAGGTTTCATGCCAGTTGTGGTGATTGTCAGTGTGTCTGTCTTGCAGCTATGGAGGCACCAGCAAGTCTCTGAACAGTAGCAAGTCGCTGTGTGGCGGCTGGCTAACCCAGAAGAAGTGGGAGAGCCTTAACTTTAAGTGAGTAATGGCATGTCTGTTTTTTTTTTTTTTTTTTTTTCAAACAGCAGGGAGTGGACGGCTTATTAAAGGAGGATGAAATGCCAACATTTTTATGTGAATTTAAGGTGCCAGGTTCCCCAAGACTCTTCTGGCCTGGACTTTACCAGGCAAAAAGTAAAAGTATCTTTTAGTGAGAAAAAGCAGAAGTTATTGAAAGGAAAAAAAAAACAAAAAAAAACCTTTTCCATTTAAGTGTTGACTACAGTAAGCTTTTAGTAATTCCACTAGAAATTCTTGATGAAATGGTCGAAAGAAAGGGCTGATTAACAAAAAAAAAAAAAAAAGAAAAACCACTACTCGCTGTGAAGAGCTCTTGATAAAGTTAAATTTTTGGAGGTAGACAATAGCATGTTTGTCCTCCTCAGGTTCTGCCTTGAGTAGTCATTCTTCCACAACCATGAATCACTTCTCAGCTATCTGCCTCAGCACTTATGTTACTGTTAGTGTTTTTGTGTGTTCCATTACAAAATGGCATTTTGATATTCAACTGTGATTTGCGTCATCCTCCAGTCACTGTTAATTAATTCATCCTAGTAGACCCATCACAGCCACATCTGACCTTTTTAACGCTTATAATACTTTAGTTTATCCCTGAAACGGAGGGTGATTTGCATTGTTAAATCACTTCACTCTTTGGTCTTTGTGGAATTAGGGACCCCCCTCCAGGCAATCACAGTGACATTTCTTTAAATGGAGACCTCTCCTGAGCTTTATTCTGGTCTCCTGCATAGAGCTACTTGGCACACGAGAGTAATAAACGTCTCTGGGACTCCTTGTCAGTCACATTAGGCCGTAAAGACGTGAAGGCTAGAGCCAACGAATGCAAAAATCAACCGTTTCACATATTACAACCTGCCACATTGGTCTCACTTCATAGACTCTGTGAATGTTTTTGTTTTCTTTTGCCTTTCCCAAGCAATGAAATGCCAGCAGAGGTCTTTAATAAGGGAAATTGCTATTGAATGACATCATGTAAATGGCTGGTTTGCTTATAATGAGTCTGGTTTACCTGCCTAATAGATACCAGAACATTTGGGAACATTAAGAGCTCAGTCAAGCTGTTTTCCATGTGCTTCTATGAACATGGTACTCATTGGCAGCGTAGATGGTATTGTCTATTGTGTGGTTCGAAAAGCCCTGAAACAGTCAAAGTTTTCTCCTTCCTCACTGTCTCGTCATTCGTATTCTGCCTCCTCTCGAAGCCACAAAACCTCCTGTAATATAATTCATCTATACAGCGAAACCCTGTGCACAGTAATGCGTTGTAATAATTTCTGTCCTGATGTTTCCCATGCAGTATTAGTAGACAGAAGCAGCTCTTTCTGCAACTGGAGGATTTCTTCTGGAGAGAGCATCTGTCAAAGCTAGTGTTACCATATGGCATTAAAGGCAGTGGTATGTTGACATTATCCTCTATTCTTTGTTTGGTTTTGGTCACAAATATCTCACTTTCTGATGTTTGGCTCTTAATAATAATATAATAATGGATTAGATTTATATAGCGCTTTTCAAGGCACCCAAAGCGCTTCACCTTGTTTTATGGTAGTGAATGGATTTAACCCATAAAGACCCAGTGTTACTTTTGTGACTGTTCCCAAAAGTTTATTATTGGCAATTTACACCTTGCCCAGGGACTACAGTTGTAAACTAGCTTTCGAGCTAAAACTGGCGCATTTACAGAAATGTTGATTAATGTGCATTGTCCCTGTTGAAATAAACTAATAAAAAAAAAAAAAATGAATGCATCTATAGATTTAACCTTTAAGTGTTTTATCACCCTTTATTATATTAACTTACGTTGCATTGTTTTCTGTGAAAATCTGATATTTTTCTATGTTTAATTGTATTCCCGAATTGAGTTTCAAGAATATTATGTTTTTGGTTGAACTATCGCCAGATATCCTTCATGTAAATGCCATAACTTGAAAAAGATTCAGTTTAAAAATTCCACGTTTTCCATATCAATAAATATTATAGAGAGGAAGAACTAATTTGATTTACAATTTGCCATTTCTAGATTGCCCACATAGGGTCTCTTAAAAGTTTAAAATCATTAAACACTCTTTTGTTCATAGCTCTGGAACGATATGTCTGACTTCAAAACAAGTGGAAATGAAAGGTCATGATCTGGGCTCACGTCATGACATAATTAAGGATTGAGGGCGTTGGGGGATATACCCCTCGCTGTCACTTCCAACGGCTTAAATCTAGTTTACTGATCATGTATATGTGCTTTAATACTTAGAGTAAGTTCAAAGGTTATTAAAGCAGGAACAGAGAAAACTGGAGAAAAATTAACTTTTTCAGCAAAGATAATGATAGAAGATGACCAGAAAAACACTCTGACAACGCACACCTGCGCCAGTATCATATATTGAGTTAGAATAATTTCTGTCAAAACCGGCCCTAACTCCCAACAATAAAGAATCCATTAAAAAAAAATGGATGCAGACGATGATCCGGATCAACCCCGAAATCGAATCACTTGTTGCTTTTGTTATACTGGACATTCTGTGACTCCCAGACTTTTTGAGTTATGTTGCTGACAGTCAGACAGACAGTCAGACAAACAAACCCCAATGATTACATAAGCTCCACAGGTGGAGGTAAAAGTTAGTTTGTATATACACTGTCATTGGTTGAAATTCATGGGTTTTACTGGTGAGTTAATGTTGTAGAAAACTTGTTTGTGTTTTCTATGGTGCCTCTTAACGTCCAAATGGGTCATATCTGACGACCAAAGAAACATTTGTATATGTATAATATATAAATTCCCCTAATTATTTACATGTGTTGACATGATGAGTGGTATTACAAACTTTAGATCAGTAGATGATTTTAAGTGGCCAGTAGATGTTTGTCTTTATGTGTAAATTGAATAAAATCTTTTGAGCTAAACTTGTATCAACAATGAACTGATTGGGGGGAGGGTTACTAAACTCTATAAACAGGCACTTACTGTTATGTATGATATGTACATAATATAATTGTACAGGTCTTTTAGGTGTTTTTTATGTGCTTTATTCAGTTTGGAAAACTTCTTAAAATAGTTTTTGTTGTTTTTCACTCTCTTTCACTTCCCAGAGCTGCTGCTACTGAAAATTCTTGCTGTAACTGCAAATTATCAGGTGCCAGCCAGTATTGAAAAGTAAGTATGAGCACATACCAGCCAGATGGTGTTGAACGCTGTCCACAACCATCCATGACTCACTGTAAACCAAATAATGAAGCTAGTGCGTTGTAGAGCTGCCCACATGTATAGTGAAAATGTCTCTGTGTAGTTGATCCAAAATATTCATATTTGCGTCTTTTGACCATTAACTCTACAAGGCAACACGTCACTTTTCACAGATCTTGCAAATTACAGTCGATTCACATGTTGAAACCCCAGTTTATTACACGCTGAGTGAATTACTTAGTGTTTATGGAAGGAGTTGTGAATAATGGCGTGAATTCAGACACAACCTCACACTTTTTTTTCTTTTGGAAATGTTTTAAAAACAATCTCTGCACACCGTGATGTGATAGGTGTGTTAGAGAAAGGCATACTCTGGAAGCAACAAGAAAATTCTGCACATTGTTTCACTTAAAAATGTTTTTACCCTTTATTGGGTATAAAGATCTAAAGGACTGAAACAAAGACCTAGACCCATTTCTGAGGTGACTTCCAAATCTGCATTTAACTTATAATATTTACCCTTCACATTTTACATTCACATTTCTTTTAACAATTGAATTTACTGATCATTTAGATTTTCACAAAAAGTGAAACATCATTATATAAAAACTGAAAATATATATGAATGATCATTAATTGAATGTAAAAACAAATATTTAGAACTAGTACCGTTTGTTCAACTACATATATTGTGCTGTTAAATCAGTGTTGAGAACAAGGGTTATAGTTAATGTTTAATTTATTTATATATATATATATATATATATATATATATATATATATATATATATATATATATATAGAAGAGAAAATGTGGAGTGTGAAGGCAACGGTGGTACCAGTAGTGATCGGAGCATTAGGGGCAGTGACCCCCAAGCTGGGAGAATGGCTCCAGCAGATACCAGGAACAACATCAGAGATCTCTGTACAAAAGAGCGCATTGCTAGGAACAGCTAAGATCCTGCGCAGAACCCTCAGGCTCCCAGGCCTCTGGTAGAGGACCCGAGCCTGAAGGAGACACCGCCCACGTGGGGCGAGAGGAACATTTTTTATATATATATATATATATATATATATATATATATATATATATATATATAATTTTGTGGTGATTGAAATTTTGTAATGATTGTAAAATATTGCATTTCCATTCTTGCTTACTTGATGGCACAACAATCACTGTGATGTCATTTTATTTACTGATAAACATTGAGGATGTTCAAATACACATGTGAAACCTGTATGCACATCTGTTCTTTTCATTTCATTTGAATTTATTTCAAGCAAGTGAGCAAGCAACACAAATAACTTGCATACAACAGTATCTGATAGTACAAAGACACTCAACAGAATATATATAGAATATTGAGCAAGCTCAATAAATGACATTAGTTTGTGCTTGAAAAGTAGCGTCCATTCTCACAAAAAGTTTACTGTGTTGAACCTGAACAGCAGAATAAGAGATAGATAGATAACCTTAAGCTCAGTTGACCTCACGTGTGTGTTTGTGTGTGTGTGTGTGTGTGTGTGTGTGTGTGTGTGTGTGTGTGTGTGTGTGTGTGTGTCCACAGCCTTGAATGCCGAACCTGTGCAGTCATAGGCAATGGATTTTCCATTAAAAACAGCTCCTTGGGAAGTATCATCAACAAATATGACGTAGTTATTCGGTAAGTGCACAAAATAAATATTGTTTTTTTATGACAGGCAGTAAAAAAATCCACTTAAAATTGTATACTATTTTATGCTACACAGACACAGTGCCAGTTCCCAAATAAATGTTTTATCTCTATTCAAAACTTGAGGATTTATCACCATTTATTTTAATGGTATTCTCTGCATTTTGCATTTTATAAGTGTATATCAGGTATTTTCTTGTAATTAATTCACTGAACATGTAGATATTCATCAAAACTAAGACTCAAGTTGGAAGAAAAAGTGACATTTTTTCCGTCTGTGCTTGATATGGCAGTGATGGTTTAAATGCAGAGGACACATTTCAGTGTGTATAATACATGTTAACGTGCATGTAAAAAAAATACTGACAATAAAGACTATTCTATTCTTTTCCAGCAAAGATTTTAATAACTGAATGTAAAACCAAGCATCTCTAAGTCAAGAGGTTCTACTGGTGAATCTGTATTGTAGAACAACAATATACTGCTTAAGGTTAATGTTTACTGGCCATTGGACATGTCTAAGTGAAATGAAATGGAAAAAAAGGCAGGGAGTCTCAAGGACCAGAGTTTGACATCCTTGTTGTAGAACATGAGTGTTTCCACATTCACTATAGAACCTCCAAACGTTCAAATGCGTCACATCTGATGACCGTGAAAAGACGACAAAGTGCATTTCACACCAATTATTTACATGAATTGATAGGATTAATTGAGCAATAACTATTAAACATTTTAGGTCAGTGGATGGTTTTTTGTCAACGGTGCTGTTTGGGTCCTTTATGGGTTAAAACATAAAGACTGAACAAAAAAGCTACAAATTGACTTTTATTATTATTATTGAAAAATCCTTGGACAGAAATTGAGATTCTATGGCTGTTAAAAGCAGCGTGTTGATTTTCCCAGAACTAATGTAGGGCAGTATCTGACAGTGACCCCGACAGAGACCCAAACAATCCAGCCAAGTGTAGAAATGAAAGTATTTAGCTTGTTCAGGGACAAAGGCACTCTGCAAATCTGACTTTAGAGCCTTGGAATGAACACATGCATTCTGAGTTTTTATAAGCCTCTTTGAAACAGCCAGAATTTGGCCTGGCCACAATGCATTTTTCTCCCCATCAGCCCCTCCTCACTTACAACCCCCACCCCTCAGAAGCTAATCATTCCCGGCCAAACAGAGTAAGATTATTGACATTCAGAGTTCAATGCATGCCTGAGACTTTGACGTCATTGAAACATGGCAAGATTCAATTTAAGCATGTCCAGACCTGTGTTCCCAAAGTGCTGACTAATCTTTTGCCCGAATAAAACTGTAGTCTGTGGCACGGTCACAACTAATCTATCAAGGAGTAAATAGCAATTGGACTCGACAGGTTGTAGTAAGGGGAAGTGGTCCATTCATGTACGAGTCAGTGTTAACTGTAACTGTAATGGAAAGCAACATCAAAGCGCTTTAGAAATCCAAGGTGCAGACACTAGGGCACCAGTTCTCAACAGGAGGGGTGCAGACCACTAAGGGTTCTCAGAGAGGGGATCTAAGAAAAATACACTAATAACAAAATAAACAACTGATTGACCAAACAAATAGTCAAAATAACTGCCTAATTTAATAATAAGGGGTGTAAGTAAAATGACAACAAACCCTGCCCCTTCACAAATGTTTTAGCTCTTTAGTCTCTAAATCTGAGACTATGGGTGTGGTCTTTCAAGGTCAAAAGGTCGTGATGCTATTTTGAAGTCCATGCCAGGTTTTTGGTCTGTCAACAATAGTAACTAAGGCTGAATCTCATTTCACTCCCTACTCCTTCAAATGGAGCAATAAGGCATAGGGCTTGAAAATGAACCCCTATGAATTGGGACACCCCGTCAACACTCACCTACGTCATCAGTTCGCTCCACCAGTTGTTTCGTAACCAAAAACAACAGCTTTAACCAGAAGTAAATAAACGTGTCTGCTGCTGTAGTTGTTGTGTTCTCCTGTAATAATGCGGATACTGTTACTAATATGTTCCTCAAATCGAAGTTTACTCCGAGTTTATGCAAAAGCATTTTTTTATTATTATTTATTTTAATGTTTAATGTATGCTTGATGGAGAAAATGACCATTACAAATTGTAAAACTTTATATAATACAACAGTTATCACAATGTAAAAACTGTTAATTAAAACACTACACTTGTGTACTTCATTCATAGATGCCAACATTTAAAAAATAAAAATAAAAAATTCTCATTGTATTCTTGGACATTTCTCGTACCCCCATTTGGAGTCTGCCTCTGGAAAATCTCTGTTTGAAGGGGTATGAAGCCCTTCCCCTTCCCACTACCCCTCTGCCTTTAACGTGAATTGAGACACCCCTACCCCTCCACGTGGACACACAAAATGGAGGGAAGGGGGTAAGGGGTCTCCATCTCCACTTGTTTTAGTTTTCTAGGTATTGACTGAGTGACCCCTGACCTCTTGGGTCAATAATAGGTCAAAAATTATACAAGATACAGAATTGAACGATGAGTGCATTGGTGATCATTGGAAATCTGTAAGCTGAATGGTTCAAAAGTCATATCCAGAATTAGTTTTTGACTGTTAATGGGACTTTGACCTTTTTAAATGTGTCCTTTACAGTTGTGATATTAATGCACAGCAACTGGAGAAGCACATTCATAATTAATGCATTGCAAGAATTAAATGGGTTGCAAGAAAAACACACTCTTCAGTCTGACTTTGTAATGTACTTCCTGCTTTTAATGCAGTAGGTGCATAGCCTCTAATGGGATTTATTTATGTATTTATGCATTTATTTGTTAGGGACAATGCAGTCAAACATAGTTACAGACGTGCTGCTGATGTGATAGAGTTTATAGCTTGTGCTAATTCTTAACTTCTGTCCCTGGTTGGGCTTTTCTAGAGTATAACAGTAGATTAAAATACATTTCAATGCAACTTATAAAATGAAAGAAAAAAAGGAAAGGAAAAAAAAAGCTGAAGACAAAAAAACACAGGTGAAAGGGTTATATAGTATAAAACTTTCACTCACCTAAAGATAATGTCCACAATTTACAGTTTGCTCCAATTTTGTTTGCTCTTCATCTAAGATTTAGTAGTGTCCTCTCTGTTCCTTTACTTAATTTATTGCATTTTTATCAGGATGTGTTGATGCCAATTATGGATGAATTATGCCGTATAAATAAACATTTGTATCAGTAGTGGTACTAATTTCAGAAAGTAAAATGAAGATTAAACGCAATAATGTGACTTATTCTTTTATCCAATCCTTCAGTCGTGCACATTTTCAGCTATATGACACTTTTCATTACATAATGGACTTACAGCAGTTCAGTCACAATCTGCCAAAGGAACTAAATATGGAATTAAATAAAATTTTCATGATCTATTGTCTGAAAATACCTTCTTTATATCTCACTGACGAGTAAGTTTTTAGGTGATTTTTGTCTTATTTTATTTGAGATATTTTGTCTAGAAATGAGAAAAATACACTTGATAAGATTTGAATTTCTTTCAGTTTTTCCAGTGTGCACAACAATTAATCATCATATACAGTAATAGGTGTAGGTCTGCATTCATTATCGACAAAAACAAACTGAATGCTCTTGCATCTGTCGCTGTCTCAGATTGAATGATGCACCAGTGAGGGGCTACGAGGCGGACGTGGGAAACAAGACCACCATGAGGTTCTTCTACCCTGAGTCGGCCTCTTACAACCCAGCCCTGCACAATGAACCCGGGACACTTATGGTCCTGGTGCCTTTCAAGCAGCAAGATCTACGCTGGCTTAAAGAGATCCTCTATAATGAGAAGAGGGTACAGGATATGTGTGAGAAAACACTCTCACACACAAACACACACATACCATCTCACTCTTGTCTCCCATTCTCTCTCTGAATATAAACATACTCCTTTTAGCCTGTTTTCCACTGCTTACCATTCATCCATATCAGCAGCAAATACTTAATGATGCTGCTGGTCACCAGGGTATATGACCCTGGTGACCAGCAGCAAATGTACTTTCCATAGCCGAACGCTTCCCTCTGTTGCTCCTGGCACCTCCGGCCTCTTACTGCTAATAGTTGTAGGGTCATTACCCTCTAATTTGCACATTGATTTAGTTGCCTCCAGACATGGGGGAGTCGAGGTAGATTTTTTTTTTTTTTTTTTTTTTCTTTGCATCTGCTTGTGAGAAAGAACAGTGTCTTCTTGTTTCCTGGTCCATTCTCTGTTTCCTTATTAGTGATTTGTATATATGTTTTTTTGTTTTTTTTTATTATTATTTTTCAGGTCAGAAAAGGCTTTTGGAAGCCTCCTCCCCAAATCTGGTTGGGTGACGTTGGTAAAATCAGAGTGCTGGACCCTCACTTTTTGCATCAGACGGCAGAACGGCTGCTAAAGATCCCACTGTACCCTAAGAATAAACAGGTGAGTGACCACTTCCACCTAGCCGTTAATGTCTCTATGGTGATCAACTGGAAGTTGTATTGCTGATGCGTCTCATTAACATTGACCATTTCAGGCATCCCCAGCTGTTATTTTGCAGCTATAATCTTGTCTGTTGTTTGTTCCTTTTTCTCCATACCTCCCGTTTCTCCTTGTTGCCCTTCACTGCCTCCCACATGAATGTTAAGAAGGCTGGATAGAGCATCCACTGATTAGACACAGCTCTTAAAGTGATATGCCTTGAACGCTGTGATAAACAGTTTACTGGAAGAAGTATTTCTCTTGCAACGTAGCTGGGTCAATGGTAATTTTAAGGATCCATTTACTCCAAAACATGATGAAGATTAGCTTCTGCTTGGCATTCTGGCATCTCATTATAAGATAAGCTCCTTGTGTCTTCTCGGCTGCGCAGTGCATCCCTGGGAAATAATTGGCCTCTGAGGGAAAGCCAAAATATTGTATAAACTTTAACCAGATGCTGTTCTTTTGGGGAAAAAAAAACTGGAGTTTCCAGTGTTCTTTCCCTGCAAAACTGGTTGTTGTTGTTTTCGTAGAGAAAGCCCAGATTCGGTGACCTTCAACATGTTGTCATGATTTCAAGGTTTTATTTCTCAATAAATGTGGTACCTTTGGACCAGCAAAAGCAAATTAAAGCTGTCATTCTATGGTTATTTCATTAATATTACTGTGTTCTCCATTGTTATTGAATACATTGTGTGTTGGTTCTATTTTAAAAAAACATCCAGATTGCTTTGTTTCCAGCTGTTTTTGTAGAAAAATGACTTGAGGTCGAACAACAGAGTTTACCGGTACTTCCTCATACATGTCCATGACGCAGCCATGACGCAGCCATGAGCTTCCTTCATGCTCAGAATGCATGAAGGAACCCCCCCCCCTCACTGTATATGTATTTACCTTTACCTAAGTAGCATCCAGCTAGGTTTCGTGCCGTTGCTTGTTCTGAAAACGTGCAGGGAAAAAAACGAGGCTTTATTTCCACAGAGAGCAAATGAACCAGTTTGATTTTTTTCCAGTTTGTGCAGCAGCTATAGATGCTAATGCTAATGTTACTTCAGATTTGCTGCCGGGGACAGGCTTAATCCCACGTGGGTGACACTAAAGTCCGTCTGACGTCAGACAGAGCGGCTTTTTCTGGGTTCCTTGTTCCTCTTGTTGTTTTCTGTGAATGCGGTATGCAGCCAGTGGAGGTGACAAACTACTTTCAAAGGCAGCATGTGTGATACATTAGATCCCAAAAGGAGCGTGGAGAAGTGGTTTTCAGCAGAATGACACCTTTAAAGTACAGTGGTATCTGTAAACAAACTTAGGAAACTTTAGCTTAACTTTGCTCTAATAAATCATGATATATAATGTGTTTTTGCTTTGGACTATTGTGCTGTTTTCATTTCACAAATGGATCCCCGAGTCTGTGTTTGGCTGTGGAACTTGGATTTTGAAACAGCCCAAAGTCTGACTTACACTATTACTCATGAAGAGTGAGGTTTTTATTGGCCCTTTGCATCCCATCTGCCAAGTGGGCTTGTTATGTGTTCGGCGAGGATTGTCTCTGGGCTGATCATGGGCCCAAGCCAAGTTTTGTTTTGGTTCTGCTTGTTCCCCTCTCCTGAGTCTTTTTAGTCAAAGAATGACAGGGTGTTACCCTTTTGGACTACAGTACAAACACAACTGGCTGGTGCATGAGAAGAGTAAGCAGTGGGAAGGCAGAGATCCTACAGGCGATCAGCGGGCTCACCCGACAGGAGCTCCGCACCATCTGCACAGACTGTATGGAAAGGGTGAGGGGGAGAGGATGGTGGGCAGGAGGAGGGGAAACACAGAGGGATAGTGTTAGAAGAAGTGGGGCCTGCAGTGTAAAAATATTTCAGTGTCAAATAGTTAAAACTCTGAAGTGAATTCTTATTAAACATTTGTGATGTAGTTTTACAGCAGTATCAGGAAACTCACATTTCTCTCACTCTGCTCACACTATCTCCTCATCAGTTTTTGTTAGACTTCCTCTTTGCAGATACTCCCTCCATACAGTAATGATCCTGCCAGATAGGCACAGACACACAAACAAACCCATACTCATATATAATACACTAAAACTCTGTTGCTCCATGTTCCTTCTCTATTTTTTGACATTGCATATACACCTTCACACTGCTGTTATATTCACACCCCTCTCCCCAAACACAGGACTCTTGTAGGTCTGGCTAAAACTGGTGACAACATGCAACCCCCCCCCCTCACCTCACTCACCAAGGCTCCACGGGCCTGAGTCCAAACTATGCGCTGGGCCGCTCTACAGCTTTGGTGTTCGCTTGTGTGTTTGCGACCACATGAGGCTAATACACACAGAATGTCAGCTGTGCATGTCGTGGGGGCTCTTTGAATTAAAAATTGAAAAACAGCAGCTCCAGTCTTTGTATTTGTCATCTGATTTTGGTGGAATGTATTAGGGAAAAGGCCTCTCAGGTTCTGTTATCGAAGCCATTGTTGTAGTTGAATAACTTTTATCTGAAGTAGAGCCTGGAGATACTACGACGCTATTTTTGGTGAATGTAACAACGAGTGTAGCCTGGCAACGTGCACACAGGAAGGCACACACTTCAGTGTAGCATGCCTGCAGTCATACTCTTCCTTTCATGCGTTCTCATCTAGGAAACCAGACCACTATCCCCAGCTCAGAGTCCTTTGTGACCTACTGGAAAAGCAGAAATAGATTTTTGTACAAGTGGATCAAGATCCATGATTATACCCCTGAAGCCAAATGGTTGGATGACTGACTTGTTTCCTAGTTGCTTGGGTTAATAATGGTGCATCTGATATTGTGAGAGGGGTTTTTTTGGGGGGGGAGGATTTTTATCAAGTTCATTGGCTCATAGCTCCAGACAAAAGAAAAATATGTTTGTGTGAATTTCATGGCAAAAAAAGCCAATACATATAGTTGTTCTCTTAAGTTTACATACTATGACTGAATGTACATGGGAGGGTTTTGGATATTCCAATATGACAGTCAACCTGTCATTGACTACAGCACACAAAAAGTGAAGGTGAAGGACTGTATATCTCAGTGTCCTGACCTCAATATGAGTGAGCCACTTTGGGGAGGTGTCAAACATGTAGTTCCTGCAAAAAAAAAAAAAAAGTGAAAGTGTTTTATCAAGAAGACTGGGTTGCTTTACCATCTGAGGAAAGAAAGTGTCTCATCCACAACTACCACAAAAGACTACCATCTGTCACTGAGGAGCCAGTACAGAGGATTAAAAACTAGGACATGCAAACTTATAATCAGGGTAGTTTCTGTTGTCAGCATGGTTAAAAAGAGCAAACACATTTGTTTCATAATAAATGTCTTCACCAAATTACAAGCCACAAGTGAAATAACTTTTATATATATTTTTTTTATTATTTTATTTAGAATCTCTGAAAAATGGCAAAAAGAATCAAAAGGTATATAAACCTATGAGCACAAATATATATATATATATATATATATATATATATATATATATATATATATATATATATATATATATATATATATATATATATATATATATATATAATCACATCCATGATTACTTTGATCAACATTGTCATTAAATTATTTTTGCCCAAACTAGAGTCACTTCTCAACAAAACTTTCTATTTTTCCCCCTCCATTATGAGGAGTAATGGTTTCAATATGACTTTAAACAAAGCAACATAGTGTTACACTGAATCTGTTGTCAGTTGTTGTTTTTAGGGGGGGAAAATATCAATGTTTTGGGTAATCTGTAAGCTCTGGTGAGTGGAATAGTGGGAACAGAGCCATTACAAACAGTGCTGTGTTCGCTGGTGGGATACTGGACAATAGGAATGTCATTGCAAACTGAGCAGAGAAGACTTGATAACATGGAAAGCAGCAATTGAGAGTGATCAAAAAAGCCTGTGGGGAGGGTGAAAGTTTCTTCCATCTTCAGGTCATGTGGAAGTGATTCTTCAGCCTGTCCTTGGAGGACATGGGTAATCACTGGCAGCCACATGGAAAATAAGGAGCAACACAGACAATCTCTGTGCAGAGCTAGAGCCCACCAGGGACAACACAACAAACATGCCTCAACTCATTAAATCTCACATTAGTTTTACTTCTTGTTTTGCACAAACAAGCAAAAAGATGTCAGGAAGGTCAGTTAATGTCTTTTTTTTGTTTTTCATTGTGCAGCAAGGGTGGATTTCCACGTGACAAGCAAGTGAAAGTGCAGTGGCTCTGAGACAAATGCAGTATAAATAAAACAGAGCATGCAGATGGCATGCAGCATAGAGCTGAAAAACAGATTGCATTTGTATCATTGCAAAATAAACATCTTGCAGAACACTGCCTGAATAGCAGTGAATATTAAATTCGATTTTATCCACATGCATCATGTGCCACAGTCCACATGCAACTGTTGGATATATCAGACGAAGCCCTGGGTACAAAACGGAACACCTTGGCGAAGCATAATCTCATATTAATTGGTGTCAAATTAGTGGCTTATCCAAGATCAGACTACTTGTTTAATGCTATTGTCACTGCATTATTGAACAGTTAGTGCCTGTTGGAGATTTTTCTCATGTTGTTCGAACATTGAGTTATTTATAATCGAATATATTTTTTAATTGTTCTTTGAGACAAACCAGTTGGATGATGATAGATTTGTTGCTGAAAAGCCATTTTTGGACATTACTCCAGAGTGAACTGAAGTCTATGTAAATATGTGACTCGTTTATGATAGTGGATGAATGCTGTATTGATAAGTCATTGTAAATTTTAGAATATTCAAATCTGTGCTGGACTTGGGTGTTGGGGAGAGCAGAGTGAGGACATGAACACATACAACCTTTATTGGGATGTTATTAAGTATGTTTTATATTTTTAATGTGAAAAGCATTCTGATGCCAGAACTTGAAAGAAACTATGCTTGACAAATTGGGAAGGATTATAACCAAGATAAGTGTAGAAGACTTATGTATTTGCCATGATTAGTGTTTTTTTAATTTTTTTTAAGAGTATAAACTGTTAAACTTTTCTGTGAAATATTAAATAGGTCATTCTAGCTTGGCCCTGACACTTTATTTTTCAGTTGCATCTTTGATGATGCAATCCATGTGTGCCGTTTATTGGAAAAGGTTGTCAAAAGGTAGTAAAGGGAAGCTGTTACATGTTGGGAATAAAGAATGCTATTCTTCATTTCTTACAGACAAACTGGGAAACGGTCTAAAAAAGAGGGACGGATGATGTGCAGTAACCCTTCTGGCAAGCACATAAGACCTTTAGACCACATTAACAAATCAAATCAGCCAATGAGGGAAGGAGGAGTTTCATGTTGTCTGTTTTATCTGGTCAACTGATACTGGAATCGTAACGCTATTCATACATGGATGAGGATTTGGCAACCAGCTACAGAGACTGGAAAGGGTCATATCTTCCACTACATGTTTTTGTAGTACATTTTGTTTTGGTTCAGAAGAGCCCCATGCCATCATACAATGGTACATGTAGGAGTACATATGAAGTCATAATGGTTAAAGGAGATGAAGGAGGCAGATAACGCCTCACGTATTCACAGTAGAAGCCCACAGTAGAAGCCCATGCTGGCCTGTAATGACATCTAGTGGTGAAATTAAGCTTACAGCGTAGTCACATACCTAATGGTGTCTTTGAAAAGATAGATACATGATGTATAACAAGCATATATTTAGGACAAAGTGGTGTAAATGTGCACTATATTTGTATTTCAGTTTTACTAATTAAATTTGTTCCATATTTTAATACATTTTTATGACAATCACATTGAATATTTGAACAATCAAGTATTTTCAACTCAATTATTATGAAAGTCACCACTAGGGGTCGCCAGACTTCAGTAAATGCTATAGATCACACCTTGGGATGTATCTGAGTAGTCCTTGATGCCCAGGAAGGTTGACTTGAGTGAAGTGAGCTTGAGGTATTAAGATAAGAGCTGTCCAACTTCTCAAAATGCGAAGGAAAAAGTCTTGAGCGCTTGCTTTAGTGTCTGTTTTATCCTGTACAAATGAAAAGAATTCACTGCATTGTCCCAAACATTCATGAAAACAAAATGATCAACGTGACAAACATATTCTTATACCACAACTGTCTGATAATGTTTGTTTTGAACTTTAATAAGTTCCAAGTGTAAAATGTGAAATTAATGCAGCAGAACCTTTTTTTTTTTAGTTTGGTTGAATTGAACCTTCACATCCTATATTTCATATCATTGATTAGTTTTGGCTCGTTCAGTGAGGTGATTCATTTTCCTTGTAAAGTGCGAGGAAGTGAAATGGAGTTGTATCAGTCTGGAATGAGTGTTATTTGTGGGTGGAAAATGTTCTAAATGTCAGCAGATGATGTTAAATTCATTAAATAACACAAACATGTCTAACAATTTACATGTTATTTCTATCATATGATGTTTTGTCAGTGTTTTTCTGCAATTTTTTTTATCATGAAGAATTCTGTTATATGTGTGTGTGTGTGTGTGGGGGGGGGGGGGGGGGTGTTTGTTTTATACTCTTGCTTTGCACTCAGGATGACACAGTGAAATTTAGTTGCATCTATGCAATGACAAATAAAATCTATTCTATTCAATTTGGTAAATCATTGAGACAAAATAATTTTTTTTCATTCTTTCATTGGTCCTCCACACTTACACTTTTTTGAAATATCACTTTCCATGTAGAAGAGTTTAATTGTGTTTGATAAATCAGGTCTGAAATGACAACTTTTAATTTTTTTTCAAAGAGTTGTCATTTCAATAAACAGCACTTCCTTTAGGGAACAAAATGATTGTGACCTGGGTGTGATTTACGGAGGGGGTGGAGGGGTTCACCCCCCCACCCTCTGGTTTTAGACATGACAGTTGGGTCCTGTGGTCCAGGAGTCTTTCTGACAGCATGAACACTAAATGTCCGACAGTGGAAATTCACATGCAGCAAAGTCCAGGTGGTGGTGGGGGAGGGGTCTGATCATTCAATGCAAGCTTTTTTTCCCCTGTTTTTTTTTTTTTTTTGTAGTTGATAAATCACACTCTGAACGTTACAAACAATCTTATACCACAACTGTCTGTTGTTTGTCTTCTTGAACTTTAAACTGTTCCAAGTATAAAATGTGAAGTTAATTCAGCAGAACTTCTTTTTTTTTTTTTTTTTAGTTTGGATGAATTGAAACTTCACAACCTATATTTCAAATCAATGATAAGTTTTGGCTCATTCAGTGAAAGGTTCCTTTTCCTTGTGAAATGCAGTCGAATCAGTCTGGAGCAACTGTTATTTGTGTGTTGAAAATGTTGTAAATATCAGCAGATGATGTTTAATTCATTAAGTCACACAAACATGTCTAACAATTTGGTAATTCCTTTTGAAAATTGGCCTCATTAATGAGTCTTATAGTGTCACTGGAAAGGCCTCTGGTAGATTATCAGTGCATTGCATGTATCCAATTGTATACATCAGGTTTTATAAGAAAAAAAAAAGTCAAACTGATCATGTATGTAAAGGGCTTCAAAACTAAAACCATAAAATATGATGCATTTGTTGTTGTAGGGTTAAAGTTTTTTTTTTGTTTTTTTCCCATCAATAAGTCATCATTTTAAAACTGTCCTTATGTTTGTTTCAGGTCCCAGTCCATCCTACCACAGGTATCCTTGCTGTGTTTGTTGCTCTAAACTACTGTGATGTTGTCCACGTTGCTGGATTTGGATACCCTAATTCAAAGAACCAAAAAATCCCAATACATTACTATGGCATCGACACTATGAAATCTATGAAGGTGGGAAGCAATAGTTGACGACATTTACTCTGTGTCTAATGTGTGTGTTGGAAGAGTTGTTTGCATATAAGTGTTTATGAGTACTAATACACTTTTTTTTTTTTATCCCCTGTTTTGCAGAATTCTTACCATGACCTCAATCATGAAGCTGAAGCCTTAAAAAGACTGGAGGATGCAGGGGCAATCTTGTATCTTCATCCACATTTATGATAAAAAAACAAACAAAAACAAAACACACACATTTTCACAAGCACATTTTTTTGTTGATCCAGTTGATTTAATCCCAAAATGATTTGAAGTGTTGAATCTTGTATGAATTGGGTTTGGGTCACGAGGTGTGGACCTGAATTAGCTGTGCCTTCTGTAGTGGAACAGAGGATGTTGATTTCTCTGGCACCTTAGACGTCTTCTGTTCTACCCAAAATGCAAAGAACTGCTGTTTTTATATACATTCTATTAATTCACAAAGCAGGATGACATTTGCTAGCATGGCTCTGATGACCTGCTTTGTACGTACTTTTTAAGTCAAGTCCTGGACACCAGCTCTTGTTTCAGTGACGCTGAATATTTTTCTCTCATGCTTGGGGGTTGTTACACAGTTTACCTCTGAGGTAAATGGACATATGGGTCACAGTGTCGTTTAACATGCTTAAATATAGCTTCTTGGATAGTATGGGGTGATAACAGCTGTGTTTCCGATGTATCGTAGTGGAAAAGTTTTTGAGTACCCCATGCATTTATGATATATTGCATTGAGAATAATTTTTAAGTCACTGAAATCAGCCAAGAATTATTTCCTTCTCCAACAACAGATCCAGTTTTGACTTTGATAGAACAGAGCATGTGCAGAAGGGAGCATGTTTAAGCAGAAAAAAACATCTAATATACAATATGTTGAAATTGTCAATGTTTTTTTATTTTTTTTTTCCTTTTTTTTTTGTCAATGTTTTAGTTTTTCTTTTTACCCTGCTCCCCTGGTTTGTTTTTCTATAGCAACTTTACACAAAAGGAAAGGTGCAAAGTGGTCCAGAATAAATCCCATCCAATTTTGGTGACTGTAGGTCAAAGGTCAAGGTCACAGTCACCACAAATGCATTCTCATAACTAGTTGGAGAAAATCAGGTAAAACTTAAGAAGGGGTGAAGTTTGTTGTGCCTTTTCTTACAAACAAAAAATAAATAATTTGCATGTGTTTGTCTGATGTAGCTGCATCTTCTGAAAGGCAAACAATACAATATTGAAAACGTTAAAATTTTAAGGGTGTGCAAAATCTTTTTTCCACTACTGTACAGCGTACACAGAGGTGTTTTGTCCAGAGATCGTATGAATGTTACTGAGCTGTGAAGTTAATGAGGTAAAAACAAAAACAGTCTGGACTCTTTCTGTATACCTGGTTGTTTGTTTTTTTTCTAAGTCTTATATTTTCTTTTTAACTGACTTGATTTTCTTTAATAATATTGTGTAATTGAAATTTCAAAAGAAATGTACATCATTTACATTTTAGTAAAAGGAATTTGACCATAAGGCCTGATTTGCACAATTATCGGGATCACATTGATTTACTTTTCAATTTCTTGGACTGGGAATACTACTTGTGTATTGTGCTAGGTTTTTAATTTATTTAATCTTTTTTTTCATAACTGGTAAATGATACCACTGGATATTTTTTATTGTACAGAATGAAATGCATTTTTAATTAAAGTTAATTCAAAATCACATTGTGTTTACTGGTCAAATTTAATAATCCAACAAATCATCCCCTTCTCTGTATGTCATCACATTGATACTCACATGAAATATCAAATGCCTTAAATAGAGCATTTAACATATTTATAATTAGATTGTCACCTTATGTAAGGTTTAGGTTGCACTTTCCCTAAAAAATGTAATGGAATTGAACAGAAATTATATAATTATTATGGATGTTGTTAATGTCAAATTTATTCATTTACAAAAAGCGTATGATTGTTCCTTCAGATGCTAAATTATAGTGGTTTTTTTTAATCCCTGAACAGAAAACTTGCTTTTAGTGGTTGTATGTTATGTTACTTATTTGTGACTTTTCAGATAAATCCATTGAAATTGGTCAAATTTGTTAATGAAAGGGTCAAGTCAGTGCCTTGTTACTGATCAAATGTAAATAAATAAATCAAAAGCTCACTGTAAATTAAATTACTCTGCATTAAAGCACTTGATGATGCTGGTTGATGTGGTAACAAACATGAAAATGTGGTCTGATGTGTTCAGTACTGTATGTTCTATTGGAATCATATATTTGGACAAAAGAAATTGCTGGTCATGAGCTGATGATCCAAAAGTAAAACTATGCTGAGGTGCTGTTTTTTGACCCTTAACACCAATATTCACCACTAGATGGCAGAAGGCATCTGGTGCATGCACAACATACTGCACTGCACATGGTGCAGTCATGCAGTAGCCTTGCTGAAAGTGCTGGAGGTAATGATAACAGCAAAACTAGCACAAGCTCATGTGCTACACAACACATGTACAGTGTGAACATCTGGAAGAACAGAAAACTGCACAATGCTAAAATGACTAACATACATTTGCTGGTAGCGACAGATGATGGTTTCTACACTCTACACACAGGCTTCTATTAGTGTTGACATAAATGGAGTTCTGCCCTTGGCACACGTTTACCAGTCTTACTCGTATGTTACAGCATCAGCTAGAATAGTTTTACATTCTATAGCAAAGATTAGAGTGACAAAGAACCTTTTTTTTGTGATTTCAATCAAAAATATATACAGTATGCTACACTATATCTTCAGCTTGACTTTATATAATACAATTAGAATAAGAGATGATGTGTTCTAAATAGCGTCAGTATACTGGTGGGGGTGTGTAGTCTTCTGGAAGTAGATGTGCACTTCAGTATGCTTTCAGATGGTTTGAATAATGATGCAGACCTATCGTTCAAGGTCAGGCTGTGAGACAGATTCCATTGTCCTGAAAGTATGATGGAGTGAACATCCGCTGTTTTACTGGCTGGACTTACTGCATTGCATATGGAAGAATGAGTTGATTGCACCAAAAAAAAAAAAAAAAAACCCCTCCATCTTTGTGCACTATTTCAGCTGTGTTCTGTGTTTTGCCTAAATCCATGGGTTTCCACTGCACACTGCCAAAACAGAGATTCACTGCAGTTTGCAGAAGAGTAAACACTCTAGTTTTCTACCTTCATTCCAGTTTTAATGGAGTTGTCAGTTGTTGTAGCTAACAGATGTGTTTGTCTGACATCACACAAAACACCATTTTCAGCCCATGATTCTAGTGCTGATAATCCTCCTTTATGTAGACATTGTTTAACATAAAACTGTGCCTTTTACCCCTTCCCATGCTTTGAAAGAAGTTCAAAACTAGACAAGTAGCACATATATTCATATTACACACCTGCTCTATAGTCACATGTGATACTCTGTGTGACCCCTGTGAACATAGAAAAATGGGAAACCATCTGAAGATGCATTTCATGTCTTTTCAACATACGTGTCATGGTGAAAAAGATGATGGACACTTGATATGCATGTGTTTTCATGGCAAAACAGGGAAGTGTTAAAGAAAGAACCCTGTCACATTACGCTTCATGGGCTGCGTTCACTTCCCTTACACAACAGGGAGTTACATAATTGAACAGGATTTGTGTGAATCTGCGGGCTGTTTATATGAAAACTGAAAATCAGGTCAGGCTTTTGAGGAGAAAGGATTGTACTGTAAGCACACCTTTGAACCATCATGTCCAGGGTGTGCTTCAGTATGGAACCAAATGATCAGCTCTGTTCAGTGCTGAATAACGCATCATCCGCTACAGTGAGTGAATATATTTTTAGGCTAGGTCACCTCTTGGGAATAAAACCTTTGACCCCGTCACTAATGTTGCATCAAATAAGCCCTATAAGCCCATGTTCTAATGACCAAATGAGCCAAAAGCTGCACTGAACATAACTCATTTAAAATGCATAGATTTGAACCTTCATGCAGACCCTTTGGATACTATGACCCTAAATGCATCACTTTGGATTTTTACCAAGCAGCAATTTCATGAAAATAAATAAATAAATATGTATGGTCCGTAGTGATTACTGTTCCACTTTGTGTGAATGTGTGGTCTCATGCAGGCAGAAGCTCTGACAGTGTGATTGTTATTACAGTATATCTCATTACACCATCTGCTCTCTGCACTGTGCTCCCAGGCTGCCAGTGCAACATCTTACTTCACAGCAATTGTTCTCGACTTAAGAGACTAGACCAAAAATGTTTCTTGCCCATTCTTCACAGCGCCATGGTGATACATATATATTAATATATATATATATATATATATATATATATATATATATATATATATATATATATATATATATATATATATATATATATTGGCATAAATGTAGAAGACACCACTGTGATTTGGAGGTGAAGACCTTTACTCAATAAAGATTACCTCCCTTGAGTTATTGACCAGATAAGATGCACAAAATCTATTACCCGATGCCTTCTTTTATGCAGCATTAAAAAATAAAGACACACTGTGGTGTATACAAGGAGACCAGTTTGTGTGGGAAGATGCAGAAGAGGTACATGGAGCCGGCTACCTAGAGAGAGGGCATCTGGCCTGGCTCACTGATAACTCCCCCACAGCCTGAAGAGCTGCCATGAGTCAGGTGCTCATGCAAACATAACACTACCATGGAAGCAGGAGAATAAGTAGGAAATAAGAGGAGTGTGTGAAGAAGAGGGAGAAAAAAAAGAAAAACATAAGCTGCTTTTCTCCACTGAGTTTTGCTAGTTCTGCTTTTTCTCCATAAAGCCCCTTTTCCTGACTCTCATGTGGGCGCTGCCTCTGTGTGACGTCAGGTTTTTTTTAGCGATTCCTTCCCACTGAGAGGCTTTGGGCTGAAAGGAAGAAAAAAAAAAAAAAGTACATCTATCATGTGGTGTGTATTGCACAGTTTTCATCTGGAGCTTAAAGGGAAAACTGTCAAAAAATAGTAACAGATAATAAAAAAAAAAAGAAAAGAAAGACTAATTTGCAACAGTTTATGCTAAGTGGTTCCATGTATCTGTTGCACAGCTCAAAAGGTCAGCCAACTCAGCTGATTTAAAGGCTAACACAGCATCATTGTTTCTTCACAGTCCGCCAAAGGGAGCATTTTATGATAGTTCACTACTTGTATTTGTTGACATCACATTAAAATACTCCAATTAATCCCATCATAAACTGATGACAAATATATATGTTACATACTTTACCTTCTGAGTTGGTCTCATTTGTTTTAAATATATATATATATATATATATATTTTTAAACAAATTCTTGAAAATTGTTTAGTGGACAGTGACAGAAGTAAAGTCAAGACAGAAATATTCTGTTGTATGTTCACACACATTTCCACATGCATGACCAGTTGTGTAAAAATAAACCTGTCAATCGGGTCCACACTGAATAAGCCCAGTTGTAAAAAAGCATCAGTGTGTGATACAGTATATTCTGCCTTGGATTGAACAAAGCAGTCATCTAAGTGAATTTATTTTGGAGTGGGTTTTTTTGTTTGTTTGTTTATTTAACCCATAAAGACACAGTACTATTTTTTTTCACAACTTCCCCAAAAAAATGTTCTGTATTTTGTGATTTATTAGCATTCTTTTCTATTCTTAAATGAAAATCTGTCATTTCCCTATATATTAAATTTATTGATTGTGTGGATGTTCATAAAAAGTTAAATTAAAGATGAGGTTTATTGTATTAAAAACAGAGAAAACAGAAGAAATCACAACTTTTCTGTAAAATATAACTGAGTCCATGGGTTCATCCATGGTGATTTATCAAACTATGGGTTTTACTGGTGAATTAATATTACATATACATTGTGTTTCCCCATTCAGTATGGAGCCTCTGAACATCCAAATGGGTCATATTTGATGATCACGAAAATATAAACTGTAATTTACACAACTTATTCACATGTATACAGTTATTACAGTTACAGTTATTAAACATTTTACATCAAATGGTTTTGTTCACCAGTGGCTGTTTGTGTCTTTATGTGTTAACAAGGATATTATACATCACTCAGATGTTGTTATCAATTTTATCTTTCATGAATAAATTAACCGGAATCCCAGTAAATTTATTCATGAGAGAAAAGCTTACTCAACAAATACTATATGTTCACAACAATCTGTCAGAAGTGTAGAAAAAGGGATTGGATTCCACTTTATTTAAAATTTCATGCACTTTGGTGAACATCAGCAGTATTAAATGATTCCATACAGAAACACAGAGGTGGTTTGGAAGTCTACAGTGATGGAGTAACGCTTTACAAAAGTAATGCATTATTTTTTCTTTTAACACAGTAGTGTAAGGTATTACTAATCAATTTTCAGTCATATTTTACTTAGTACATGTTCGATAGCACTTACATTAAACATACTTTTCACCCATAATTTAACTGCTGAAAAAAAAAAAACCCTCAGCAAGACTGTGAGATCTTAAGGAATGTAAAAGTTTATCTTTAAAGTTGTAGGTGAAGACAGCAGCAGAAATTACACTTTAGGAAACCATTACATTTCTCTTACTGACACAAAATGCATAATAAACAAAAACTATCTAAAATAGGGTTGTTGTTTTTTTGTTTTTTTTTTAATTATAAAGTGCATGTCCATAAATAAAAATGTGCAAGTGCTGCAAAAATAGACTACCTGCAATAATGGTGGAGGTTCAGTTTTAAAACATATGGTCAAGATCAACATTGACAGGAGTGTTGTAAATGAAATTAATAAAATTGTTATTGTATTGTATAATTGTTAAATGAGGGGTAGGATTTTTATAAGTTCTCTGAACTTCAACTTACTCCTTTTGAGTAGTGACTCCTTATTTTGTCCTTTGTTCTGTTTATTTATTTGTTTATTTTTTTAAGATGAACTGCTCAAATAAAAATAGCTGAACTGAACTGAACAGACAGTCTATTGGGCACTAGGATATATGTTCATAACCCTGCTTTCAGAAGCTAGTTAGCATTAGCATGAGCCCTGTGATCAGCAGTGACAACTAATGTTAAACTAACGTTTGACTAGCCAGCTAACTATGATTATTTAGAGTTCTTCATTAATTGCAGATTTACATACGTCTTCAGTGTCTTGTTTGAACATATGAAATATTGAAAGAAATGCAAGTGTTCCTGCTGGGGTGTGAATATTTTACACTAGTGTTTTTTTTACCTTAAGGTTGAAACCCCATGTGGTTTCACCTGAAATTTCTAGTAATTGATGAACAAACAATTAAAAATAACTTCATAAAAAATATATAGTGAGTTGAGCGAGACAGTCACAGTCCATAAAAGACATGACAACCTGTGAAGCTGAAACTGAATTCAATTCAGTTCCATTCATTTCAATTCATTATTTGTTTGTAGATCACAACAAGGTTGTCTCGTAGGGCTTTACAGAGGTGGTTTGGCATAAACAATCAGTGAAAAAAAAAACCACATGAAAGAAACAGATATCAGGCATCCTCTGTTCTTAGACCATCCTTGCCAAAGTTAAACTCCAAAATCCCAGTGGGAAAAGAGACAGACACACAAACAACCACAGTGAAGGACAGATCCACTCCAATGGATGGACAGTCTATAGATCCCTTTGCAGATGTGGATCTAGTCTGGAAGGATGCAATAGGAGACAGATAGGCCAAATCATCTAGACAGGTAGGTGGTTTTATCTTCCAGTCTCAGGGTGACCCTCTTAGTTTCCCCAAATAGGATGTGGGTTTACATCTTTGTCACTGCAGGTCAAAGGTCATTTCTGGTTTACTCAACTTGCTTCAGGTCAAAATTTGATTAAACAGAAAACGGACGTTATCCATTTTATCTATGATTCATTTAAACAAAATTGAAAACTGAAAAGCCACATCATTATGTGTTCTTTCATTTTGGTTTTTGAAAACAAATAATGTAGAAACAAATTGTTTTTTCATTGTCTTATTTTGAAAAACGAATGAACGAATGGATTAAGGACAACTGTAAAACAGTTATCCCATTTACACAAAGAGAGTAACCAGAAAATCCTGTCCTCCTTCTGTGGTGCCAAAGAGGTGAAGGTCTACGCTGGCACCAGTCTGTCTGCCGGTCTGTTGGTACATCTGTCTGTCTGCTGAGCTTTCAGAACTCTACCTCTATAAGACAAACTCATGAGCGATGGCAGTGGACCTCACACTAGAAATGACATCAAACTACAGTGGATGTTCAATACATGAGGGACATGACGTACCTGTCACTTAACATTAAGTCTGCTGCAGGGGAAAGAAAACTAACACAAAAAAGGATAAGTGAAGAAGTTATTGATTGAATGACTTGTGAGATGTTTTCCCAGACATGTGATGTTCAGTGTCAGTGAACCTACACCTACACAACTCTTTTAAACTTCCACTAACACAAGAGCATGAGACAGTGATTTAATGCATGACTGATGCTGCCTCCTCTTCACTGTAGATAAACAGCAATTGAAAAGGTTCAGCTTGTTCTCATTATTCATCATAAACACATCTAATAGGCTCTTCAAAAAGATGTTTACCAGAGCTGGCACAATCATAACAACAAAACTAACCTTGACACTCATGTATGTGTAATTTTTCAATATGATTTGTATGTTAATACGTTTTCAAGGCAGTTCCATGTGACTGATGTGACGGCTCCATCGGGGCACGGTGATGACAGTCCCCTATGTTGCTGGTTCTTTTATGGCACAGCTTGACTATTTGTTCTTCAATAAAAGTGTTTGCCGACACACGGTTGCTTCACTTATCGGGTTGTGTTGACTGTAAATCTAGACAAATGGTTGGAGACGAGTGATGATGGGATTGGTCATGCTGTGTGCAATTTTCCTGTTATTGTTATACACAGATAAATAAAACTCTGTTGTACACTTTAAAAAAAAACAAAACAAAAAAAAAACAACCTGTCCCTCTTTATTTTCTCTGTCTCTTCCTCTGGCTTTGCCTTTGAAATAGACCCCTTCCGTTTGTATAATTGTGTGACATATTTCACTATTACAGGAAAATGTTTTTTGGCTTGTAATACGCACTTACATAATAGAGTGTTGTCACTTTTTCAATATCTAATTGACTTTTTTTTTTTTTTTGGAGCAAGCTGAAGCGTTTCGTACCCGTCAACCACCTCTCCATATGGTAATATCCACCCACAATAGCAAGAGGTCAACTCTCTCTTTCTCCCTCTCCCTATCTGCTTGTAAAACAGAAGTTGAATAAAGATGACAGAAAACAATGTAATAACACTCTCATAGGTGGACGGTTTCATAATGCATCCAAAGTATTTTTTTCCTGTCTACATTATATTCATAGCCAAATACTCTAATGGAATACATGAACTTTGTATCCAGATTATATATTGTATTGATGTTTGACAGTGAAAGTCACACTAGAATGTATACTTGTTCTTACTCAGATGGCCTATTTGAAGACATAACAACATTAAAAAGCTTGCCAAATCATACTGCAGAAAGCATTTATTCCAAACCCACACTTCTATAGATCCTCTATGCTCTGCTGTTAAACATCCACATTTCAGTTTATTTTTTTTTTACTGCTATAATAACAACCTTGTGTCTTTATTTTATTTATTTTTTTTCCATATTTCTGACTCAGTTTTCCCCCCACATACACAGAGAACAAGACTCCTACTGCACTGTAACCTCAGTTTTGCCATCTGGGGCTAACTTGAGAATGATTCAAGCCTTCTTCTCCCTCAGCTCTTAAATGACAGAGATAGATGATGCTGTCATTAGAAGCAGTGGAGCTCATCTACCGGCCCCTATTTGCTGATTTTTGTGAACTTAGCTCTTTTTTTTTTTCATTAAAGGCACAGGGAGTTACAAAGCTATGACTGTACCCACTCTTTTCATGCAGTTCTTTATTCTTTCATTTAATGCAGTTTATTTTAACAGTGTCACTTGTCTGAATTCCAGTTGGTATTCTCCTTCTTTCCACTATATCTGTGTTTTAACCTTTTTAAAAATCCAGCTTGGCATATGAAGGACCATGTTCTGAGCTGTAACTATATGCTGATAATACTTGTCTTTTCATGTGCTTTTTTTTTTTTGTAGGGATTTAGGCATTTTAATACCATCAGATGCCTTCTCATATGTGTGTTCCATCTAAACAACTCTCTCCTAATAGAAGATACAGTCCTATGCTCTGTGCTGCCCAAGATGATGGTGATTTCTTTTTACCTTTTTGTGTTATCCACAAAACTCAGCATCAGAAAACAGATATTGTGACAATTTAATATTTGAAAAATAGCCATGAGACTCATGAGACTCTGGTACATTTATAGCAATGCCAATCAATCAACAATGTCCTTATTAAATATATAATATATATATATATATATTTATATTTTATATAAATAATAATAAAAAAAAAATCTCATCTCATTTTCCGAACCCACCATAGCTGTACAAGTCTCCAGTTCATCTCAGGGCTGAAAATATATAGACACACAATCACTGTCACATTCACACCTATGGACAATTTACATTAAACAATTAACCTATCAGTGCATGTGTTTGGATGGTGGGAAGAAACTGGAGTACCTGGAGAAAACCCACACAGACACAGGGAGAAGATGTAAACTTCACACAGAAAGGTCTGACTGACTGGTGCTGGATTTGAACCCTGTGTGACAGGAATGAAGAGACGACATGAGCTGAAGGTTAAGATGCACTTTATTCTTCAACTGCCAAAACCAGACTGGACAAAAGACAAGTGGACCAAAACAACTCAAGTCAAACCCCCTAACCCTCAGTCCTGCTGGGTGAGAGGTCTGCCCCCTATCGTCCTCCACACCAGGACTTTTTTGCTATGAGGCAGAAGTGCTAATCACTGCACCACTGTGTCACCCCAAAAGGATTTTAATTGGCTGGAAAATGTATTATGTGTAGTTCATTATATACAATACTACTACTCGTACATCATTAGGGCAATTTAGTATCAAGACCAGAGGTCCTATAATATGGAATTCAAAGCCCATCTTAATTAAGAATTGTGCATCTGTTTCAATCTTAAAAAGTAGACTTAAATACCTTCTAATACACAAACCACACTGTGCCTCAAATCAGTGGGATGTTGCTTACGAAACATTGTGAATAGGTCATTTTGATATGTTGTGAAGAATTGTAATATTTGCATATACTTTTCTATTTGAGTGTATAATATTTTTTGTATGAATATGTGTATTTGGATTCTTGTGTATATGTATGCGTGCACATGTATGTGTATCCTTAAGTGAGAATGAAATGTAGTAAGGTGAATGGCTTCATATGTATGTAACATGGACTGTATATGGAAATGGACAGAGCCTTCTCGACGTCGCCCAAAGGTATTTAATTGCCCGGTTTTGAAGGGCGAGTAATATTGTCTGTTCTAGCTGTAAGGTTGGTCATTTTGATTGGATTTCGGTGAGATTGCAACGTTGCTGCGCTGCGGCACTGGCTTCGTTTTGCAGAGTGGGTTGCCTTGTCCAGTTCTATGTACAGTCTATGATATGATATGTGTTTGGTGTAGCTGTATTTGTATGCAGCTCGCTTTTCACTAGATTATGTGTTTAATTCTGAGCAGAGGCCTTGTATAGGCCCTATGGGTCTCTAGCCTCGGCTTGCACCTGAATGTTTTTGTTTTTTGTTTTTTCCGGAGCTATATTGTTCGTTTTTGTTTTTATTTCTTTTATTGGTGCGAACAAATAAACCAAACCAAACCAAACCAATACAATAAGTTATACTGGAATGGAAGAATTACCTATATTGATAAAAATTGCTTTCCTCTATCATTTTACTTGCAGCTTTTTTGTAAATACAGGTCTGACATGTGTAACTAAGAAGACATAAAACATTGCTCCTCAAATTTTCTGATCTATGGTAATTTAATTGTGCCGATTTTTAGGCCCTGACTGATGTTCATTCATTTAAAAGCAGCGCCCGTACTAAGATGATGGCTCCATTGACACATTTGTTCCTATAGACCACAGTTACCAACACGACATCTACAGTAGTATATCTATGTCTGATCACAGGGGTCAGGTGACCAGCTTCTTAAAGCAAAGTTAGAGTTAGTAATGAACATACATCCATGTGGCTAGTGTACTGTCTTTTAAGTCAACAACAAAAAAATGTGTATACTGAATGTTAAAGACCAAAAAGCACGTCTAAGCAGATGTAAAATAATTGAAAATATATTTGTGCAATCTCAAAACGTTTCATTATGAATATTTACAGTTATTTGTTGGATTTGTTATTTGTTTTTTCTTCCCTAAAACACTGTATTACTATTTCAAGAATGTATTATTCATAATAATGATACAGCCAGATATTTAAATGTGAGTTCTACCTGAAAACAAAGGTGAAAATGAATTGGCAAAAAGACATTTTCTGACACTTTTATTGCAAAAAACAAAACCAAACAAAACAACAACAACAACATGAAGCCTGTTATAAATGCAGTCTTTAACAGCGCTGGTACAGGACTAAACAAGTGTGGAAATAGGTCTGGATGTATAAGACTACTAACAATAAACAAGTATATAAATAGAGTTTAAACTTTTGGATTACTCCATTAAGAACAGAGAAAGTTCTGACACAAAATAGAGGAAACAGATCTGGGAAAGTCAAGGTTCAGGAGAGCAGTTTGTGTAGAGGCGAGGCCACACATAAAGAAGCTGGACACGTAATCCATCCTATTGTAGCGGCCTACAGATTATTCAAAAGGAGACTATATCTGACATGCCTGAATTTATATCATCCTGTTCAACGGGGGGAAAAAGTGCTACAGTAAGCAAAGGAGAGACAGGCCCTTGATTAGCTGGGCTTGTACTAAGGCTGGCTTGTGGCAATGAAAAAGACCTTGGTACTGTAATAGCTTGTCTGTGTGGTGTTTTTATGTGAACCTCTGAATGTGGGAGAACGACACAGTGAGGGAGATACAGAGACAGAAAAAAAAGGATGGGGAATCTATAGTTTCTTATCTCCAGGAGCCAAATTGAATAAAACCTTAAGCTAGCATTGCTTTACATCTCAGTAGTTTCAGACAGCAACCCTGCGGACCTCGCTAACTTAATAAGATCAAACAGATTTCTAATGTAATGCAATGTGTTGTGCCATATGCTACCACAACTAGAAACAAGCCAGCAATAAATCTTCTTGTATTGGATTTTTTTCTTATGTAATTCTGGGTCATGATGGAAGTTTGACTTTCATTTTATAGTGTCAGTAAATTCTGGAGTGCACACTTGTGAGGGTGAGGGTGAATTCAGTTTTCAATAATGTTGTTTGTCTTAAAGGAGTGATAATTTTCCTTTTTTTAAAAAATAGAATATGCATTAGAAAACATTTCCCTGTGGTGTACATAAATTATAAATGCTATGGTTGAAACTGAATTCTTCATTAATTCAACTCCACAGGTAAATCTTCAACACTGTTTCTGAGTAATGACATCACAGAGGTAATTTTGAGCATTGGTCCTTTAAATGCAAATGAGCCAGGTTGTTGACTGTGCTTTCTGTCCTGTTCAGAACTTATGCTTGTTAATACAACCAACAACTAAACATTTTAGGTAATCGGCTCTAAGTTTGAACATATTTTCAGTTTTTACTACAACCACTGCTGCTGACAAATAATTATGTCATACTCAGAGAAATACGTTTGCATCTTATATGTGCAAATGTCTTAAATATTACTAGTTCTAGACATAACAAATTAAGCAGGGTTGTAGAAATCTACTTGATTTTTGGTTAAATTAATATAAAGATAGCTTTGCAGCACCTGGAGGGTTCAAAATCTATATTTTATGAACTATTAGGGTCCAAATACACAATTAAATGAACCAAAAACTAATAAAAGACACATCTAAAAGTACCGTAAATTTCACATGCAATTGGGTCAGAGAATGAAAGCAGTCAGTGGCAGCAGTCAGCAGCAATCAGGTAAAGTGATAGATAATTAAAAGAGATGCAGCCCATTGTTTTTGACATGAAAAACTTTCAAGGATGTTTTCATAATGGTAATTGTTGACACTTTCACCAAAATTCTCCAGCAGTGAAAGACTGGGATTTAAGGCTCTAAAGAGGAGAAGAGGAAAGAAGTGAAACAGTGCCAGAGAATCAGTGACTTTCCTCTATTGATTACTGACAGTATGCTTGGGGAGTCTTTATCTGATCAACACAACTACACAACTGACAGACACAGTGTAGCCCTGTAGGTCACATCTTCATCTGTAAGTCATCTCTTATTTAAAGGGCGTTTTTTTTTTTTTAGTTTGTTTGTTTTGCTTATCCATCTAGTAGAGATGAATGATTCTCAGGGTGAACAGAGTCCAAAATATTCAGAATAAAAGACAGATTACACTGGTCTACAAGTGAAATGCTTCTGAAATTAAAAAATAATGAAATTTTACAACATGTGTTACTGATAAAGAAAACTCAAGTCTTAAAATGCTGGTTTACTCCAAAGGAATATTGGACTCAGATCGACCAGATCTACTTGAAAACACTGTCTGCACATTATAATCCATTCACTTTACAGGTTCTTTCTAGTGGAAAATGTAGAAATATATACATATATTACATATATCTATACATGTACATTAACCAACATATATGTGGAATAACACACTATCATCTCTTTTTATGAACCAACTTTATCCTCACTAGGGTTACTGGGGGCCTGTCCCAGCTACAACGGGCAAAGGCGCTGGACAAGTTGCCAGGTCATTGCAGGGCTGAAGATGCAGGTTCGATTCCCGGACCGTACAGGCCTTTCTGTGTGGAGTTTACATGTTTCTCTCCCCGTGTCTGAATGGGTTTCCTCCGGGTGCTCCGGTTTGCCCCATCACCCAAAAACCTGTTTGTTAGGGTAACTCTCCTCCAGCCAGGTAACTGACCATGAGCCTGGCTCCATCTGGAGATTGGTCCCCGGGTGCCGCCCATGGCTGCCCACTGGTCCTTAGAAGGATGGGTTAAATGCAGAGGACAAATTTCGTTGTGTGATGACAATAAAATATTATCTTCACATATAGAGACAAACAATCACTCTCACAGCTATAGGCAATTGTGATTAACCTATCAGAGTATGTCTTTGAATGGTGGGAGGAAGCCAGAGTATCCACACAGACACAGAGGGAACATATCAAACTCCATACAGAAAGGTTCCACTGACTGGTGCTGGGTTGAACCCAGGACCTTCTCACTATGAGACATAAGTGGTATCCACTGCACCACTGTGTTGCTCCAACACACAGTCATATATATTAAAAACATGAGCTAAACAGTACTTTTGTCATTTGTTTTCTGATGCATCTTTTTAATGTATTGACGATTTAGCACATTTAATGTCTGAAGTGGATAGTTTCTAAAAAGAAATTGTAGAGCAGTGTCTCAGAGGCTTTGACATGAGCTACAGAACTGTGTGTCATTTATCACTGGGTCCAATTCTGAACTGATGAACACCTTTGTTTTCAGTGCCACCCTGGTGGTCTGGACGATATTCCAACATCCCAACGTTCCGACAGATGTATAGAATGTGTTGTATAATCTAATACAACAGTTACGCCTATGTTTCAGTACAATGTGGACCTTACACTACATTACAGACAGTTTTAAAAGTAATTTGTTTTCAGAAATTATAAGGTGAAAAGTTGAATAAGGGGAAAAAGTGAATAGTCAGTCAGAGCGTCTGTAGGCGCAAAATGGCTGTCACGCTTCTGTTAGTCTGCCCCAGAGCAGCTGTGGCTACAAATGTAGTTTACCACTGCCAGAGGGTGCATGTGAGAGTGAATGAATAATGGGTCACTAATGTAAAGTGCTTTGAGTGGCCAAAAAAGCACTATATAAATCCAATCCATTATTATTGTCGTGTTAGACCACCCCCTGCATATTTAGTCAGAGTATATAAACAACAAACAAACAAAAGCACAAATGTGCCAGTATTGTCAGGGTTGTTTTCTCAACAAGATTCTGACATCAAGTTGAGTGGTCTGTGTGAAGCTGCAATTGTCACTTTCAATTCCCGTTTAGCCTTTTCTTTCCTCTCTGCTTTATCATTCTCTACCCTTGTGGCCTTTCTCTTTACCTCTGAAACCCTCACTTGCTTGTGCACTCAGTGGTGTGTATGGTTGTGTGCGTGTGCATGCATTGTACATGCGAGTGTATTGGTCTCAGAGGGTTGAGTTAACCCAGGGGTACACAGGAGGGGAGGAGCAGCTGGAGAGCCACTCTCCCTTGGTTCCTGTCCCAGTTAATTAGCATGGACATCGACGTATGCACACACACACACACATATGCACACAAACACACACATAGGATAATTCTAGTTGCTTGAGATAAGTGTCAGCCATTCAGACAAGCATGTCACTCAGCAGCAAATTCATTAAGATAATTGTTTTGTCCAAATGATATGTGTTGCGCTGCATTTTTATTAATTTAAATAGTATTATATTACAATCTTTCAACAGCAGGGGGAAGTTACGAACCAGCGATCTAACGCTTACAACAACCAAAAACACAAGCAAATCAATGCTATTTGATAGTAATTCAGTTAATCATTGAATAAAGTACAAGTGTCATTGTTTACAAACATTGTCATGTTTTACACTTTAAATTAAAATCGAAATCTGGTTAGTTTAATGATCAGTCAAAATAACACTGTCTTATTATCTTCAGATGTTGTCTCGGCCATTGTTTACATTGCAGCTCTGTTTTAAACTGAAAACAGCCACAGTGAAACCACAATGCACCATCATCCTACGTATGGTTTGCGTTATTACCCCACACCCCCGAAGAGGAGGCAAGCAAGATTTTTATTTTTTTTTTAATCTGTCTGTTTGTTTGTCAGCAACTTAAAAAAAACCCTACCAGACATATTTTCATGAAATTACTAGGAAAGGTATGAGGTGGGCCAGAATAGTTCCCATTACATTTTGGTGAATGTAGGTCAAAGGTCAAGGTCACCAAAAATGTCATTTCACAATGATAAAAGATGAGGCAAATCAGGAATTTCCTTTTCATTCCTCGATGCTCATTTTCGCATATAGCTTATTTTTGTTCTCACTGTTGATGTACATTGCCATCAGAACAAATTTGAAAACTAGGGTCAAAGGCCAAAGTCACAGTAAAGGTCAAAATCAAATTTTGGACACAACTTTTCAACGATACATCTCACAGAGTTTTAATGAGCAACACAATTCTCATCTTTCTATTCCGGATCTTCCGGATGACCCAAGAGGTCAGGGGTCACTTGATCAATATGTAAAACTACAAAAGCCCCCCCTCCCATATGTATAGCATTTGAAGTGTTATACATATGCATTTTCATCTTTTCATGTGTTATTCAATGCTCTTTGACTGTGTGCCCATGTATGCCAGTTTACATATCCTTAACCTAGTCACATGATGTTTGACACAGCATTAACACACAGAAAAAATCTGTATGGTGTGTATATTTACACAATTCACGACATCACATTGAAGGTAAACAACAACAGTGCTTCTGGCTTTTATCACTTTGTTTGTTTCTTCAGTTATCATTCCATTGCACCACTTTCTAATAGTTTCTCCAATGGTCCAGGGTTAGAGTGACTCACTAGTCCCCCTTGTGGTTACATAAATCTGTAATGTACTTTCAGTCCATATACAATCCTACACATTGGCATAATTTGCACAGTTTCAGAACTTTTTATTTTACGCCCTACTGTAATAATTTTTTCTAATCATTTGTGAATATCTGAGAGCAGAAATACTACATAAACCCCATTTGAGATATCTTCTCTTCATTTTATATGAAATAAATCATTTTATCTCATGTATTCAAGGCATAGTGATAGGATTCTTAAAGCATATTGCCCCATGATGACCCACTATTATCCGGTACTGATTTATTTTATCATGGTTTTTACTGTTTAAAAATTGATTACCTCAATGGAAAACTAGGTCTGGTGGTCCCAAGCTACATATGCCAGGCTCATAATACCTTTGAGGCATAAAAGGACAGATCCCACCCTGAAGCTAAAAGAAAGCAAATCTGTCCCCTGTATTACACATTAATGTATACATAATTATGTAATCCTCTAAATGGTATGGACGTGTGAGCTCTAGAGGCAAAAAAAAAAAAAAAAAAATCCCACAAATCCTAGAAGGTGGGAGAATAAGAAGGATTTTGGAGTAAAAAATAAGGCTGTGCTAAGAAGTATGTGGCAGTACAGATCTGCCACATGAAAAAAAAATCCAGTTCCATTATGTAGTTGAATGTTCTGCAGTAAAAATAATATCAGGTCCATAATCATTAAGCGAGGAATGCCTAAACTAATGACCATGTCGACCTCTCTTATTTGCATCAAATATGCATGTATTCTTTTTCTTCTGTCATTGATTTCCTTCTATCATCCATTGCTCTTCCACTTGGCAGCAGCCTCAGGTGTCTGACAGTCTGCGTTGCTCTAGTGTTCATACTGTAGCTTCTTCTTCTTCTATTTTTTTTTTTTACAGGATTCTGGCAACCCTGATATGCTCAGTCTTTGAAAAAAAAATAAGTGCCATGTTTTACTAGACTCTAATCTGGCAGGTATACCTTACTTGCCAGTGAGAAGTGATTAAGGCCATATGGATACAGCCACATATTTTTACAGAAGAGGATTAGGGCCATTGCATAAATAACAACTTAAGGTCTAATATATATTTTTATTGTTATTCTGAGGGGGGGAAAAAAGGCAGAATTATGGCTTTAAGGACAGAATTCTTACTTTTTCTCAGAATTCTGCATTTTTTTCTCCCTCAGAATGGGGATGAAACCCAGAATTATGAGTTTTTCACCCCTCAAAATTCTGCCTTTAATCTCATAATTCTGCCTTTAAAACCCTTAGAATTCTGTCTTTGTTTTCAGTTCAGAATGGTGATTAAATCCAGAATTCTGCATTTTGTCTCATAATAATAATAAAAAATAATAAACATAATATTAATTTAGAAATACTATTTGTATTGAACACATTCGGAATTACCCTTGAAATAAAGTGTTCTTTCTAATATTGTCTTTTCCTTATATCATTCAAACAGCCGCACCCACAATCCTCCTTGGACTGCAGGGTTAGACAACTGCAACCAATGGAAAGTATTGGCATTGAAGCACTATTTCAGATCTTTCATATCGCTGTTTGTGCTGAAAATAAACTGCCATCTGTCTGCAGGTGATTGACAGCTGTCGGAGTCAGTGCAAATGTAAATGAGCAGATTGAAAGAGAGTTAGAGAGTCTGGACTTAACAGAAAAAGACCAAACAACAAATGAGGTGTGTGAGATTAGGAAAGAAAGGAAGGAGGAGGATGGAATCAGGGTTATTATAGACAAGCTCCCTGCAGCGCTGGCAAGGCCAGAGGAGCCCCTTAACCCCAGTTCAGCTCACTATATGAAAACATTAGCTAATAAAAACTCAGCCGGAGGGATGTATTACATTCTGAGAGCCTTACTTCAAAGCACCACTGTCAGCTGTAGCTGGTTTTATCCATTAATTAGAGCAAGAATGGGAGGACCACTACTGATTTTCTTTAGCCAATTGACTTTGTTAAAGAGATGCTGCTGTCAAAAAACCTCTAAATCTAAATTCTGGACAAATTGAAGCACTTGGTTGGTGGTCAGATAATCATATTGTCATGCAAGGTTAGTATGTTCAGTGCAACAGTCCATCTCAATAGACGCCTACTATAGCAGGATGGATGACAGCTAGCACTTATATGTTTTTATAGGAGCGTAGCACATTCATGTGGGTAGTTTTCTATTGCTTTATAGTAATCATTAAAATCTATTTTTTGACAATATACCCAAACACAGCTGCCAAGTAAGCACACAGGAAAGAAAGACAGACAATAAATGGGTTGTCACTGCATCATTGTGCAAAGTGAACATGAGCTTATGATTGTGAGTGAGTATACACTTTACTTTCTGATATATTGCCCACCTTCCCTTTCCAAATCCTCTTTGTAATTTCCTTAACAGAGAAGGAGCACAAAGTTCATCCTCCCATTGAAAAAGCAACCCCATTTTCTCATCAACAAATCATTTCTGTGCCTTTCTATTCATTGAAGTATGACATAAATTGTCTGCTGAACAATGCTTATGATAAATATGAAGTGTTTAACCCACAGGCAGAATAGGGCTAGCCCCACTTTCTGCCCTATCAGTTCAGCTCTCTGTATTTGTCACTCAACTTGATGAGAAGTTGATCTTGAAGTGGAATCTGGGTTGAGGCTAAAGCAGGTTTGTACCAGATGGTGAAAAGGCAGACTGCAACAGCTGAGTGAGCAACCCTATAGAGGGAAAGCAGTGTCAGAATGATCACAAATGTTCATCATTATTTGCAAATTGAAAGTAATATTAACATTGACAGTGATTTAGATGTTATTTGATGTACAACTGGGACACTTAAAATCATTTACTAAAGGCATTAACAATTAAAACATTTAAATGCTGTACATTAATTCAGTATTGGAACCTGCTTTATCCTCATTTGATTTACTGGCCCAAGGTGGGGTACACTCTGGACATGTTATCAGCTCATCACAGAACTGACATATGATGATTAATCACCCTCACATTCATTATGGGCAATTTAGATGAACCCATAAACCTATTACTGTTTGTTTCTGGAGTACCCAGAGAAGAGAACAGGATAACTGTGAGAAAGATCCCACCCCCATCAACTGGTGTCAGTGTTGAACCTATGATCTTCTTCCTGTCAGGTACGTATGCTATTCTACCACACGTTTGATGACTGGCTTTCCCAAAGACTTTCGATGAAAATATTTATTTGCATTCTTTTGCTGGAATGTTCTATCATGATTTGCGTAACTATTACAGAGATGTCAAATGCTAAAATTTTTTAAAAATTTGATTAATCACAGGGTTGCTGTGGATTAATCTTGAATAATCACAATTCAATATCATGAATTTTTTTTTATCTGTATTGGTCAGAGAGTAGAAAAGTATTTTGTGTAGTATGTATTAAATGCTTTATGTTGGTCGACTGTTCTGTCTTGGTTTTGTTTCTCTTCATATTTCCACTCAGAAGCCAACATGCTATTTACTGTCTTCGATCTTTATGGCTTTATTATGGGTTGGACCATTAGCACATGCAAACTTTACTTGGACAAACTGTCCAAAATGTGTTGGCAGAGATGTTCAAAGACATTCCCCTGCAGATGGGTTAATGACATAAAAAAATGTAATCAGATTGATAACGATGATGGATTAACCTGCTTTTGATTAACCATTAACCATTTTTACAACCCTAGTTGTTACATGTTTAACTGTTGTCTCATCTATACACATTAAGCTTTCCGTATGTATGTTCAAATACTATACAATTAGAGGTTAAGGTTAGTACTTATGGATATGCAAACCACAGATCTTGGCATAAATTGACACATGATTAAATGGTGTTGAATAACACAGGAAAAGATGAAAATGCTCTGTATAGCATGCCAAATGCCATCAGAACTCACATAGCATATGATTACGTAAATCACGATTTCATGAGATCAGTCTGTTTGCTGTTATCTGCAGACTGTAAAACAGTGACCACCTGATACTCTAAATTCAGGTTAAATATCTGGTCTACACACACACACACATACACACACACATGCATACTGCACTGAAGGAACACGCTGACATGTGGCCTTTTAGTGGATCCATGTGTAAATGGTAAAGATGTTTTATAGACTACTCACCCTAAAAATGTTCAAGTAAATAAAGTCTTAGCCAGGAGGTGCATGTTGTAGACTTTATCACACACAGCCTTTATTGTAATATTTCCAATAGAACATTTTTGATCACCTGTCAGAGGTTTGTGTTTTTTTTGTGTGTGTTCAGCTGCAGTGCTGTAGATGACTATCTAAAAATATTGGTTGAGTTCCTTGGGACTGAAGTACTTGCTGCACACATCATACTAGTCCAATAAGTGGGCATGAATTACAAGCATTTACAGCTGGCACATTGAGCGAGCAGACTACACTGATGGAGAGTACAACCTTTTCAGCTGGAAGAAGCAGACAGAGTTATTTGATGATTCCGTCTGCGCCAGCAGGAAAGTGACCTGTCTGATCTCTTAGCATGGCAGAAATTACTAATCATATTTTACATCAAGCAACATCAGATATCCTAGTTTAACCCATTGAGACCTAAACAGCCAGTGGTGACAAAAATGCTGAATACCCATTGATTTACTAATTGCATGAATACATGTAAATTATTGGTGTAAAATACAGTTTGTCATCTTTTCCTGGTCATCAGACATGACCCATTTGGATGTTCAGATGCTATGTAGTTACCATGGAAACACCATCGCCTTCTACATCGCTGATCCACCAGTAAATCCCATGACATTTGATAGATAACATTGGTTTGGACACTTGGTTTAAGATCAATTATTCATATCTTTGCTGAAAACATCACCGTTTCTGATATAATAACCCTTAAAATGAATGAACGTGTTCAATAAAAAAGAATGTTTAAAAAAATCTGATATTTTTTTTTTATGAACATCTACTGATTGATTAATTAAATAGAGGAAAATGGAACATACAGATGATAGTATCATAATAAATGGTGATAAATCACTTCAGAAAGGATGAATATACAGAAAAACTCTATTTGGGTCATTGTGGGTTAAGGAGACAGCAATGACACATGTTAGCTGTAACATCCACCAGCACTGAGTTAATATCAATGAATGGATTTAAGAATAAAGGAGCCAGAGCCTTAACATAATCTGACCAATGTCCAATAATGTAGCTTGATTTTAAACTCCCTTTTAAGTCCAGCCAATCAACTGTCACAAAAAGACAGTGTCATGTTGTCACTGCAGTCAACACGATATCATCAAGTCACATGACATTTTCCTGATGTATCTGTCATACTGTGAATAGCTGACAATGCCCTCACGTGTACCCAGGGGCGACAAGTGCAGATTAAGAATGACATTGTACAGCAGCCATCACGAGGCATTTGTCTGATGGAGCATTAGTGTTTTGTAAATTGCAAAATCATTTGAAGCCCTTGTTACTTTGTCATCATTCTGAATGCCACTTTGATAAAGCATCGAGGCTAAAACAATTAACTATAAGACATTGTCTCTGATTGGAGATTAATAAGAAGTTCTAGTTGAGTGTCCACAAGATGGTCCCAGATGCACAAAATACAACAACTGAAGAAAATATGAGGCTTTTACTCTTTGATGAAGAAACAGAATGGCTTGAACAAATCTTAGTGAAAAGCAGTTTTCTATTTCTAATTTAGGAGGGCTGCTCCCATAGGAGGTCTGGCAGGGTAATAGCTGAGAATACCCTGAATACAAGGAGCCATCCAATCCTAATTAAAGACCTTTTACAGCTGAGTCCTCATATAAATACATGCAGAGACTCACTTATGCCAACAGCCATGCTGAGACAAGCACAAACACAGACAAGGCCAGGGTTGGTGATCATAGGTGACAAACTTCTACAAAGGTTTAAAAATAAAAGTAGACTAAATGAAATTTAAAAAACCAAAGTGTACTCCATTGGGGAATTTCTTAGACAGACAGACAGACAGACAGGCAGGCAAATAGATAGATAGATAGATAGATAGATAGATAGATAGATAGATAGATAGATAGATAGATAGATAGATAGATAGATAGATAGATAGATAGATAGATAGATAGATAGATAGATAGATAGATAGATAGATAGATAGATAGATAGATAGATAGATAGATAGATAGAACTTCATGAATCACCTAAGGGAGTCACATACCAACAAATAACAAACAATAAGTAAAAAATAAAGTGCCCATTCTGTTTATTTAGTCTCATTCATTCAGGCAGATTTGTTGAACTGCCTAACAGCAGCAAGGATGAACCACATCTTACCACCTCTTTCTATCTATTTCTTAATGTTTGCTCTCACCTTATTTGATTTGTTATTTCACTTTTTGGTTGTTGACTTTGTGTGGTTATGACACAGCATTTTTAAATGGATCAGCTCAAAACCCACTTAAAACAATGGGTGCAAAAAGCTGAATTTACAACCTGTCAAAATTTCAACAGAATACTATTAAACAGCACCTCAGTGGACTCAAGGATTCAACAAACATTATTCATCATCTCCAAAGGGCCATCATGAGACTGTTATCAGGTGGTTTTTGCTTGATTAGGTGGTGTGGAGTACAGGGACAGGAAACATGAGGGATGAGGTGTCATTATACAACAAATGTGAAAGGTTGGGCCTGCATGACTTGATAAGCCCACATATTCTATCATTTGCTGAGCCATCGGGAAGTGGCCCTTGTTATTTTTTTCAACGGACTATTTAACATATTTTTTCATCCTTTTTATTTTACATTCAGTTCACATCTCTTTTTAATACTTTTCTTGGCGAAGTGTTTTGGAGAAATAATTAGAAGACAAAGAAAAAAGACCATAACAAGAAGGGAACACAATGGACAGAAGAAATCTGTTGAATATATAACCTATGGAAAATATGATTGCAAGATAAGAGCTTCAAGTAATAATGTTAATAGCAAAACAAAAATAGCAAAACCCCTCGTGTATTGTAGCATATTTTAGCATTGATCCAGCTGACGTGTATGTATGTGTGTCTGTGCCCATGTTACCATATCAACTGCCTCTATATATGTGGCAAGTTTCAAGCAAACTGAGGCAAAATTGATGTGAAATTTTGCCCATTGTAAGTAAATGAGAGAAAAAAAGTTGTAAAAAATTCTGGTAAAATTTTAACTGATCTACTTTTCCCTATAATTTAACCACATCTATTCTGGATCACTGGCAATCTATGAACCATATTTGGTATGAATTGAACCAATAGTTTTGTTGATACAAACATTTGAAATTATTATATTATATGTAAATGAGAAAAAAAGATTTGAAAAATTCTAAACATTTTGAAGTTTGATCTATTGTTCCCAAGGTTAAATTAGATCTATTCTGTATCACTGGGGGTCTATAAACCAACATTGGTATGAATTCAATGAATAGTTTTGCTTCATGAGGGTTGGAGGAGCCTAAATGCAGTTTATTTTACTTTGAATAATTTTATTTCATACTTAATATAACTACTTTTATTGTGAAATTTAAAACCCATGACGAACTGGGTGCGGTTGCCATGGTGAGAGGTCAGGTCAGTAGGAATCAAACTGGTGATTGTTGTGCAATATTTTTTTGACCTCTCCTTTTCTTTCTCTCTTTTTCTTTTCTCTGACATGCTGTTTTGAATTCTAAAGTCTTGTAATTGTGGATATCCCTTGAGTTTTTTTTTTTTTTTTTTAACATTTCTTCAAGTTCCTAAGTAAACAGTTAAGTTCAAGAATTGGACTTTTACTTTATTTTTTTGAGTGCAAGATACAAGGGGGTCTGATGAGTGTCAAGCTAGCATTTCAATAAGGACAATAAGAACCTACATGGGTTAATAAACAAAGAAATAAACAAACAGATCCAAAAACAACACCCTTTGCCTCCCCTTTGGAGGGTGGGGTCATAATACTTTGAAATAGCTAATCTGATGCAGGAGCCTATTCCATAGTTGAGATGCTCTAAAAGCAAATTCTCAGTCATTTTTGGTGATAAGATGAGGATTTACCAGCAAATCCCCATCCACTAGTCTAACTGAATGCCCAGACCCATAAGGGTTTAATGAGTCCTTGATTAACTACAGAGCTATGCCATTTAAAGACGTGAAAATTATAAGTACAATTTATTTAAAATCAATGTGGCATGTAAAAGTCAGCCAATATAATTTGGCAAGTGCTAGAGAAAGATGTTCATATTTCTTAGAGCCAGTTGAAATTCAGGAGGCATTCTGCACCATTTGGAGTTGGTGAATGGCTATATGACAGATGCTGCCATAAAATGCACTGCATTACTTAAGACAGGAGTATGATAGGAGGAAACAAGGACATGTGTAACCTGTAACTCCATCTATTTTTTTTAGTACAAAAGCTACAATTGCACAATATTTTTCACTTGAATACCAAGATGGTTGGTCTGGGAGCCAAGGCAGAGTAAGTGGACAAATACGTACGACGTCAGACAATCATTAAAGGTTAAATATCTCACTTCTGTTTTTTTGTTCTCATAAAACGATCACTCCAACTTTGCCCTTCCTCTTTATTTAAGATAGTGTGGTTAAGAAAGTCAGAGACTCAGGCAGAAAACAGATAAATAAAAAAGTATTCTCTAGTTATTGCACAGAGGTAATGTTATAACGCACAAAACACACCCACATCATCTAAGTCAATAAAAGGAAAAAATAAAATAAAGGCAGATGTCTGGTGTTATACCTGAGGTGAAATGTTGTTCTATGAGTCTAGGTTCTCACATGTGTAGGAAAAGCCAACCCTTAATATCAACAAAGCAGATAATGATGATGGTAATGCTTGTAATATTAAATGTGGGGCTCTGGGGATGTGGATTTGCATAGTAGGATAAGAAGAAACCTCTAGATTGAAAACACCAGTGGACCAAGAATACTGCCTTGAGGAACACAACGATTACATTCATTAAAATGGACAATTAAGAAAAGGTAAGAGAATAGAAGAAGAGATACACAGTGGTTTATTTCAGAACAGGATAATAGATTACAGGGTAACCAAGGTAACAGGTTAATAGATATGCAAAAGATTGCAATTAGTAACAAGTAAGGAGGTGAAAGAAGCTTCAGTTCTGAAAAACATCAGGACTATGCAGGTCCCTCTATCAGCTGTTTGAAGTACATCATTAGAAAGCTTAAAAAGGATTATCTGTTAGTTGGGATATAATGTACAACATTTAGTAGTCAGATTTTACTGGTTTGAAATTTGGAAAATGAACTAATGTCATTGTCAAAGGAGGGTTTTTGTGAATAAATAAAATTTCAGACTGTATTTCATCTCAGCCAGAAGACAAATTTCTTTGCCTGGTCATTTTTATCATTCATTTTTACAGAATATGTTGTTGCAGATGAGTGAGACTGGAGAGGTAGGAAGAGAAATGGGCTCAGTGAAGGAGAGGTCAGATCTGAAATGTCCACATTCCAGATGGACCTGGAACATTTACAATTCAGGAGGAGTTCGCAAATCCAAAATACTATAGGCTATAACAAGTGTTAGGCAAAGGGGAATTAGGGGATTGTATTTGATTAGACAGTCCTGGCTCTATGTCAGCAATAGTACAACATAAAAAAACTAAATAAAAATGACAAGAATGTAGACTAGTACCAGTAGTGCACTGGGGATGGCAATATGAATGAACAACATCATTATTACTACACAGAATTATAGAACTCTGACATTAGATTCTAATGATTTTTTTTTTAATTTTTAATTTTATAACATCAATGTCTTAATCTTTTTTTTCCAAACTAAATTTGCACATGGCACAGTTGAATGTTACTTTCTTATAAAGATAATAAAGTATCAGATGTATGCATTTAAATAATCATTTCTATCAGTTTCAAATGTTTCTTGCAACAGTAACCACAAAAAGAGATGTTGATGAGTCAATTTTTGTGCTTCAATACTTTCTCTTCCTTAGATTCCCTTTTTTTTAACTAATCCAGACGCTTTCAGAAAATCAATGTCAGAGGTTTAAAAGCTTCCGACTGAAAATAACCCATTGATTGTTTTTTTTTTTACTGAGCGCCTCTTCAGTGGAACTAGTGCACAGTTATTCCTTTCTCTCTTCAGCTCACACCTCATTATTCCATGTTCATAAAACCAATTTCAACAAGTGGTGCCATGCACAACAAACTCCGCCCCCCTTACCCACATTTTATCTGATTTGCCCCATCTCTTATCATTATAAAAATACATTTTTGGTGAGTGTGACCTTTGACCTACATTCACTAAAATTTAATGGGATCTATTCTGGACCACCTTACACCTTTTCTGAAGATTTCATGGAAATTGGTCCAGTTATTTTTGTGTAAAGTTGCGAAGAGACAAACAAACAAATAAACAAACAAACAGACAAACTGAAACAAAAACAACACCCCTCTCCCTTTTGGGGGATGGGGTACCAACAATAATAATTTTCTTTATTTGGATTGTGCTCTTCTTTTAGCCCAAATACCAAGTAGCAACTCTCTAGTGGAGAAGTGCTCTGAAAATAAGGTTAATTATTTTTAGATAAAACAAGAAAACTGCTGTGATGAAGCTGACACTCAAGAAGAGTAGGACTTTATATCCACTTAACACTGAAGAAACTAGACTTCACAGCCTGATCCAGACCATGAAAGCAGCATAAAGAGATATGTGAGTATGGTCACATTTTTATCTCTATCTGAAAATACTTTTTTAATAGAAATTTTGTAGGGGTGTCAAATTAATATATTAATCCAAATTAATTAATCACAGACATATTTACTGCAATATAATTGTTAATAGCATTAATCTAATTTTTAATATCAAATTTGACTGTTTCTGTATTCAAGTTCCCTTTTAGCAGTGCTAACTTAAAAGAACTGTGGTCGATGGGTCTGTTTTATTTATTTTAGATTATCTGAAGCACAGGAAAAGCAATAGGTTCAGTGTTCAGTTATGGTATTGCTCAGAAAAGTGTTCTTAAAGGCTTTCTTGTGTTCATAGACCTGATGTTTTACTTTATTTTATTTCTATTTTCTAATTATGTGGAGATTGAAAAAAAAAAAAACCCCACAGCAATATTCCCCTTGGTGGTGGAAACTAGGCATCACTTGGGACTAGTCTGAAATACCGCAGAGTGTAAATGGCTACGACCAGGGGCATCACAGCCATTTAAAATGTGGGGGTTGTTCCAGGTTGTGGCACATAAGCAAACTTTTGTGAATCTATCATCGGGAAAATTAACCAACCTTTATCCATTAATGATTACATTTTTATATTTAAAAAATAATATATGACCGAAAATAATAACAAAAATGTGTTGTTCCTCAATTAAACATTCCAAGAAGAACAACACTTTTGACAGAAATACAATAAAAAATGAAAACCTGCCCCTCCCTACCCCTACTCAAAACATCCAAAAGTGCTCGTCCTACTGTCAGCAGCTTAGAGTATATGTCACAAAGGAAAACATAGTGTAGTTAGTTTAGTTTAACTACATTACTCATTAACATTACTTACTGGTTGATGTAAACAGCTCTTCTTTGCTCACACCGCAAAGAAGAGCTGTTTACATTTTGTCCGGGAACTGAGGTGCACTTTATTTCCTTATGCTGGTGTACCGTGAGGGCGGGTAAATATCAATAATTTTTAAATTTTATTGACTTTGGCCATTTTTGTTCATGTTGTTGCTTATTTTTTATTCTTTTTACTGTGGAACTGCTAAAGTTTCAGGAGTTAAAGGGTTAAACTGAATTATGTGGAAGAGGGAAATATCCAAAACATGTAGGACACCGGCCCATCATCATCATTGTCGTCGTCGTCATCATCATCATCATCATCATCATCATCATCATCATCATCATCATCATCATCATCATCATCATCATCATCATCATCATCATCATCATCATTATCATCACTTTATTTCCTTATGCTGGTGTACCGTGAGGGCGGGTAACCAGTTTAAACAATATATATTGCAACAACACTGCAATGTTATTGCCGCTTGTTTGGCATGATTGCGACAGACAGTAACCATTTATCCTGCAATAAAATGTAGGTGAGACCAACTCTGCGTCCATTTCCTGGATCCAGTGGAACGTTACAAAATATAACCTCAGGAAAAAGTGGGGGTATGAAATCATCATGAAATCATCTAGTTGTAGAAGTGGAGTGTGACACCCGTGGCTACAATTGCATGTGTTAAAGTCTGTTATAAACAATAATTGACTTTTTTTGTTATATATCAATCTTTAGATTTGCCACAATAATGTAATGAACAAAACTGAAAATACCTAAAGTCTCAGCAATTTTTAGGTGAGATTAAAAATAGACAACTTAATAAAAATTTTAAAAAAATCACAATTAATTCATCTCTATTTTCTTTTAATCTCTTGATAGCATTGAAATGTTATCTCCCAGGGGGTTAGTGAAGTGTCAAATGCCGTAGCCAACTACCTCCAAAGAAGGCCTTTACACTTCACACCCATATCCATGTGAGCCTACTATATGTTATGCAACTACATAAGCATTTTGACAATGGAATCACAGTAGAGTAAAGGGAAAAAAAACAGAAGCTGAGAAAAAAGGGATTTGGGGTAAAGATTATGGACTTGGCAGAGCAAGTGGTGGAGGCTGTCAGATATGCCTTCCAGAGGCTAGGTGCTCATTAGCATACTTCATTCGTCTAAATATAGTCCTAATCCCAGGCTGAAGGGCAAACAAACAAATCACAGTGTGTGGGGGCATATTACTGATTTTTCACCCTTGAAATATTACAGCGAGGCAAACAACATACACAATCTGTATAAAAATCATCAAATGCCTGCCTCTGATGCTTGACATACAGTTTATGACCCTTTTGGAAACGTTTACTATGCTGGTTGTGACAGAGCACACTGAAAATGACTGCAGGCTGCAGCAATGCCAAGGGAATCTGTTAAAAGGTCACAGGCAAAACAACTAGCTTGGCTGGAGGGAGGACATGCAGTGACAAGGAAGCACGTGTTGAAGATGCATAAAGCTTCTGGGACTTCAAGAGTCTTTGAGACTCATCGGCTTAGTTTGCATAAAGGAACTAAAACGTACAGAGCTTTTGCCTCAACGGCGCACACGGACTAACCTGCAGTGAATGCCTCTGAGTCTGAAACAGTACAATGTATGTGTAGTACTGTAGGTCTGATGTGATTATAGTGTGACTCATACAGGAAGATTGCCTTATGCATGAAGAGCTATACTAAAAAGCAGTTCACAGAGGTATGTAAATACCAGCACCCAGAGGAGACAATAGGGCTGTTGAAATTGCTTCTGTACAGCATGTTTTAGTCCCATTAGTTCAGACTTTGAATATTTCACTAAAATTCCAAACAGCCCACAAAAGTTGAAATGAGACTGTGCTCATACTGTACAAGTGATATGATTTGGCTGTGTGAGTAATAACTGAACAGGTCTTTTAAGAGGCAAGAATTTGGCTGGCAGTACACTCACTCTGTCAGCTGTTAAAGTCCTGTATTTTGTAATACACACTTTAAGCGAAAGCATTAGATAGGTGCTATTTGGGAGCTTGCAGACAAAGTGGATAGTTTTTTTTTGCAATTTCCTTTATGGTCACAAGCCTCAGAGAACAATTGTGCAGCAATTTTAGCTATATGACAAAGCAGAAAATGTGCTTGTAGCTTGTTTTTTTTTTTTTTTTTTTTTTTAAATTGGGGATATTTTTCTTTGCTGATAGGGTAACAGTCTTTGTCATGATTTAATTCAAGTGTTTTACTGATGCTAGTGCATGTCTTCAGGTTACATCTTTGTATACTGTGGTGAATTATGTGTCCAAAAAACATGTACAGGTAAGTAAGAACAGGACAGTGGTATTTTTTCGTTCTAGTATTGTTTTGGTGTGTGGGAAGAAGAGGAGTCATAAGGGTAGTACTCAATAAGAGAAAGAGGATGGATGGAAAGTCAGGGGGAGGGTGGGAGAGGCAAAACACAGAGCAATAGAGTTGAAACTTGTCTCCTGCACAAGGTCATTTTAGGAAATTCAGTTTATAAATATAGAATATTTTTCTGACATTTTAACACTGAGAACAATACAAATGGTACTAAAAAAACATGTGTGAACACTGAATCCTCTCTGATGTTGTGTTTGTGGAATCGACAAAAGAAAATGAAATATAAAAGTATCTTTTTGATAGATGTTATGCATTAAGAGAGTTTGTGTTTACTCAAGGAAAAAAAAAAACTATACTAAGCAGTGGCGGTGATTCATTAGCCACTTTTAAAACAGAGATACTGGAAAAAAGGTGAGATGGTGACCATTCCACCATTGATCAATTTACACAAACAACCTGAAAGAATAACAGAGGTGGCACAGGCTGGATTTAAACATAAATCACCTGTGTTCTAGAATCAAAGGGGCCATGATGCAACACAGTATCATATATATATATATATATACAGTATATATATATATATATATATATATATATATATATATATATATATATATATATATATATATATATATATATATATATATATATATATATATATATATATATATATATATATATATATCTTATAAAACACATTCATACCAGTACCCCCATATTGGTGACTGGTAAAGAATTGCACTATAGATGGGGTTAGTCTGCAAGGATATGTAGTTTTGTGACCTGTTTAAGCGACAGATTAATTTATATATTAGGTTCTTTAGTACTGCTTTCAAGGTCTCAAGTTGCATCTCTCAGTGTGACGTCCAACTTGTGCATCTGAAATACCTGACACTAACCTCTCAGGGTCTTTCACTGTTCCACAAATGCCCTCTGCCCAAAGTGACAACAGCTTATGGATCTCACACCTCCCCAGTTTGACATCTTTCTGGTAGCATTGATATGTTTGTTTACTGTACACACCTACGCTCATTTTTAAGTTCCCCTGTCGCAGGAGTCGTGCACACAATATTTCATCAAAATGTCACACCTTACAGTAGTTGCAGAACACCTCTGTTCCTTTCATGAATCATGATTCCACCTTAATCATGGCTCGGTTTCTACATCTAAAAAGCTTATGGAGCCACAATAAAAAAGTGGGACCAAATGATCCCACCATTTCCTTTACTGGCATAAAGGTGGAATATTCCTTTAACAGAAGTGCTAGGATACCGAAACATCTTGAAAATACTAACACTGCAGTTTGTATGTTTTGCTATATGTGTGAATACAAAGACATTGTGCTACATGTTAGCTCAGGCTTGTGGAGCACATCAGGTTCTGGTTTGGCATTGAATTCTGATCATGTTCCCATGAAAAAACGATCAAACTGGAGCAAAACCATACCCTCGCTGTGGTGTGGACAGAGTTATTTTACAGTGTAACTTGGATGACCTACTCCAAATGAATCAACACCCACCCCACAATCTTTTTTTTTTTTTTTTTTTTTTTTTACAGAATATGGAGAAAATTGTGCAGTTGAAGATCGTCTCATCTCATCATCTGAACCCGCTTTATGCTCATTAGGGTCATGGGCATCTGTAGGGACCTAATCCAACTACAATGGGCGAAGGTGGGGTACACCCTGTATGAGTCTCCAGTTCATCTCAGGGCTGAACATATATAGACAAACAATCACTCTCACATTCATACCTATGGGTAATTTAGATTAACCAATGAACCAATCAGTGCATGTGTTTGGATGGTGGGAGTTGAAGATATGATATCTAATTCTTTAGTTGTGCTGTTATTATTTTTGGAATAATCGCTAATAAATTCATCTTGTTTTTCTACAAGTCCATAAGCAGTGATGAAAGCATAACTGTAATTAAATTTTCACTGACTTTTCCCTGAAAAAGGAGAGTGCTGTATTGACCTATAGTTAGAAATGTAGTTATTTTAGAGGCAGCTTTTCCACAGTTTTTCTAGTTGCTGAATCAGCACTTAAAAAATGTCTATAATGTCTATTTTTTTTTCAATCTGCTCAGTATATGAAAAGTTGCTTCTGTGCTGAATGTCAGACATTTAAACAAGGCTTTATGACAGTATACAGAGAATGTCTAGTGGAAGCTTGAAACCCTGTTTGAACAAAGTGATTCTGGGTAACAGAGAGTTCCCAGACAAAGCGATCCAGTGCATTCATTTGGAGCCATTGTGTGGAATTATTGATTTATCTCTATCATTGATGTTGGATCTTTCACATCTCAGAGATTTCTTTTGTTTTCTCCTACACATCCAAAGGTTCTCAAGTGAGTCTCAAGTGGGCTAAAATCCACTGAGTTCAAAGCTTTTGGCATCAACTCCAGTTTATTTTCACTATCATTCAAATAACATTTAATACTATAAGTAGCTGAACTGTGTAATATTTCAGGGTAGTGGAAAAAAGTTGGTGTGGGTAAATGTTTAATGTTTGCAAAAAATTATTTTTTTTCTGTGAGTTAAAGGTCACATTTTCTACTACTATAAGAGACTTGAGCAGAGAACTGAACATTAAATATGATAAGGAAAATGTTAGGGTTTATAAAATATTCCAATTGCTTTTAATTTTCTTGATTATGGTCTTGTTACTTAATAATGTCAAATCTATAATGGAGTAAATCCTCTACTAATTCGGCTTCTGGATGTCTCTTACCACTTCCTCCGCCTGCGTTTACACAGCACCTACACATCCACATTGTATCTCTAATGAGCTGAAAGAAAAAGCAAAGAAATAAGTAAACAAACCTCCCTCTACATTAACTTAATCTCCTTGCTTTTCACAAATCCTGAGTATTCCAACATTCAGTGTTTGCTGCATTGCACTGTGCTGTGATGATGAGTCAGTAAGCTTCTAAAGTGGATATGGATTACAAACTCCCCTCTCCACCTCGCCCAGAAACTCTAAATTCAGCTCATGTTTCACAGCAGTATAAAAAATATGTATTATGTGAGAATGATGCATGAAGGTCAGTCTTAATTAAATGAAGCCTGTATGCTCGGTTGGCCTAAAGGGACTCACATTTGCAGATGTTTCTGAAGCTAAATGAAGTGAATCATTTTGTTTGGATCATAGTTGTTTTTCAATGTTCGTTTTTCTTCATGTGGAAGGCTCCGACAGAACCTTTGAATAGTGTTGTGTCCATATTGCTGTTTGTTGCCCGGTTCTGTGTCTCAGCACGTGAGACTCAGTCATCTCAATATGAAGCCACAGCCTCTCAGGAACCATAGAAATCACCATCAAAGGGTACCATCGTCCACACACATCAAAGGGCAGACCTCAGTCACCTGTCTGGGAAAAAGCAAAGGATTCTCTGTCTGTGTCTATGTTTATTCTTTCAGATGTTTGGAATGGGATTCTTTATCAAGCTTTTTTTTTTTTCTCTCAAATTAAATCCTCCAGATCTGTCTTCGCTCTGCTCTTTTGTTTCCTGCCATGAGGTGCAAAATCCCAAAATGCCAGTAGTGGGACATCTTACAAAACTTTCTCTGCTGGTCAAAAGGATCACAGTCACAGCCTTAAATGTACACTAGGGGTGAAGGATTAGAACATACAGTGGAAAAAAAATTATATTTTACCAAGTATATTTTACTCATTTCTTGTCAAAATATTTCATTACACTTAAAAAAGAGTAACTTGTAAGTGAGGTATAAACTTATTTATATTTGAAGAAATCTTACTAAGATCATTTTCATTGGAAGATTGATTGATTTTTATTTTAATTTTTTTGCTTAATTAAATTTATTTACTTATTATTACCTCCGCCAAGGAGGTTTTGTTTGTTTGTCTGTTAATTACCAAGATAACTCTAAAAGTTATGGAGGAACCTTGATGAAAATTTCATGACATGTTGGGAGTGTAACAAAGAACAAATTATTAGATTTTGGTGATGATCCGGAACAGATCCTGGAACAAGCAAACAACTTTAATGCACACATTTAGTAAATACACTCGATGAGAAGAGTAGGACGTTTCCCATTGATGCTTTAATCCAAGATCAAATACAATGGTGGTGAAAAAAGCCTGCAAAATATATATATATATATATATATATATATATATATATATATATATATATATATATATATATTTTTTTTTTTTTTTTTTTTTTTTTTTTTATTATTATTATTATTATTTATTTATTTATTTATTTTTTATTATGTCAATTGAAAACTACTTCAAACATCAAGTAGAGTTTAATTTTTTTATGTTGAAGAGTGTACTTAATCATCAATATATTTTTAGGGTTTTGTTTTACATTGGAACATTGTTTGGTTGGACTGTTCAGGAACTTGTAAATTAGTCTCAAAGATCAGTGTAAAGAATCATGATAAAATTGAGATTGTTTTTAAAACATAGTGATATATTTGCATTGATTGATATTTTATATGTTAAATCACCCTTACCCTAACCCTGACTCTAATTTACACCATATGTTTTTATATTTATTCCATGTCAATAAATGTAATCAATTATTCCCAAAACTCTATTGTCTTTCTTTTGTAGAGTGGTGATACTTCCATTGACTCCCATTGTGAAAAAAATATGGACCTACTTCCAGGTAACAGAAGTGTCGATACAACAGTATGTTGCAATCTCAAGTGTATTTCCTGTATTGATGCTTACATGAACCACATGATCACTGTAGCAATGATGACATCAAAGCATGTCACAACTTTCCCTCTATGGCTCTGTGTCCAGTTGTCATATGGTGTCAGAGGGCTTGTCCAATCATATTTCACCATCATGTGTTGCCAGGTAAAAGAAATGTGAATTAAAGTCTTCTGAATCAACAGTCTAGCCTCTGGAGCTTCAACTAAATGAATGAACATCTTGTGCTGCATTTTCAAATAATTTCATTTGACCAGGGGTGTCAAACTCAAATTCAGAATGGGCCATAATTCAAAACTGAGGGAAAGTCACAGGTCAAATCCAATATTTATCAAGAAATCTGTGTCATTTCAGAGTTTCTTCTTGTGATATAATCTTCTATTACAGCCACGTTGACTCCTTTATTTTTGTGAACAGATAATCCACCTTCTACCTGTCTGCAAAGCTCCTGTTGTCCATCTTTTGTTTGGTCATTTTTGGAATTAATTGGCCTGATGTGATTGGTAGCATGGTTCTAAATGACTGTTAACAGAAAAGAAGGGGTGCTTGCCAGTCTTGACTGCACGCCAATGTGCAAAGCAAAGCATTCTGGGGTTTGTAGTATCAGTAGTGTATGTGGTGGGCCAGCTCTAATGCACATTTGATATGATCTTGTGGGCCAAATATAACTATAGTGTGGGCCAGATTGGACTCATGGGTCTGAATTCAACATAATGTGCATTAGATGGTCAAAGAGCAACTAGTCAGAACATACTCAGGGAAGCACACCACATCTGTAGTGACTAGCACAAGCTGAAATAGAGTGGTTTAGCTTTAATCACTGTTTTCCCAAACTTCAGTGCCAGATGGTGGAGAATAAATGGATTTAATCACAGAGATACTAAACAATAAGTAGTAGTGTTTACATGTTTTTGTCATTTTTAGTAAATATTGATGATTGTGCTTGAGCTGATGTATGTGGTGCAGCTGTGGCTGTAGTGAAAGGCGACCCACTTAGTCAAGCTAACTGGGTTTGTCGCTTCTCAAGTCCCGCTGATGCTGTCGACCATATCGGCAGGTGGAATGACACTACAGGAAAACATGGTTATGGCCATAAAGTGGTTTGTGAAGTGTGATGTCATACACATAGCTTGAAATTCCTTTTAACACAAATCTAAAAGGGAAAAAAAATCATTCTTTTACACCTATTATCAAATGCAATATTAAAATTGGCAAACAAAAAATGATATGCCTAGAAGTGAATTAATATTTCGAGGCCCCTGATTGGCCGTGGCCCTGAGCTTCAGCCTGGATTAAAGCGCCTGTGGGTTTGTTGCTTTAGTAATGGCATTCATTCTCACTATGAGAAACCATAAGTACAAAAGTATTTGGATGCATTAAACACCAGGTATCAATTTACTAATGGGGGGGGGGGGTCTGGGCTATAGAATTATAATGACAAATGTTGTAATAAATAATTGAATAAATAAATACATAAATCAATAATATCAGCAGGAGCAGTAGCCATGATATGCCCCAATATTTTTGTCCATATAGTTGACAAAACATTGTTTCCTGAAAGTTTAATTAAGGATTTTTCTTCCTAACTTATGAAGAAAGTAGATGTTTAGATGTGGTAGAAAAGTATGATTTAGTTAAAGTGTGAAAAACATTTGAGAAATATAGAGGTGGAATATTTCATTCATAGATTAAAAAGAAAACAAAATCAATGTTGAGAACAATTAAGTGAAAACTGTCCCTCAGGCAGTTTGAAAGTAAACCTAACAATTTAAATAACACTAATTAAAAAAAAATCATGATATTTAATACAATATAAACCTATGACATTCATTCATGTTGTTTTGTATCCTAGAAACACCTCAATTCAACATGTCCCACTACTTTTGTTCATAGTCTCTTATGCAAAACCATTATATTGTGAGTTTTTTTGGTATTGCATTAATTGGTATTAAATGGTAGAACATGTTAGATCACTGAATCATAACTGAAAGTACAGTGGTGGATGCTATGCTTATTATTTAGCCACATACATTCAAATGTGCCAAAGAATTACTATTGTGGTTATATTCAGTCTGTATTTCCTCTCAGCAGTATAAAGGCAGCCTCACTTTTTTTTTTTTTACTGTGAACAACCAACAGACTCAGACACGTCACTTCAGACCTTGCTGTGGTTGGTTCATTTAGTTCTGTGAAGCTGCATTACATAAGGTTTTTTGTAACATGTTCACTGCTGCTCTGCTGGAACTTACAGTCTCCACTCCAGCGGAAATTTCCAGAAAAACCACCAGGTCTTCAAGTGTGTGACACAGAGCTACATCCGAAACTGGAGCTGTGTGCCAGTGTATTACAAAAGCAGGATGATAGTTAAATTACCATCTTCATAACTGCAAAAGAATGAAATGACAATGATAAATAAAGTCAAGCTGTAGGGGAATAGAGGAAAAAGTGAATGGGTGCAGTTACACCATACTTAATAAGATATAATTGCAGAAGGGAGTCACAGTTGCTAAAGGGGAGACAATGGGGCTTTAGGACTTTGTGTTCTTCTCTATGGGGATTATTTTAGGTTGTGGGAATGTTTTCTGGGTATTAAAGCATCACTAGGAAATCCATGGGAAAATGTAAAAAGTAGTAATGTTGTACTGCAGAATAATAATGGTCTGTGGTATCTGCTTGCTTTTTCATCATACGCATGCATTATTTAAAGGAAAGAGAGCATTATTAACAAGTCAAACTAGAACAATAGTGAATTGGTGTGGTTCCATTTATCAGCCTTAGCAATGCCATCTTTCTTTATTCTTTTCCTTCCATCATTTTTATTTCTACAAAATACAAGTCTGACTTGGCAAAAGCTTAAATGGATCACTTATGTTTTTGTCTGATTGTAGGGTTAATTCTTTTTTAATTCTCTTTTACTCACCCTCACACACACAAGCAAACATGCACACTCACCCTCCTGCACCTGCCCTGGGTACCTATTTCAATACACCATTCACTGGATGCATTATATTCATCATCGTACATTATTCAGATTTGAATCAGGGTCTGTCACATTGCTGACGATCTAGCTTCCAAATTTAATAGCTTGGACAAGAATAGCCATGACAGCACATTGCTGTGATCCAGTGAATTTCTATGACACACTGGCCACTAAATGTAACATCATATTCCATTTTCTATCTGGTGTTATCAGTAGGCACTTGGTAAATATGATTATCACTGTGACTTGTACAGTGGCTTTCACTGTCACTAGTTCACAACTGAGGTGGTCTTCTTGAACATTCTGCCAACCATTTATTCGTCATTATACCTTCTCTGCGTGTGCTTGTGTCTGGTGAATATAACCGCTATTTCCTAGAGCTGTTTAGATCCTTTGGGCTCCTGCAGCACAGTTATGTTAATCCATAGGTTACAGAGGATTGAACCACAGACCGGGGCTTGACACTGGCATGGATCTGGATGGTGCTGACATGAATCTGGACTTTGCAGCTGTACATGTTTAATTAGCGAATGCAAATTCAGACCGGGTAGACAATGTTCTTGATGTTATCCTTCATATTTGTTTTCGTAGCATGCATGAAACAGTTTTCGCCTAAAGCCTCATTGCAAGACAAGATTTTTCTGCACTGATAATTAAGTCTTCTTGTCATAACTTGGTGCATGGCTAATCCACTTTTCAGGTAACGCTTATGTAAGGCATTTGTTTTACCTGCAGCAATAACTAAAAATCTTTCATTTTGTCACACTCAAGTTAACAAAATTCATGATCCTATCATTAATCTTTTAACAATCTGTTGGTCTAAATTAAGGTACTTTTCAATCCCCAGTTGCAAGGTTATGTGTATGTGCAAAGTAACACGCACACTCACTCATGCATGCACACATTATTTAACAGGAACATGCTGTTCTTTCGGCCATATTATGTTTATTCCCATGAGAACACACAGAAAACAGATGACATTCCAGCAATGAAAGATGATCTCTCTCTAATGACAAACGTATCATTTAGCAAATGGAATACATAGTAAGATGCTATAATGTCACACTGAAATAAACACATTGATTGGGCAAGCATCTGTTAGAAGACAAAAAAACAAAAACACTGAATTGGGGAGTGGGAGATTTTAAAGTATCAGGAATCTGTTTTTCTTTCAACAAATAATATTTCAGTAATATTACATTAACTCATAATATAGTGTAGAAATCTCATAATTTGCATGCCTAAAAAATACCCTGTATTTGTTATTGTATTAAAGTTACTCAGCAATGGAGGTGAGGGGCATTTGGGAATATCCATGCATGCAAGCTCTGTCATGTTTCTCTATTGTAGTCTATGGCCCCCACATTGAAGAGTTAGCTTCCAAAACAGATGTGACTGTCATAAACTACATCAAACAAAAGATCCAGGGGCCAAAGTGCAGAATGAATTAAGTGTGTCTGAGCAAAGGAGGCCTTGAATAATAACACATGGTTAAAGTTGACAAAACACAATCCAAATGATGGGCAGATGTAAAAGTTAGCGGACAGAATATTTCCCTCTTTTGTCGGTAAACATATCTATAATGCAACTGAAAATATCCAAGTGGAATAGATCTTAAATATTTCAAAATAAAAAAGAAAACAAACACAAATGACTACATGGGTCATTTCATTTAGCTTGTGGAGCTTTTCTGAAATATTCATGTGTACAGTGTATAAAAAAAATCAAGAACATTTCAAATAGCAGCCGAGAATAAATATTTCATATAAAATATTTGAATCTACATTTGAATGTCACTTTTAACTAGACCTGACATGCATCAGCCAGTAGCAAGGCGAGGTGGGTGGTTAGGTCAGCGTGGAATCGTCATCTCTTGGGAAATTGTGCTTTATGTACCAAGAAAAGGGCATTGAATTAATGTTTTAGTTGCTATAGTGGGAATGGGAATTAAATCTTAAACGAGTCAGGGATTTTCCACAGTTGTACATATAAACATTACCAACATACTGTATGTGTAGTTGTTAATGTTAATTTTAAACCCTGAAAATGAGTATCAAAATGAGGTACTAGCTGCTTACGTTTTGGGCAAGGTGTTGGAGAGACAATCAGACACATACAATGAGAGTATTCAAGACAACACGACCGTGTGGAAAAGCCAAAGAAATCAGAAGTAGATTGTTTTTGCCAGTACATGTTGCCTCTCAGAGTGATTTTCTACAACTTCTCTTGCCTATGCAAAATAGACGCCGTATTTCCTCCAAGTTAAGGGACTTTGACACAGAATAACACACATACAGTAAGGAAATAATGATCTCCCACATTTAAAAAAGAATCAATAATAAGGTTCTGTTACCACGCACAAGCTGCTGTCAGATGTTAAGCTGAATTATGAAACTGTTACGCTGCTTAAATAAAGCTGAATTAACACACTGTATATGAGAATATTGGTGTATCCTTAATAAGCCCATGGTACTCTTGTCATGGCTACCAGTTTCCGCTCAAGTTTACATTATACAACTTGAACTGTTATAGCTGAAAGTGGTCATTGCGATTATAAAAACACAATCTGAACCACCAACCTTTATATAGATATTGTACGTGTGTGTCCGTGTATGTATACTTACGTGTCTAAAAACAATCTATACTAGATTGACACTCTAGTAGAGGAGTATTGCATGAGTCAGGTGTTGGAGAAAGATGTCTTGTATCTCCAAGCACTGCAATGGAACAAGCTGGCCATTGACTAAATGAAGCATTATATTGTCCTGTCCTCTAGTCCAGTCTGTGCTGGTGTTTTAGCTGATTTGGCCGTCAGTCAGGCAGTCCATCAGGCAGGGGTGGCTCCTCCAAAGCAGCAGCTGAGCCATTGGTCTCTCCTCTCTCACCCCCTGAATCTCTCTCATCTCTGTCCTCATCCTGGGTAAGTGGGTCCCCTTTGGACAGGCGGTTTAAGGGGTCAAAAGTGTGCGTTTTGGGCTCAGGACTTAGGAGAGAAAGCTGAGGCAATAGGGGCCCCTCCCGAAGCTTAGCTGCTAGCTCCCTGGCGCTGCAGGTAGGGGTGTTGGTCTCGTACACATCATGGAAGTTGTTGTAGTCGACCTCGTAGAAGCCCTTTTCCAGGGAGAGAACGGGGGTGAAGCGGTAGCCCCAAAGCACCTCTGTGTCCAGGTAGGAACTTCGCGCCTGACAGGTCATCCCTGTTTCAGGTATGGATAAGTTGTGTTCACATGCATACAGTGTTATTATGTTGAACACAACAAACAATAAAGATGTGAAAGACAAACACATGCACACAATGAGAGGGGACACATAAACACAGAGATGGAAAAAAGGTGTAGGAAGAAAGAGAGACAGCATCAGTAAATTATTCATGATAATAGAATAAACAGGAACTACACACAAATCAGCTAAGACCATGTGCCCGTCATCTTTATTTTTTAATATGATGATAATGAGGGCAATAGTAATGGCAGTCTTATCTACTTCTTAAAATGCATGTGCAATTTGCACACCTGATTGGTAACAGGGGTGTCATTATTCTGTTTTGTGTTGTTTCATTTTCTTTCAGAAAACATGTCAGATAAAGGCCAAAGTAAAGTTTTGCTGGTGTCAGAAAAACAACTTTTTCTTTTGCTCTTGGTCTATTTAAGGAAAGTGTTCAACTGTTTGTTTAGTGTTGGAATAGCACAAGTGTAACCAATACAATTCATACTAGCTTACTTTTTTAGTAAGCTAGCATTCACAACACCAGGACACACAAACTGTTTACAATAATTAAATGTACCATAGCCTATGTTTTCTTCACCTCAGACCATATTTCCTATGAACATTTTATTAATTCTACATGGAAGGATGTATTGAAACTCATACTGTAATTAACAAAGATGACACCCCAGTGTCACCATGAGAAATGAGTTCTAAATTCAGTGGGAACAGATGATGTTATTAGCACTTAGTGGGGTAGCTGCAAATTTCTGTGTTGTGGACTTAAATTAGCCGGGTAAACATTATGTAAAATTAATGTCTTGAGTAAAAGGGATACACTGCTATGCTCCAATGAAGGATATCCTGCATTTTTAAAAAAACTAAATAACTGTGATAAATACTGGTAAATGTACATGTCATGTAAAAGTTTGCTAGCATGCTTGCATCGGTCAATTATCCTCAAAGTAAATTCTAACTAATCTCAATATTAAACAAAAAAACATAGGTACATTACATAATTGTGAATATTATGCTAAGTATAAATCATATATTTTCTTGTGCATTTTTGTCTGTCATGCAGATAAAAACTAGTTTATGTCACTGAAAATGTTTATTTCTGAAATGTTCAGCTAAAGTAGAGATTTTGATGGTGCTCCAATGTGTATTTATCAAGGTTTTAAAAAGTCTTAAAACTGTTGAATTTCAAAATCTGTATTTAAAAGTGGGGTTGGAGCATTTTTACCATATTGCTTGAAAACCTCTTCACGATCGCATAGCATACACTGAAATAGAGGGCCTGTTTGCACATACTCAGCTATTTTTGAAAAAGCAGACATTTGCCTTTGTGGGGAAAAAACCTGAAATGTTTCAGTCCAGTCTAGAGGGTAGGGTGAGGTTAGATCAAGAGTGTTTCCAGGAGGTGTCATGGCGGCATGTATCTATATTTAGAAATAAATATATAATAAAATAAGTTTCGACAGGCAATGAAGGAGAAAATCCACAGGTATGGCAGTCAAATGGTAAATGACCAAACTCCGAGCTGTTAATAAAAGAGAATGACCTTAGGGCAAATTGTAACTCAGTAAAATATTGTATTCTTATACCAGTAAAAAGAAGTTTATTGTAATAAAATTCATATCTATTTTTACGTGTGTGTGTGTGTGTGTATATATCCTTTTCCAATTTCAACTAAGAATTTTTATTATTCATAATGAATGTAGTGTTTTGATAATTACAATGACTAGCTCTTATTCTGAAATATGATCTTGAAAATATGGAAATAAAATGAACCATATTAATATTTTATGAGCTCAGGATTTAGAAAAATCCCGGATTTCAAAATATCTGAGGGTTTTTAAGTATAATTTTTGTTAAAATCTTCTTCGAGCATGCCTATAGGGTAATAACATCTTAATTTGTTCAGAAATATAAGTAGGACAACAGCGCCACCGTATAAACATGGCACATATTGAAACTAATGATGCAAACAACATGCCGCCATGACACCTCCTGGTAACACTCTTGATGTAACCTCACCCCTAGAGGGTATAACTACAGTGTACTACTAGTTATCTTTACAGTTATTGACTGCTAATATGTCCATCAAATTTCAGTGCCCCTCCCCCCTCTGCGCGGACATAGAAACAGCTATGGCGGAAAAGACGACAAAATGGCAGCAAAACCAAAGTTTAAAAAAATGCTTGAGGAAGCTGACCGAAGAACGGGACAGGACAAAGGCGGTAATTAGTATGGCTTTCTAGCGCCGGCGTCAGCTGAAAAAGGGGCTCGAAACCGATGCTAAGTCGGTGGCCATGTTTCTACTCACTAGGTAAGATGATACCGTTACGAGTATATCGTATTTCGACATACTAATCAGTTCTGGGTATCGTATTCACCCCGTCAGTGACAAAATGAAAGATATTGACTAAACACAAACCGTTAGCTACTTGACTCTTTACACAATATGGCATCTGGTTACAGTCGTATCGTATGTTCAAAGATGTCAACTGTTTACTCGCAATGTCTGCAGGACCTCCCGAAATGGTCTATTACAGATGTCCATCGACTCCTTCGGATGGAAAGCATCACACCCAAGAGTAAGCGGAAGAAGGGATATAAGATGTATATTTCGAACTACACCGACAAGTAGGTAAGTTGGATCACAATGGTGGTACAGCACTACTAGGGTTGCCAACTCCCTGAAGCTGGAAAGAGGGACATTTTTGGACAGGTCTTGGGGGTGCTCTCCCAGAACAATTTTGTGTTCTTTAGATGCAATTTCCTGCATTTTAATGCATTAAAAAGACGGACGTCTTGTCAACCTACCCATGCCAGAAATCCTGATGTTTTCTTATCCAGACAACAATCCTACTAATTTCAGGATAATTTTGTGAAATGAATTATCCATAAGCAAAACACTATTGTGTTTAAGTTAAGAGTTAAAACTACTCTGAAATAAAGCAGTGTTCAATTTCACGGTGCAGTCCGCGCTATTTTGTCTAATTCACCTGTCGTTGCGGCGAAGAATGTAGAAATCTTGCTAGCTCCTTTGGCTAGCACGGCCTTTTTATGGCACTCTGCCTCTTCGTGGCGAGATAAGTCGTGCTCGCCTCTGTGGCCAATCGAAATTTCACCGCGGCGCAAAGTACAAAATGCTCTCCTAGGGTCGGTTGTGGCTTTAGCCCAATATCTTTTTACCCCCCATGCTTTGTTGTAGCTGCAAAGCCTCTTTTTTTTTAGCCGGTGCCGGTTCGTCCCTTTCTTAACTAACTTGAGTAAACTTGACTACGACCGTCTCCCATAGCAACAGCTACACGTAAGTTGGTGTAGCCTATCACAGCTCCCTGATTAGAATGTGTCATCAAATACCACGCTCCTATCATTGGACAAAATACTTGTAAACATTTTAATCAAATGTGAGTTTTGGTGCAGAGTAGCCTATCAACAACCACTGTTCAGAATGTGTCATAAATCACCAATATATCATTGGACGATATGCTTCATAAACATTACGTTTAAAAAAAGCTGTCTAGACTGATTGAAATGCAGGACAGGAGTTGTTCTTCACGGGGCAAATAAAAGACACCTCAAATTTGGGATGTCCCGGACAAATCGGGACGGTTGGCAACTGTAACTGCTAGCTACATAGCTAACAGTGCTTCCTTGATTATTACTAGCTTTGCTTAACATCAAGCATTTCACTCGTTGTTCAACTGTTTAATGTTAGATATGAGATTTTGAGTTTGTATAAAATAACACTTACTTCTGTGAAAGATTTGTTAACTTTCTAAAGTAAGTTAATTGATCAACATAACATTGGTATTCTAACATTGCTTCCAGTTAAGTTATGATGAATATCAGTGTAGCCAAGCTCAATTCTATAGCCTATACAGTTTGATGGGAACTGCTGCTGCTGGAGTTGGAGCTGGTAATCCTTATCATTCTTCTTGTCATGACAGGCTCCACAAGGCTCCAAAATGCATTGGGAATGCTTCTGGGAAGCAAATCAGGTGCAATGTTATGTTGATCAATTAACTTTAGGAAGTGTTAGTTACTATACAAATGTTTCACAGAAGTAAGTTTTATTTTATACAAACTCATAATCTCACATCTAACAATAAACAAGAGAGCATCGAGTGAAATGCTTGATGTTAAGCAAAGCTAGTAATAATCAAGGAAGTCATTATCTAACCACAGTTAGCTATGTAGCTAGCAGCTACAGTAGTGTTGTGCCAGCATTGAGAGTACCCACATTTTAACTTACTTTCTTACTTTTCAATGTAGTTTGAAATGTACATCTTATATCCCTTCTCCCTCTTGCTTTTGGGTGTGATGCTTCCCATCAGAATGAGTTGGTGGACATCCAATGGACAATTTTGGAAGGTTTTGCAGACATCTTGAGTAAAAAATTGTCATCTTTGAAGAGCTGTCAAACTTAGAGTGATATCAAAACTCAGAAGTATTCGACCAGAAGTGCCCAAGCACATATCCGGGATATGACAGTCAGTAAGAGTCAATTGACATTGAGTTTGTGTGAATGCTCATGAACCTCCATGACTGCTCCAGACAACATGCGCGTTCATATATTTTTGGTGGCGTAGTTTTGAGGACTGGGCTAAAGAAGAGGCATGGGTGTGTATACTTTCAAAATATAGCTTGTTTTCCAAGATCTCCTACCATACCTTTAATTCCTTAAAAAACTATGCTAAAACGTATTAACTTTGATATGGCAGGTCTTAAGTTATGATACCATAAACTTGTTTAATGTATTGTGTTTAATGTATCTGGGAAATGTCCAAACTGTAAAGGATGTCAGTTTCACCCATTTCAACCCCACAACTCATACTTAAATTAGTAACCAATTTTGTTAACTCTACAGACAAATTGGGAATCAAGGCATTGGAGTATGTATTAATACACACATTTTTCATGGGTGTCCATTAAAGAGGCTGTGAACTGGGAATTTATTTCTGTTCTAATTAGTTTTAAAAATGTAACTTCTAGAAACCTGTAGGAACCCTGATTTATGTAGATGAAAGCCCTGCATGTGGTCTGGTGTGTACAATGCTATTATTGAAAATGCAGTAATAAGCTTATTTTCCGTATTTTTGTAACGCAAAGTTTACTCAGGTAATTCTATAAAGTATCCACTCACTGGCTGCAGCTAAAGAACAGTGTTACTGACTTTAAATCAAGCCTGTATGATATATTTTGTGGTGAAATATCACTTTAAACTTAAATCATTTGACACTTCATAAAGCAATCTCCTCACCCAGCTATTAAGTTACATAATGTGCTTCCTTGTGAATTCATAACATTACCAATATCATCAAATATATGACCTAAAATAGATCCAGATGCCAAACTGATTTGGCATGTGATGTCACCTTTTCTTCAGCTTTCCCTCTGGAAATTAATGGCCTAGTTTCCACATTTAACTTGTGAAATATTTGTTATTTCTGCAACTATAGATCATCAAAGACAATATAGAGCTGTTCTGCTTTTAATGAGAGGAAGGGAGTTCTGTAGTGTCTTGGTGATTTGTTCTTAGTTTGACATGTTGGTTTTAAATTGTTTAGTTAGATTCTAGATCAAAGATGTATATTGCACACAAACAGTACAGTGTGTTTAAGAGTATTTTATGGCTTAAGAATACCAAACTGTTCATGACAAAGGATGGATGGAAAATTGTTCTTATCAACAGGAATGAAATATTCTGATGCAACACTGTCTCCTAAACATTTCCTTTGTCATAGGAACTACCTGTGTTGTTGTGTTTTAGCAGTAAAAGTAGGCTGCAGGCTGTGGTGTGAAGGAGACACTTCACACACTTAATGCTGAGCACCAGCCATTGTGAATCACAAGGTAACTGAAGTCAGATTTTTTTTTTTTTTTTTTTATGACAACCTTGGTTGCTTTTTTCAGTCTTCTGAAAGCACAAAATGTAAATCAAATAATGTTCTCAGCTACCACAGGGATACTGAATACATGTACAGACCCTCGTCAGCATATAAATGCAGGACTTGCCTCCATTAAGGTACAAAGATTTACATTTATTTCACATTTTACAGTTTACATGTACAGATTATGTTGCACTACAGCTCTGTGTCGTAGTTGTACTCGTGTTCTCTTTTACTATGCCCACTTGGACTGTCATGTTGACATGAGCAAAGTGGTCTTAAAAAGGATAATATGAACATTAGCTTGCAGCACTTGAAGAAAAAAATAATTTGTGTGTGTATGTAAATTTTTCTGAAACGGGTACAAATACAGAGAACTGCATCACAAAACATTGAATGTTGTAAAAGGGAAGTAGATGTGTTTGTGTGTGTGTGTGTGTGTGTGTGTGTGTGTGTGTGTGTTTGTCAAGGCTATAACACACAATCCAGAAAGAGCTGACTGCTGCAGTTTGGCATAGTTATGTATTTATGGTAAAGGAAGAGACTAGCAAAAGCTACAAGTTGATAAGAGCAATATTTGGGAAATATTTGTAATTTTGGAATACAATAGACTTACAAGTATGTAAGGCTAACCCCCCCCCCCCCCACACACACACACACACATACACCCACCCACCCACACACACACACACACACCCACCCACCCACACACACACACACACACACACACACACACACACACGCACACACACGCACACTCACACACACACACGCACACTCACACACACACACACACACTCTGCCTTGGTATGGACAGTGATGGAGTCCAGGATTTTGAGCCCATTCCCAGGATCACTTTTTGTTGCTTATTCCATTTACAAACATTTTCGTTTGTTGCACAAAGGCACCTATGATCTTGTTCTGGCAACTTATGGTCGTCATCAGTGTGTTAATGTAAATTGTATAAAATTAGCACCACAGCATATCTCCAAGTGGGCCCCAGAAGGGTCACACATAGCCTGGATGTAAGTTCAAGTGTTTGTCCACAGTTTCCATGGTGACCCCACATGTGTTTGTCCATATCAAAATCAGAATCACAGATCTGAATATCTCATTTATTTTTCCACACTATTTATTCCACTGTATTTACCTTTCACATAATTTGCGCTGCTTAAATTCTATGTTTTACAAATATCTTAATTTACTGATATTTATTGTCTGTCTGTATATTGTTGTACTACCTCAATTTAATTTTACTTGGTAGAATGACAAACAGATTTGTATTGTGATATGGGCAAACATATGTGGGGTTGCCATGGAAACCACAAACAAACTCGCATGGAACCCTTATATGCAGCCTCATTGTAACCCTTCTGAGGCCCACATGGACATACTGGCTGGGGATCTGCCACAAACCTCCCAGTCTAGATTAGGGATATATTTCTCAATTGAACAATAAACCAATGGGATATCTAAAAAGAGAAGAATTCACAATGTTTAAGTTAATGTTCACCTCAGTGGTATCCCATAGACTGTAATTGTAATTGTGTACTTCACTACATTTGTGAATTACATTTTTTTTAGGTGTATTTATGTTTAGTCTTTGGTTGTTAAGACTATTTGAGCCTTAATATTTCAGTCCACTGCTGCTGCTTTTAAATGCTATTTCAATAAAAAGAAGAACAGATAGAGGTTCTTTTATACCCTCTTTCTCTATTTGCAATCTTAACTTGAAGGTAGATTGTGTTTCTAAGGCAATGAAGGTTAGTACGGTCATTTACCTTTGTAATAAGTGAACTACCTTCATCAATTTATCTTGCAAATCCCCTAATCGTTTTTCGTAAGCTTAGTACCATCCATTTTTAATGCAAATGTAAAACACCACCAACATAATCTTGATTATATGTGATTAAAGTAAAAAACAGATTTTATTTTCCAAAAGTATATAATTTAGTTTATTCGACTAATATACTGTATCGTGGTAGCTTTCCTCTGGGTATTTCATTTCCAGGACTGTGGGTGATTTACTAGTAGAAGAAAATGGAAAAAGCCAAACCCCCCACAAAATGTCCTTGGTGTTTTTACTTTCAATACTGTAAAAATACTGGCTTTGATGAGACAGAAGTCAAAGTATCACTGCAGGACCAACAGCTGCAGTCACGCATTTCTGCTGCTGCTCTTTTCATGTAACCCTTCCACTAACCCCACCTCCACCCAAACATCCACCTGTATGACATGAATCAGACTTCTCCTTGGGGGATGTTACCATCATCGCTTCAAAATCTCTTCTTTACTGAGTTTGACTTGTGCTTGTAGGTGCTCACATCAATGCCAGTATGCATAGTATTTGCATAGTTTGTATTGACATATCCTGTTTCTTGCACCTGTAGCCGAGTTGAGAGATTTTTATGTTTATTCAGTGAACATTATTATTATTTTTGTCACACATAACCTGAATTAGTTAAGATTCATCTCCTGTAAGTAAGGTTAAAACAAATTATGGCTCTCAGGAAGGTAAATATAGGGAACAATGCTTAATTTCCAGACCAAACAATGGTCTATAGTATGACAAAGACTTTGCGTGTTCCTGTGTTTTGCTTTTTTTTTTTTTATTATTATTATTTGTTTACACTATGATGATGTTGGTGCCCCACCCATGGTTTCTGGGAAATACTTACATAGGCTGTGCTGACTAAGCTTAAAAATGTCATGCGGTGTGTGCACAGAACACCTGAAATGTGACTCTGCTGAGTTTCGTGACAGCATTGACAGTTTGGGAGTAAAACAGGTATTCACTCTTGGTATGAAATCAATGCTTTAGCAAGAATAAAAAAAAGGCAAAAGTGCAGGCTATTTAGTTCGTACAGCAACAGCATTGATGGAAGATGCTTTCTGGAATCTGGGAAGTGACACAAAGCAGGTCTTATTTTATATATAAATAATGCACTATAAAGAAAAGCAAAGAACGAAACAGGCTGAAAACTGCTTTACTTTCAGCCACACCTCAGTAATGAGTAAATAAATATGGCTTGTTGTTAGCAACAATGATACACACAAGGTTACATTATATTAAACTGCAGATTATTATTTTTATTTAATTATGAAACCTTGTGAAACAAAAACAGTACTTTTTGTTAGTGGTTTAAAAGTGAGTAAAAAACACAAAAAAACCAAACAATAAACCAAAACATGTTGGCAGTGCATCATGTAAAGACCAGGGATATGACATTACATCTGTGCTACCAGAAACTTCAGTCTGGCTTTCTAGACGACCACAAGTGATTCTATCATATCTAATGTATTCCTTACCACTTCTAAAACCGAGGGCTGGTGACAGGGCACATTTTCTAATCATGGCATAAACTGAGCTAATTAGCACCAAGATGAACATGGTGACTTTCTTCAGTATTTCAACATAGTTTTTCAAAGTGCGTGTTATTTTAACAAAAGACAGAAGACAAACTTTTAGATGAAGGGATATTGAATTTGAATGAATGTAATTAAATAAAAAAAAAGTGTACTGAGGTTTAATTGAGTGAAACTGCACTTATTGCCTGCACATAGATGTAAATAAACTAATGTTCCAAGTACAAAAATATGTTTGTTTTAGGGCTTATTTATAGGGTGTTGATGTTTGTGATCTATTTTGATCAGTTATTCAGAACATAAAATAGAAGTTGATGCTTTTATAGGCAATTAGAGTAAAATGTTTTGCTATCTTAAACTAAAATCAATGTAATGACAATAAAAATGAACACTGTGCAAGTCCCTTGAATAATGCATTTACTGAGAAAATGTGATTAACTATACAGTTCAAAGACATGGTCACATGTTTAATTACCTTTTGTGTTTTAATGAATAGGGGTCAAATGTTTCTCCATCTCTGCTGGTGAACAGTACTTTCCAGTGCTAAACTCCACTCAAGTCGATGATGATGCGAAATTTCACAACTCACTTGCGATATTGAAAATATGTGACTAAGCATCTTTCTCTGCTGGACTGAATGAATGAGACGATCACATGCCTGATGTGAACTGATAAATGTTTATTGGCAGCTTTTTTTAAACAAAATAAAGCTATTTAGAGGTCTATATATGATCACTCCCCTAGCGACTTATGCTTCCTGTCAAATAAGGGGAATATTACTTTGTGCCTATTATAGAATTAGAATTATTGGCACGTAATAACTACACCAAAAGTAATGTAATAATCCCGTCAGGAATACGTTCCATCATTCCGATGTAAGCACATCATAAAAACTCGAAAAAGAGGCTAGATTATGTTTCTTTTATCTTCTCAACCATGCATTCTGTGATCCTAGTAGTAATTATGATTAAGCGTATGAGAGGAAGGGAGTGGGTTGGAAGCTACATGGTCAGATTAGTCCAGTGCCTAGCGGTCAAGGACGCTGACGACATCGCCCCTGCATGATGCCATTGTCTCTGTTGTTGAAGCGAAAGGTGATTTAATGCCTGAGTCAAGTATCCAGCAGCGTGAGCAGGAAGCATGATGACTACGGGTGCTTTGGAGGGGGGGGTGAAATAAAAAATCAGAAATGAAATAGAGCAGAAATGTTCAGATGCATGCAAAGCCATGCCTGATTGCACGAGAGAGGTGTATGTTTCATAAAGGCAATTGTGTATCCATGAGCACACCTCATTTATTGATGCAGGATGATGATATTCAATAAAGTAAATTAGTAACATGTATAATGCATTGTATTTAAAATGAGTATATTTTAATTAGTTCTTGAACAAAGGCTAATAAACAATGCAGCTTAAGCATATAAACAATACCTAATTCAGCCAATCCTCTCCTGAAAGCACATTAGAACAGCAAATTAACAGATAGCAGCGGGCCAGCATGATATTAAGGTGTGTGTGTGTGTGTGTGTGTGTGTGTTGTTTTTTTTTTCTTTCATTTTTTGCCCCCTAAGGACACTAGCTTTAAACGTTATATGAAATGAACATGCCAGATTAATTAGTTCAAATGGTATGGTTGACATTGTACAAAGTAATATTTTGTTGTTTACTTTTGAGTGTTCACCTTACAATAATACTATTTTCTTCACAGTTTTCTACTTTGCTTTGTGGAACTTTACAGAAACGCCTGATCAAGTCTGCACGCCTGAAGCACTTTTCAGGACTGCTTGGCCTCAACCCAAAACACCAACCAGCAGTGTGGGTAGCTACACTTTTTTTCATTTGAAATCAAAGACAAAACCTAAGTAGCAACAGTGGAAATGCGGGTTGCAGACAGTAGAGAAACATTTGCGAGGTGGTTACAACAGACTGTACAGAGCTTTTTGTTTCGGCTGATGAGAAGTAAATACTTTGAGGCATCTGGAAAAATAATATGTTGTGGAAAACATGATCCCAGTTTCCTTAAAGTATGATTTTGTCAACAATTATGGAACTGTTAATGCATTCCGGTACAAACTTGTGTTATGGCAGGATGCATTAGCATCATCAAACACTTATCTGTAATTTAAATGATCCCTTGACATTTAAGTCTCTCTAAATTTCTTTCCATCCATTAAAATATTATTTGCTAACTGTGTGTGGTACAGTACATGCAGGTAGTTATCTGTTAAAATGATATGTCTTTTTCACATGAGCCTCTTGTGTCTATCCATCCATTTAGCTATCATCCCATTCCTCCCACTCAACTCACTTCCTGTATCTTACACTGCATCATTCTCCATCCCCATTTATTCATGACATAAATATTTATTCCAATCCCACCTCTCCCCTCTCCATCCTCCCATATGCCATTATCAAACCAAACATCATACAGTACCTGTAGCCTCCACCATGCCTTCAAGGATAACAACGATCTCAAACTCCTCCTTCTCCATTTGTGCCAGTGACATCTCCCAGAAGGGGCTCTTCTCATTGATCTCATGAGAGATGATGAGTGGTGACACCAGAAACAGGCGGTCATCTCCCGTGTCAAAGCCGATGTTTATGTCCGTCTGGTTGAGTGGGATGAACTCCCCTTCCTTGGTTTGCTGCGAGCGGATCAGCTTTGCTCGGATTGATGCCTCCACAATGTGAGAGTTCCTCAGGTCCCCCACCCGAAACATCAGGCACATCTTGTTGTCTCTCACAGATATGACAGCTTTATGTGAGAACATGAGGGTCTCGGCACGGTTCTTTGGCTGTGAGATCTTCACAAACATGCACCCCACCATCATGGCGTTAACAATGGAACCCAAGATGGCCTGCACCAAAAGCAGTATGATGCCTTCAGGGCATTTTTCCGTGATTACGCGATACCCATACCCGATGGTTGTCTCTGTCTCAATGGAGAATAGGAAAGCTGAGACAAAACTGTTGAGGTTCTCCACACAGGGGGTCCAGCCCTCCTCATCAGCATGCAACAGATCCCCACGGATGAGTGCAATCAGCCACCACAGAAACCCAAAGAAAAGCCAGTTGACTACATAGACCAAGGTAAAAATGAAGAAACTAAGACGCCAACGTAGGTCCACCAGTGTTGTGAATAAGTCACTGAGGTAACGATAAGTCTCTTGCACATTTCCGTGATGAACATTGCACTTGCCGTCCTTCTGCACGTACCGCTGGCGTGGCTTTTTTGCAGGATCAGAAATCAAGTGGGTTCGCTCTGTCGATATCTGAGCTTCCCGCAGGTGTTTGGGAAGCTTCTTGACCTACGTAGCAGAGCAAAGATAAAGAAAGAGGAAAAGTAACATGGGCAAAAACTTCAATTTACATTTTTTCTACACGTAAGTATTCACATAGATATGGCTTTCCCACCAATTTTTTTTTTTTTTATAATTGATTAAAATATTTTTTTTTCTGAGTTTTTACACTGTTTCATCCTGTTAAAAGGAAAGACACAGAATTAAAATGTAAATAAAACAAAGAGCTGTTATAGAATCACTGCATTGTGCTTCACAATGACATTGTAGGTGTCTCTATGTGTGTTAAAGAAAAGGAGAGTAAGGACACAACTAGAACACAAGGACGACTAGGCCTTTGTCATTGTTGGCCCAGCTCCAGCGAGGCGATCTGGCTCCACAGCTGTGCCCTGCCTCCCTCCCTGTCCCCTGTGTTCCCCCCCTTTACACCCTATGGCACATTGGCATATCTGGATAGGAACAGAAACTCATCTTCGATCCTATCCAATGCATAAAAAGATAAGCATTTGCCTTGGCAGTAACATGTTGCTGTCCAATAAGGGTCTGTCGAAGAACCCTTAAAGATACAAAAATGAACCAGGGTTGTTCGGATTCTTTTCCAGGACAAATACAGCCGGATGGTTGTTAAGGTACCGTTAAAGGAGATCAAGGACAAGTTGGCAGCAGACTGACACTTTCCAATCTTACTCGATAATTGAAACGCATTGTGTAGAGGCAAGAAAACAGCCTATATGCCCTCTGAATTGTTCCGCTAATCTGGCACCTGTGATCCATCTCTCCAGGGTCATGGTAACATCACCAAGAAAGTTACATCCTAGTGTCTGTGCTCACTCATCTTTTGCTCTATCACCAAGACAATCATTCCTACAATTCAGCTCAGAGAAGGATGTAATCTAAGATACTACAATGTCCTTGTAGCACCTAGGATTGTGGAGCCTTGATAACAAAAATATGTCAGACTAGTTTACTCTTGACCAGTGAGCTTCATTTGAGATGTCAGATGGTGTTTGCTGAGGCCATTTGTACATTAACAGTTGATCATAGCTGCGTGTATTGACTTTTCAGATATTGATTTGAAGTGGTCCCTTTTAAGGACCATTTTAACAAAGAGGACTTGAAAGACAATGCTTATTGATTGGCATGACAATTAGTGGCTTCATGACAGTGCATTCACCAGATGAGGAATTGGCTCCTTTATTACCAACAGAGTTCACAGGTATTAGTTCCAATATAGTCTCAAGACACACTCAGCCAACCCTCTTTAGATTCCTAATCTTTACTGACAAGATCACTTTGTGAACACAGTACTATTTCTGATTTGTTGTTAATCCTTATTATACAGTTTTAAATGAATGACCACCAAAGTAGGCCATTCATTTCCACACATTTGACTGGGGTTAATTGAGTGATAGATGAAGCTGTCACAAGCAGTGTTGCCCATACTTTGGCCTTTGTAGTCAATACATTCCCTAGGGTGATAGACCATAAACAAATTCATTAGTTCCCCTTGTGTGGCAGTAAGTGGGGGGTTCATGCTTTGAATGAGATCCTAGTTGCACTTGCAACAGTCTAATAAGTTTCGATAAGCTCAAGAATATGGATAGATATCCATTCGGTCGTAACCTGCCTTTACTGGGAGTGTGGGTTGCCTTTTATTTCTTTCTCTATTTGCCAAGTAAATGTTCTTTGTAAGATGAACAGGTTTGTTTGCAATTCAATGTTTCTGCTTATTTAATTTCTGAAGTACCTATACAGCATATCTGCACTGTAACAGACTTCATCATTTTTAGTATTCTCAGCAATATTTTTATTTTGTTTCCTTTCCTACCACTACACGGCCTTTGTCTCACACAATCTTCCTTTTCTTCTGACTTTGTAGTGACTGTAGTAACAGTACAAAATGCTGTTGAGTTTACCTGCGCAGGTGTGATTCCTATCTCCATGTTGTGGTCCATGAGGACTCGAGAATCTCCTGCCATCCTCAACTGCAGTTTAACACCTATAAGACACAACAAAGTACATTATCACCAAGTTAGGTCTATTTAAAACCAAGCCAGATTTATTAATGTGCATGTATGTAGATGAAATTGCAGCAGCAGCAGTAGAATTACATCATTTCCAAATCATCCAGACTTAAATAAAAGAGCGTAAAGCTACAACGCCTCAAACCAGGAATGCATGCTTTATCCACAAAACCTTTCAAACATCAGCTATAGGTACATTCATGTCTACACTAACAATGGTGCATTGTGATGTATGGTCTTACTCCCAAAGCACTTTGTTTTCTACTAGCCATTTAAATTGCTTCAATTTATCAATATGTCAATATCTACCAGATGGTGTAATTAGAACCCATAGAAATGCACACATACAATTTGACCTATGAGTTTTAAAAGGTCAAATTGTCAATGGAGTAAGATACTTCTGGTTGTACTGGTTGTATTTTTTGTGTATTAAAAGTGTTTTTTTTGTTTTGTTTAACAAATCCCTACACGTATGCCATTTATGAAGCAAAATCTACATTTATTTAAAAATAAAATGTACAAGACCTGTGATCCAGTCCTTTAATCTGTCTTTTGTAGAAATCTAAGGACTGTAGGTGGGTGTTTTGTTGTCATCAAACAAGAAAACTATGGGGGTTTGTTGGATATTGTGGTTCCTGTGTTCAGAAAGACTTACCTCATGCTTTCAGTTGCTTTTATTTCATTCATTGACCACTACCTTACCCTTTCACTTTAATATTTACATATTTTACATACATCTGTACTGATTTTTTTAAATGAATAATGATACTGTATTATTACAGCTAAGTGACTATACTGAGTCTTTCAAACCATCCTTTAAATGGTTAAAAAATCTATTTTGCATAACATGCCCCTCGCTGGCACAGCTGAATGGCTGATAACATTACATGGTAGGAGACCCAAAGCATGCTGTTGCCTAATTTGCGTGTACAATGAAGCAGCCTCAGCTGCAGCATTTTTAACAGCATCATCCTCTCAAAGAGCAGGCTCATCATTGCCAGCGTTGACAGTTGCTGTGGCTACATGTGCCCACATGTAGATACACATATGCAAAGATAAATACAGACCTACAACCCCTTTTATAGAAACACACTTCTCTACCGGCCACATCTTCCTTCAGATCTGTTGCTGTTATTACTGTTATGAACAGCTGATATTCTATTGAAAAATAACAGATCAATAGTTTTATTTTCCTGTGCCAAAATAGTATAGCCTCTGTTGGTTTACATTCAATCTAAAGTTGGCACAGGTTAGGCTTTGTGGTTGTTTTTAGCTCCACTCTAATGTCTACATGATGTGACATTCAACAATATGTGTGATGGGGTTTTAAACAGTATTACTCTACTGCAAAGATTTATGACAAAACAAGGTATTTTTAACCATTTTTATGTGAGGTTCAAAGTGACAGGAGAAGTAGAAAAGGAAAATGTTCAAGTCTCTTTGTGATGCAGACTTTAATAACGGCCATAGCTATAGTTACAGAAGGAAGAGAGAGGGTGTGATTGTGTGGGGAACCTCAGATAAAGCGCAAATCTTACAATACCTTTGGAGCTCCACAATTAATATATAGAACCCCTGGGTGTTGTTGAAAATCAACCACTTTTAATTTACTAATAGAACGAGGGATTCACAGGGCCTGTAACCAACGACTAACACACAAGAACATGGGTAAATTACTTTTTCTACCAGTTTCTGACCTTAACTACATCTGACATTTCTTTGTCATCTGTCTTTGATGTTGCTCTATTTGATTGCAGCAAAGTGAGGCGAGAAATTCATAGGCAATCATGGAGAAGTGAGGAAGCCACGTCAGAAATCAGAGCCACATAGGAATGTGGTGTTGACATTGATGGTCTAAAGCAAAGGGCAGTGTGACGTGACGGGCATCAGAGCAGGGAAAACGACAGACAGACGGACAGCTGAGGTACTGTATGAGACACACACACAAAGCTTCTGAAAAGCCTCACTGAATTCATTAAAAAGGTTGTAAGGTCTTGGTTTATGACTCAATTTCCTTATGAATTAAACAACACTACCTGGATGTTTGTGAACTGTAGGTTGTTGCGTATTTTCAGCAACACCGTGATTGCAGTGTGCGTTCTCATCAACGGATTCAATGAGCTCAAATGAGAGGTGTTTGAACATGGATCCCAGCTGGGGTGTTTTATCTTGGCGCTTTAAGAGGGTAACAAGCATTTATCTTGTTACTGTGAGAGTGACAGAATGCTCTGGCTGAATTGTGTTTGTGTCCTGATAACAAGAGCACTCATCTGTTGTGCTTAGACGAAAAGAGTGCTAGTAAACTGGGGAACCTGCTTCCTCAGGGATATCTAAAGTACATATATTTTCTGTATTTGCTGATGCTGCAGGCTGTAAACAATAATCTGTACACACCACTACTAAATGTGTCTGTATTTCCTTCTAAATGTCTAACTAAGCTCTATAATTTTTCCCTAAAGGATTCGTATTATACTGACTAGCACAGGCTTGAAGGTTTATGTCTTCAGAACTTCAGGAATTTATATTGTCATCTTTGTACTAGCTGCAAAAGGCAAAAAAAAAGCTTCTTTGGAGATGAGCGAATTAATATTAATCCCTATTACATTAAGACCCCTGCAACGATCAGTTACCTAAATTATAATTCTCACTTGATCAGCATAATTAGTCGGTTGTAAAATAGCTCATACTTTGAACAGCACATTTATTTCCCATTATTTCCAGGTAATCATTTAGATTTTTCCTTGTGTGTTTTCTGCTTAACTCTTTCCCCCATAAAGACAACATTTGATAATTGTTTATGAATACAGTGCTCAGAACATGCATGTATCAGACACTGAATTATAGTTTTCTGTTTTGCACCTGACCAAGTAATCTTTAATCTTAAATGAGCTGTTATATACCTGCAAATAAATTTAATCCCTTTGAAACCTCCATAAATGGATAGTCCAGAATCTGAGATTTACAGAGCTATATCATTTATCTGTATTTCAATGAAGTTAATAAGTGTGAAAGTCATTTATAATCACTTGTGGAGATTTTTTTTCTTTTATGTTCCAGGGGTAGCCCTAGTAACATATATATGGGTTGTTCCTCTTGGGCGTCCAAGGGAGAAGGAGTTAAGATTTTCCCAGATGCGCTGATATTGCACAAACAGACATGCTGAGAATGCATTTTGTCTTGAGTTGGGTACAAGCTTCATAACCTCAAATTCTTAGCTTTTCTGGAAGAGTAAATCTGAAGTTTCTGCCTTATTATATCCAACATCAGTAACCTTTCAATAGATGAATCATTCACCTAGGATTAGTTCTTACATTGTACAATTCCTTCTGTTTTGTTGAAACTCTGCTGCTGAGCTTGACAAGGTTGCAAATGGCAGTGCGATGTTGCAAACTCAGCTGCATCCTCTAGTTTACAATACAAATTTGACTATTAGTGGGCACTCATCCATAGATTTTTCAGGTCGTAGCTTTGCAGTTTTCTGTCACTTCATCAACTACTGCAAACTGTGCTGACACAATAAAAAAAAAAAATGCAAGAGAAAGTGGAAAAAGAAAAATTCGAACAGAGCTTATCTTTCTCTCTGTTTTTTTTTTAAATGTTAAAAAAGTGATGATTGTCATTTGCAGAAACCAACAATTGTGGAACCATTTCAACTCATCTGTAATCTGTGTTTCTTCACCATGGCTGCGCTAGGACTTTCTCCATGATTCTCTGCCTTCTCTCACTCCTACCCTTAAGTGAAAGCGAAGAGCTGTGGTTACTGGACATGTCATGATTATGTCCAAGGCAAAGGCTGGCCCATAAAATAACATGGATTCATCTCTATCGCTGCTCACTTATGACACTTTGAGGTCGGGGGGGTCAAATGACTAAAAACGTCGCCAGTGCTTTTGGCTCCAGGCCCAGCGCACTCACATACACACACAAACTTCATACCAACCCCTTTTCCCATTATGGCCGATAGAGAGCTGAGTGTATCCAGTTATGTCCTTCTCATGGATAACCTTCTCTGGAGTGACACTGCAGCACCAAGACATTTGATTCACACTCACACATTCCCTAATGATACATCCAACTTTCTCTCTCTCTCTTTCTCTCTCTCTCTCTCTCTCTCTCTCTCTCTCTAACACACACTTCGTACTTCTCTGTGTTGCTCTCATTTAACGTCCTTCTTACAGTACATTTCGCACACACCCTTAGAAGAAGAAAAAGTGCAGTTACACAAGCCAAGAATAGCCTGCGTTGATGCCCGTTTCACATCACTTTTGAGTCATGATAGTTGACTTCATGTTGCTGCTGAGTGGAACTTGGATGGGATTAAAACCCAACACCTACTGGGGCCAAATCACACCCTCTTCAACTATGTTGGCCTAAAACATGTTACAGAGTCACAGAGGGAGGGGGCTATTTAAGATATGGTATGTTGGGTGGGCATGCTTCTCAATAGCTTGTTTCTTTTTCCTATCAGGCTTTTGCTGTGATTTACAGCTTAGATCACACATTCCCTATGTCACTACTTCATCTTAGCCATAAAGAATAAAGGATAAGTATATGAGCATTGGAATAGGAGGGAAGTATATGTGGATGTATAATGTGAGTAGCCCAACATGCTGCATATGCAAAATTATTTTACAATAGAGCTCCGGGGAAAAAAATTAAGCCACTTATATAATTTGTCTGCATCGCATGTAATCTGTAAATTTGATTTTTACTGTACTGCTTGTGATTCATTACCCCTCTGCTTCACCCCAATGTATAGGGTAGGGGAGGATGGGTGGATAAGAGGATGACGGGAAGAGGAGGGGCGGGGCTGCAGAGCCCGCCAGTGCATGGTGAATGCTGGAGGAGCCAAAGGTCAAATGGCTTCGATTGGAATTCCTGACATGGTTGACTGTGTCCCCATGCTTGTCCCTTTGAGGAGCCTCCTTCCCTATAGTCAGCACATACCAGGTCAGAATAAAATATGATTATGAGTTGACAGTTTTTTTGTTAGAAATTCTCAGATGACTTTCATAAAGAAATTAAATAATAAGGAATATATTCTGCTGCTCTGCACTTTTTAACAATAGTATATCCTTGTGTGAGGAGCTGAAACCTTTGCTATTTCAATGGGTGATATTATGTAGAAAAAGCAGTATTAATATAACTCATTTAAAAAAATAAATTCTAAGCATACAAGTATCTACTTTTTCATCCAAGCTAATGAGCTGTAAATGCACAGAGATGTAATTCATCTGGGTGATGGATGCTCACATGTGCTCACGTAAAACCTTAAAAAGTCCTTGCAGATGCAGTAGAGGTCAGAAAGGTAACATTTCCATGTTGTCTTCCTATAGCTTATCAACACTGCCGTGATAAGCAACATTCTTTTCTGGCGTTTCATTTTCAAATAGTTAAAATGACAGATTTGTGTTTAATATATATTCTACATTTGTTTTATATTTGAGGATAGATTTCCCTTCAGTTTAGTAAATATTTCTCTGCATCAGTGAGAAGAAATTAAATTTTATGTTAGGAAATAATGCCTGCAATTAAATTGCCTTATTATTTTTCTTAGGTTCTGTTACTGGATAATATAAGAGCCTGAGCAAATTAATCCAGTGAGTGGTGTAATCTACTACAGTACATGAACAATATTATATAAATGCAGGACGTCCCCGCTGTCGCTTACTATTCTGAACAAAGGACTTCTCATAGGATAAAAGATTCTCCTTTATTAAAACAACTTCAGATGAAGGCTGGTTGAGCCCCACTGGCTAAGCCAGTAGCAGGAGACCCTGTAAAACTTTCATTTCACCTAAGCTGCTGCTGTCAGATAAGAATGCTGGTCATTATGAAGATTCTCCTGTACTCATTGAAAGGCAGTTAACCTGGACATGGGATTAATAGAGGAAAACCTTTTCAATTGTAATCTGTAGGAGATGAAAACAAATACTCTTTCTGTGGGTAATCATATAATCAATCTGCAAAAAAGTTATTCCTTAAAACAAAAAGCCCCAAGAGAATAAATAATGTATGTTTTTACATACATCACCCACCTTCAGTTATGTCAAACCCTCATGAAGCACCATATTGTGTTTTCTGTTCTCATCCAGCATGAGATGTTTGTGCACATGTATATTTGCTTTCATGTTGTTAGTATAGGTGTGCTGTACAAACAGACAATCAGAGAACAAAGAAATGATCTCTAAAAACAGCCATCTGTCTGCCAAAGACAAGTTGAAGGTTCGTTGTGCTGCATTCACTTCAGGTTACAGCGGCAGCTCTATGTTCTGCATTAACTTACCTGACAAAATGGTAGGAAAAATATGTGTGGTGAGATGACTATAAGCATCTAAAACAGTGTTTGCCTGGATTTGAATTTGTATCACTAAAATATTTATGGACACATAAAAAGTAATACAGAATGATTTTCTTTGGAGGTGACGTTGTGTTTGAAAATTGTATGCTTCTTATCTATTTATCACAAGTAGAGAGTGGACCGTATTGATATACTTCATATACAACTGTAAGCTATGGCTATGCATTTCAATGACACAAAAACTTTGATATTTTTCAAAAAGCAAACTAGAATGAACTCGTATAGTAATGTTATATAAATAAAGCATCTGTATGCAAGCCCTATCAGTTGTCCTATAAAATACTAGGTTTTTATGCAGTATTCTGACATACACACATTTTCCAGGGCACTAAATACTAAAAAAATCTTCACGCTTGGCTAAGCTCTTGACACAAATGCGCTGCTGCGGTATTAGAGAATGTGGATCTGCTTGAAAAAGTGAGCTTTCCTAACATCCCCTAGAGACACACAGTCTTGACTAAATAAACAGATCCAATTAATTACTCACAGTGTCTTCTCTTTTGAGAGTCTCCTTAGAGCCTGCTGAGCATTATATCTGTCCTTTGCCCTCTTTTGGCCACTTGTTAGGGAGATGAAGACATGTATAATAAGTGAACAGGAGCTCAGTGTGAAGTACACAGTGCTGAGTTGCATTTTCAACGATGGCACTGATAATAAGGTCAAAAGGCCACCCATCACAACCATTACATCTCTTCTATTTGCGCTTGCCCTTAGTTTAAAGAGGCAATCACCGTTCAACCAGCTGTGAGCTGGGTCAGAGGAGATTACTGTGATATAAGTAGCCAGAAATATGACAATTTGGTGTGTTTCAAACAAATCGCTATAAATACACTTTACCGCTGATAATGTAGCACAATAATGTTACTGTGGCTGGTACTGTGTCAGAGAAAGGTTACTAAAAGAATTATAACACATACCATCTTAACATTGTCTTGACATTCCTTGAATATGCAATAGGGAGGATTGGTGGTTTGGGAAAACCCATTTGGATTAATGTAGCTGCTAAGCCAGCTGCATTGTCATCAAAGTTTTACAGCAACAACTCTTGAGATGTGTGTCCTGCAGAGTGCAGTGAACTGGAGCTGGAGGAGAAATAGTCGCGTACATCAGACATTAAACCAAGCAGCCCTAATCCTCAGCCCAGAGAGAGTGTTTCAAGGGAATCAATATAAATGATTTTCCCTCAATGCTTTTGGTGTAGCCTACAATATTCATGAAACCACTGCCAACAGCTATCACTACACCATGTCCACTGCTTTATATTCTGCATTTGTTGAACATTATAAAGATGTGTCAGAGCAGAAACATGCTGCGCTGTGCGTCTTTGGTACAAGACCCCCTTTCCCCCCCACACACATGCACTTACAGTACACACAGATACACATTGGCTGTGGGTTAGCCCGTGCTGCTGCGCTTGTAAAACTCCTGCATTGCACTGAAAGAACTAAAGCACAGCACACGAGTAGGCACAAACAGCGGGAGTGTTTACAGGCTTTTCTATGCTTGCGTCAGAGAAATCTATTGCCTTTTTGATTCCTATCCTCACCATGAGGGCAAGGAGGTGCACGGTGAGGATCCCTGCAGTAATAATAGTAAAAAAAAAAAAGATGATGAAACAATCATATGGTGAAAAAGGCTAAAGCTGATGAAGCTGGATGGCATGAGAAAGAAAGCACTTTTGCCATTCACCACTTTGTGTTCCCTTGCTTGTTCATGAAGTGTCTTGCATTTCCACATCACATTTTCTGCTGCTGTCATTGTGTATCTGTTTCTATCTACACTAGCTGTCTTCACTCTCACTTTTTATCAGGCAAGCCACTCCAGATGGGATTTGTGGTGTAATGAAACACATAATGCAATCACAGCATGCACTGCCATCCGTAGACAAATTGAGAGGAGGCAGCTTGGACGTAGAGCCACATTTGTACCATGCATCGGTGGCTTTAAAGCCTCCCCTCTTCTCCTTTGCCACCCCCCACCCCCCCTTCTCTCTGTCTCTTCCTCTGCTTCTCTTCATCAGCGGTGCACAAGGCTTACCTTCAGGTTTCTGCAGGAGTAGCTGGCAGGCTCCCTCCGAGGCATTTCACAGCTGCTCTTCTCCTCAGGACTGCGCACTCCTTTCCTGGCTTTGTTCAATCAACAACAGCCCTCCTGTCTCTCTCCTTGCCACCCAGCTCCTTCTGCTCTTCACCGCTCTCTATCTACTCCTGTGTGAGAGGGGGGTCTGCCTTTGCACGTGTGTGTGTATGTGTGTCTGATGAAGAGGAGGAGAGAGAGAGAGACAGTGAAAGAGAGAGAGAGAGAGATAGAGAAAGGGAGGAAGGCAGACTCAGAGTGGGTGAGAGAAGAGATGGAAAGGATGTAAATTTGTGTGTGCTCTCTCTCGAACGCTCCTCTCCTCTCACTTCCAAACACAGATTGGACCTCTTGTCTCTCAGGATTTGCCTGTTATGAGTGTATGTGTTATTGCCTGTTTGCACTAGATTATTCAGTGTGTGTGTGTGTGTGTGTGTGTGTGTGTGTACCACATGGTGTGTTTCAGTCTGCTGCAAAGGTAGGAAGATATGCTCAGGAAAAGTACAGTGATACAGTGAAAAGTAGTAAAAGAGAGATGTGTATCTGTGTGTGGTTGATGTATGCTGGGGGCAGAGACAGGGAAAGAGCAATAGTGAAGAGGAGTATGGTATAATCAATTGCACTAAAACTGCAGTTGAAGAGAATGCCCCAAGGGTTAGAGAGATATATAAAGTAGAGGAAGAGAAAATGATCTTGGGAAAAAAAAGGCACAGGGCAAGACAAAGAAAGAGTAGAAAAAGGTACAACAAAGTACACAAGAGGAGGTGTGTGTGTGTGTGTGTGTGTGAGGGGGGGGGGTAGAGGATGAGCAAAGTAAAGTGCAGTTAAGGTAAGGTTATAAGGGTATATTTTATCCAAGCCATTTGCTTTAGAAAACTCAGGACAGTATTTAGAAATACCTTAATGTCCAGATCAAACCAGCCACGTCATACATGCAGTACATTCATGATATAAATTCAGCCAGTGATACCTTCTGAATCATCTGAACTTGACCAAATAACCTCTGCACCAGTATGATGATAAGGTGTAAGTCAGTGTTGGTGTTAAGCAGTGTGGGCTCATTTATTTTCCATGTGTTCTGCTTGGTAATGGCCACTGGGATTACAGGGAAGTGTGTGATCAATACTGGACTGGTGAGCTCTCATGAGAGGACATAAAGACACAGGCGACGGATAGACACTTGATATTGAGATGTTATCTGAATGGCAAAGGCAAAATTGACTGTAGACTGAAAGAGGAGGAGTAATGAGAGCGAGCACAAGACAGGGAGTGATAGTGAGATGATGATAAGTGGGGGAGGAGAGGCACAGGCAGCTACGATGTTGCTATGAGATGTCTTCATCCACGTCTTACACTGGAGTTTTGGAGGAGATTTATCACTGCAGTGCTCTTTGTTCCTGCATGTAACCCCCTGCTGAGTTGGAGGGGTGCAGTCAGATCGCTACGAGATACATCTTCTTTTCCCCACGCCACGACCACATCAGGAGCCAATGACAACGGATTATGGAACATCAAGGATTGAGGCTACAATAATGAGAAGCTTGGGATTTGGCTGAGGGATACGAATGTTCAGCCATGCTCAAACTCATTCCCAAGGTGGAGGCGCTAATCTCAGCAGTGCACATGGAATGATGATGATCTTAACTACAGTATAAAAACTCAAGTCCTTTGGTACCACTACTACCACTATTGATAATTCCATAGTAGCTCCTGGCTGTTGAGATTCAGGTCATGTGTAATTATTTCCCCTCCTGAGGTTACACCAGCATTGATCAAAGCTTAGCCCTTCTACCTTGCTGCTTCTGGTGTTCATCATGTGAAAAATCCATTGAGTTATCTGTAGTTGGCATTAATCACACATTAATACATATTGTTATCTCACTTATTGTTACTATTAGTGAACTTGTATATCGTGCCGATCAATTAATAGATGTCTAAAACACATTGTAATGCCTTTTCAATGGCCTTTTAATAAAAGATATGTTCCAGTTACTAATGGCACTATGGTTATATGCCACATATGTTCAGAGAAGGATTTATTATTCATCAATGCAGACATTTCCATATGAAATAAAATGATCTGTATCTTCTGTTCACTGTGGGAATGTTCTATATTTGGTACTCTTACTGCAGATTGAAAAATAAATATGCATCTCATGCAGCATGTAAATTGAAATGTATATGAACAGAATACAGTGTAAAGTGGTTTTATGTGATGTGCATAATTAATTTGTTGTTCCTGCTGAAACAGGTTGGACTAAATGGCAGCATTATTTGTTCACATAAAATGACTTAAAGCCTGATTTGTCCACATCGGTCCATGTTCAATAGTGTGCGTCACTCCACCACGGTCTTCAGGTGAAGTAATGATCTTTTCAGAGGTTATGGCTGAGGGAAAAGGAATTAGTTCTTCCTTGCATGGACTGAGGAGCTGAGTAGGAAGTGTCATTTTTCTTAATCCTTTTCCGCGCCTTTGACTCTGGTAATCGTTTTTACAACCCTACACCCTCTATCTTAGTTCTCACCTAACCAGCGCATCTTTGGCTTTGTCGCTTTGTCGCTTCACCTCACTATCTCCCAGGTTTCATTAGACCGGATTGATTTTTTTTTTTTTTTTTTGTCAAAGCTTACAACCTTGTGATGAACAAGGAAGACCAGTAGTAGCAAATGGAGCACAATTGAAATAAACGTATTATATAATGCAGATGGTTCAGTGTCTGGCATGTATGTGGAACAGGTTTTATTAATAGTAAGTGTAGATTCTAAGTTAATCAGATTTATACAGCATGAAGACATAAAATATACATAATCCACATAACATACCATGAACACAAACATGCATAAGAGATGAAAGACAAACAGGCAAACACTTCAATGCAAAAGCCAAGAAATGAATGTGGGTAGAAGCAGCACAAAAGTGTTATAGTTTCAGATGTGATGCTGTAGCCAAAGCTGCTGTTAAGGCATGTAGTTATATGTAAAATATTTAACTGTTCAATCAAGTGCCAGTGTTGCAAAGTGTGAAACACAAAGAGCAAAGCTAGGGGCCAACATTTAATAGCATACAGTACTAGTGAATGCATGATGAGGCAAGGTATGTTTCCAATGAAAAATGTGTAAATTATTAAACAATCTATCTGTGCAAGATGGTACAGCTTTTATTTTTATTAAAACATAAATATGAGTCTAAACATATGGATCTAAAAGACAACTTTCCCAACATTTGGAAGTAAAGAAAAATAGAAGAAATACATTTAGTAGCATTAGAGCTAAATGCAGCCCTATTTTTTTCTTTATTTTTTTTTTTTTATCTTTGTGTGGAATCATCTAAATGGAGGCTTAACTTAAGGGGATGAGTACATCTATTATGGTGTAAATTATGAATTATCCGAGTGTGAAGATCTACAGTGCGGCTCTCTGCTTGTTATATGTGAATACATTATTTAATAATACTGTAGCACATTTTTCTATTTCAAAGTATGAGTGGAACAGTCCAATACATAAGTACAGCCTAGATAAAAAATGAAGTTAATGTTAAATACTGATAGTGTTTATAGATGAAGAGTGACGTGGATGTGACCTTATGTTCTTTTTGAGAGAAAAACAATCTAAATATTTTAATAGAATAACACTTCAAAACCAATAATCATAAGATTGACCACAATATATATATATATATATATATATATATATATATATATATATATATATAACATTCAATTATATTAAAGCATTTTAATATAAGGCACTTAAAAAAGTTAAAGTTTCTTTTTTATCTAAATATCTGTAGATTCCAACACAGTTCAGGCACAGTGACACTCTGTGGAGGAGTGTGGTATCGCAGTGAGTAAAATAAGTCCATTGACCATTGGTGTGTGCTGTGAATATGTATATATATATATATATATATATATATATATATATATATATATATATATATATATATATATATATATATATGAATAAATAAATTAAATAGTTACTGCCAGTCATAGGATTTTTGTAAAATAAATTAAGTCTGGTACTGTCTACAGGTTTTTCTTTAAACTTATACTGCATAACTAATATATTTCAGAAATCTTTTAGATCCTTAATATTAGATGATAAAAAAAATACATATTGTTAAAGTATACTGTTTTGTCATTTGTCTGGGGAATTATTATTTTTTAATTTGTAATATATCTGTAACACTGTATTCTACTTTTTATGAGGGTGAATGTGTATATCAAACATATACTCAGCCCCTTATTTCCTCAACCCTTTGCCCAGTGTTGTACATCTTTTCCCCCTCTAGAGTCGACAGTTGTTTCAGTCCATATCAGTGTCAAAAACCTTTGACACCCATTTAATGGTTATGTGTGTTTGACTGTGGGGGAATTGCTGTCAGCTTGAATTCCTGCTGAGAGATAAAGTCTCGTACCTTCTGAGCATCGCTCTAGGCAGAAGGATTTTGTGATACCAGGTGCTGGCTACAGTAACTCCAAAAAAGTCATGTGTAAGGTTTAATATTCAAGTGTAAGTACTCCTTAAAGTGAGTATAGAAGTTGGAGGGAAACACTGCCAGACTGTCACTATTACCAGAGAAAAGCTGAGATTATTCTGTATAAGATTTTTACTTAGAATATAAAAAGCCCAGTGGAGCAGCCATATTGCCAACTGAGAGTCTAACTAGCATGTGATAATTGTGGTGTAGTCGTGTCCACAGCTTTAGAAATATATAATCCCTTGAGTGGTACAATAGTTTTGTGTTCTCATGTGGATTTTATAACTAGGTCTCGCTTCACATGGTGAAAAAAAAACAAAAATCATTCTCATTCTACACATCATCAGCCACACCTTAGCATTGTGATGGAAAGAGAGAAAGTTGAATGAAAGGTGTAATTTTAAGCTTTTAAGAGGGAGGTAAGAGTATGTTAAAATCCCTGTTTTCCCTTTTTGTCCACTGTTGCCCTAACAGGGGACATAGAAATGTTGTTTGTCCATCTGGGAAAAACCTTTGACAGCTTTAATGGAGGATCACCAATGACCTCATGAAGGCCTTGCTCGACTTCGATCATGACTTGTGCTTTTTGGCATAGGTTTTTGTCACTTGTGTGACGTTGGACACAAGGCCTTCAGGCCAACAGCAAGCTATTTTTTTTTTTTTTTTATTTAGTTGATCTACTTAATCAAGTTGAAGCCATTTTAGTGGAGGGTGTGCAACTTCAAGATACACTGTAAACTTTTTTTTTATTTTATTTTTTTAAATATTGTTGTTTTTATGGAAAAAAAAAACCTGGCAGCTGTGGTTGCCAGAACAATGTTGTAAAAAAAAAACACATGAAGCCATAAAGATATTTGCAGACTCACATGTCGAGTTCACATTTTAAACTTGTATATTAGACCTGTATGATATTAGAAAAAAAACGACTTTGCAATTATTATTATTTTTTTTAACACTGCTCTATATATTGCAATATGAAAAAATATTCAGGAGTATATAACAGCTATGTGGTGCTGACACAGATTAGTGGTCGACACAGTCCATTTGTTTCAGTATCATCCTTGTAACCAAAATAATTCCTCATAACTGATGTTGCTTTCCTTTCTTGCACCAAACCTTGTTTTTGGGTGATTTTCTCTTGTTTGTTGCTCATGTTTCAGTCTTGTTACCAGTGACTCACTCCAAACTGGTTCAGAGTAATAGTGATGACCTCAGTGTGTGTCAGCTTCCCTTAAAATTAGATGAGAAAATGTTGAGCTCATTTGTCCTCCTACATTGCAGGACTTGCGATGTGACTATTGCACACATCTATGTTGCGATGTCGATACTAAAACAATATATTGTGCAGCTCTAATGTATATTTAACATTGAAGCTAAACAATAGTTATATACGTAGACCTCCATGACGCCCACAGTGTTTTCTAAATCCACCAGGAGCCATTTTGTATTTATGCGTCCACCACTGGGAGCAATTTAGAGTTTAGTGTTTATATAGTTTTACAAGGAGTGGGATTAAAACTGCCAGCCCTTTGGTCATTGGATGAAAAAAAGTCAATAGGTTGCTATTTCAACATTGTCTCATCTCATCTGCTGAACTCGCTTTATCCTTACTAGGGTCATGGGGGGGGTCCAATCATTTTCACATTCACACGCCTACAGTATGGACAATATAGATTAACCAATTAAATTATTAGTGCATGTGGGAGGAAGCTGGAGTACCTGGAGAAAACCCACGCAGACACGGGGAGAACATGCAAACTCCACATAGAAAGGTCTGGTGTTGGAATCGAACCAGGGACCTTCTTGCTGTGAGGCGCGAGTGCTAACCACTGCACCAATGTGACGCCCTTATTTCAACATTGTATATATTAAATGGCAGCACATTGTTTTTGTATTTGCAGCTTTATTTTCTCAAAATATGTAATACATAATTTAACTCCCACAAATACATCATTTCTTCATATGTAATATTCCTGTAAAAAATTTTTATTTAATTTAACCATTAGAAAACAAATAAAAAGACAAATAAACAACTTTGCATTGTCTTTTCACTTACAGTTATTTTTATATTACAATTTTACAACTTTTTGCTGTTAATTCTGCAGTCGTTATTTACAATGTAGGACAAAATCATTATATAATATAGCCTGGACTGTACGAAAAGGATAAAATGTGATGCCCAACACTATGGGAAGGTCCGATTTGAAGATGATGATCAATGGATCACAGGAAACTGAATCCCATCAGATGTCCATGTTGAGCCGCATTTTGTAATAACGGTGCATTTTGTAATAAACGTCCAACATGTAATAACTTTTTCATTTCATTTTGTAATAAAGGCACATTTTGTAATAAACTACCCCAACGCATTTTGCAATAAATTTTGCCACATTATGTAATAAAGTTTTACATTTTGCAGTAGCAGGGCACTTTGGTGGTGTGGCATTAAAACTCAAGGAGCTGTTTGGGAAACATTCCAAGTGGTTTAAGGCTTGGCTGGTAATTAGACATATTAGACATGGACAACTTGAAATTACAAATATATTTTGGAAATAGAAATGCGGCAAAATGTATTACAAAATGCATTGGGGCAGTTTATTACAAAATAAAATGAAAAAGCTATTACATTTTGGACATTTATTACAAAATGCACCATAACTACAAAATGTGGCTCAACAGTTCATCGAGATAATAATAATATAGTAATTAAACAAAATAAAATAATACCATGAAAAAGACAAGATTAAAAACAACCAATGATGCATTGCCCCACAGCACCACACAACACATCCCGCTCACTCGACTGTATTTTAAATGCTTTTCATCTTACACTCCATTGCCTACATATTGCTGTCAGATCTTTGCCATCTGCTCAAGAGGATGAAATAGGTTGTTCCAATCTTAAAGACCAACTGTGGTTATGAAAAGATGAATTATGGCGCAATAAAAAAAGACTAATCCATTAGTTTTGATGAATATCACCAGCAATCAAGGTGTTAGCCCTGCACTGGAAAATTCCCACAAATCCTGTTGGCCTTGCTTCTCATCTTCGTTCTTTCCTCAGACCCTTCAGGCAAAGTCCTTTTCTGTTGATTCTTTTTTGATATGCACATTACGCCCAAAGGCATCAATACTGGAATACACAATGTACAGACGCTCTTTACACTCACAGCTACTCACAAATGCCTGCATTGTGCATTCTGTAAATATCTAGCAAACATGTTCAATGCATTTTTTTTCCTCCTTTTTCTTTCTTTATTTAAACAGGAACAATGCGCAGTATAAATTAACCTTAAAATAGAGAGATGTAGTGTGCTGGGTTGGATCACAAATGCTAGTTTCCAACTGTATTCCCTGCGCAGATTGATATTACTATTACAAGACACACATTAATGAATTCTAAAACATACAAAAAACAGTATAAAATGCATTTCTATAACTCCATAAATATAAAAAAATTCCATTCGCCATTCACTCTCATTGTCCCCAGTGCAGTCCATCACACATACTCAGTGTCACATTTGCAATCAAAATGACAAGCATTTTGGATGGATACATTGCTTTTAATACTTAGCATATAGCATAGCTTATAAGTTATAACTGGAAAACCTGGCATTTCCTATATCAAATAACAGACATGGAATATGAATAATCAATAAAATGTTGACTGAGCCAGTAAAGTGGTTGTTATCAGTGCCCCACCCCCTCACATTCACTTTTCTCTTCTTTCATGCAACCATACAGGCCTATTCGCATCATAGAATCTGGGCCAAAACCTTATAATGAATACTGAAGCAGTGTGAGGTTTACCAAAGCATGCCTGACTCACATATTAAAAAGGCAAAGGAATGAAAGAAAGAAAAATATTAAAGAAAAAATAAAAACATTCATTAATATGTTGCACTCCAATGCTCCCTTAATTTTGATTGCAATGAAATAATTTCTGATATGAAATAAAGCATAGAATAACAGAAGAAAAGTCTAGTATAGGTTTGTTGAGACTTAAAGAAAGCACTGCAATCCTTAAAGTCAAAGTAAGACTTTACAGACTAGCTGGGGGAGTAGGGTAGTAGCTGATAGATAATGTAGTAATAATCTGTAATTAATTAGTAGTCAATAACAATTGTGTTGATATGATGTTGAATGCTGTGATTTGTTACCAGGAAACACTTCCGATCAATTCAGGAAATGAATCATCATCAATCAAATCAACCCATATAGTCTTTACAATATGTACAATATATAATGTTGTCTGTGCTCCCATTAGATATCAAGGAGAAAAAAAACTGTCAAATCTGTATTAAAATGAATGAATAAATAAAATTATAATGATAATAAGAATAATAAAAAAGAAAAGAAAGAGACTTTGATGTAACTTAAACATTTTCCAAATGTGATGTCATTGTCTACAAAATGTTATCAACAAGAACAATGAACTACAAAAGCAAACAGAGAAACTTTACTAATATTAAATTTTCACAGTGAACAAGGTGTAAAATGTAACACTCAGGTATCCTTTTCGACGTAGGGTTTCCCAAATGCCATAGGAAATATCTACATAATGTGCTGGATGTAATTTAATGTGTGACCTTTTTAACCGAAGGATAAGAAACTGTGAAAATCAAACAGATGGAAGAAGCTTTAATTGTGGAGATGTCAATGTGCATCGAGTGTAAAATGTGAAATTCTATATTTGTCATAGGGCATCGAAAACGTCACGAATGGCTGATTTTTCTATTCGCCTCCTGTTTTACTGCATTCACTGCAGTAGAACATGGGTTTTCCCTCTTGTTTGCTTTGTGAACAACACTTTTTCTTCTAAAACCAACAACAAATGTTAATTTTCTTTTAACCCAGCCACTGGCAACCAAACACCTATCAATACTTTTAAATATTCAAAGATTCATTCATTATCTGAACCTGATTTATCCCCACTAGGGTCACATGGGTCACTGGAGCCTATCCTCATTACTTATGGGTGAAGGTACACCCTGGACATGTAACCAGTTCATCACAGGTTAATCTATCGGTGCATGTGTTTGGATGGTGGGAAGAAGCTGGAATACCCATAGAAAACGCATATATATGTAAATATGTAAACTCCAAACAGAAAGGTCCTACCCCCCTTAACTGGTGTTGGAATCAAACCTAAGACCTATAATAACTGCTGTACTTTTTGTTTTGTTTTTTTTTAGAAAGTATCTGCTTCAGACATTAAATGTTCCAAATTTTACATACTTTAATAAGATAATATTATAATAATATCATAAAACAAATGACAAAAGCGCTGGTTTACTCATGTTTTTAATATATATGATGGTGTGTTATTCCACATATATGGTGGTTTATGTACATGTATACAATGGATTTGTAAATATTCCACTAGAAAGAACCTGTAAAGTGAATGGATCATAAAGTGCAGACAGTGTTTTGAAGTAGATCTGACACCAATATTCCTTTGGGCTAAAACTATTCTCTTGTTAATTCTAAGAATTTCACATTTTGACCCCAGACTTATCTTAGAAACTTGAGCCAACCAGTATTTAAGACTTGAGTTTTCTTTATTAGTAACACATGTAAAATTTCATTAGTTTTATTACAGAAGCATTTTACTTGTAGACCATTATAATTGGTGTAAAATTCAGTTTGTCATCCTTTCATGGTCATGGTCATATGAGCCTGTTGGACATTCAGAGAATCCAAAGTGAATGTGGAAATAACTGTAAAACTCAGAGTTTGATAAATGCCAGTGGTTATAGGTGCTTGTTTTATATTCCCTTGTTGATATCTTTGCAGAAAAAGTGTTATTTTTCTTCAGTTTTCTCTGTTTCTGATATTAACTTTTGGTTATTAGATATTAGCATTATTAGATATTGCAAATGCATTAATGTACAAGTAGTACCCAGCACAACAAATCCTACCCCTTGCAAGCATTTTATCTGTTCTGCCCTATCTCATATCATTGCAAAAACACTGACACTGACCTTTCACCTGCATTCACCAAAATTTAATGGGATCTATTCTGGACCACCTCTGGACCACAATTGGTCCAGAAGTTTTTGCAGAATGTTGCTGACAAACAGATAGACAGACAGATGGATAAACGGACAAACAAAAACAAAAAACCAATACCTTCATGGGTGGGATAGTAACCTTAAACTTTAATCTGACATTTTATGACCACCCATATTATCACCAAATTAAATACAGGATTTTCACGGAAAAAACAGAAAATAATATTATTATAAATTAATTTGGGATGTAACATGAAAGTAACACTGGGTCTTTATTTGATAAAATGGTGGCATTGTGCATGAACTACTTATTATATTTTGGGTCAAAGATAAAGGTGATGAAAATAGACCTAGACCTGGTTTTCCAAATTGTCAGCGACTCATTCAGGTCTTAACAGACTTAAGAAAAAAAAGCCAAAACATGTTATCACTTGAAATACTTGACCAGCCACTTAAATTTATGTAAATTAGGGGTTGTATTTCAACCAGTTAGATCCAGAATTTGAAAAGTCAATTAAAAATTATAATGTGCTTTGAATGTCAAAAAAAAAAAAAAAAACTAGTGCTAAACATGCGCATATAAAGACAATGAAGACATTTGGTAAATGCTTCCAATTGCATATCAACTACAAATACTGTAGTCTGCACCGCTGTTTTGCAAAACCAGCCCAACAATCACTCTTGATAGCAGCTATTCACCAGGCATGTCTGAAATAAGAGCCCTCCTGAATATAAAAACACATGCAAATACCAAACCCTGGGCACCCATTTAGTAAAACACAGAAACAATAAAACCTAATTATTTAGCATGTCACCAGCAATGCATTGTTGAAATGAAATGCGGCGTTCAGAGAATACCGTTTCTATGCCATGTAAGGTTATACTCCTACCTTTTCTTGTCACTTCAGCTATTGTACAATAGAGTTGAAAAATGAGTCCTGCCACAATTCACGACTCTTCTCCCCTCAGCGGTCACAATATCTTGTTCTACTCTATCTGTGTGGATCTAGAACATCTTATTTTTCCTTTCTCCAGCTTTTGTTGCTTCACTCCATCACCTATTTATGTTCTATACTACCTTGTATATCATCATAAAATAGTTCTGTCACGTAGTTTTGGGGGAAATATTTAGTGTTTGAGCTTTGATAGTGACAACATTGTAATTATATATTTTTAAAAAAAAGGTAAAATCCCACTCTTTAATCAATATGCACACCATAGACCTCATGGATGTCATGAAATGCAAATATGGAGTTAGAAACATACTATTAACATGTAACAAACATGATACAAATATTTTCTTTTGTGTTAATATGGAATAATTGTGATTCAAAAAGCTGGCAATATTGTATAAAAAATTAATAATAAATAATAAATAAAGATATCCTCAAAACAGAGGTAATAAACGTTTGTGTGCATGTGCGTGTGTGTACAGTACAAATAGACATATAGAGTATTTGTCATCACATGCATAGGCCCAGAAATATACAGACACAGTAAATAGAGGTTTTGGATATTTTGCTGGGGGTGTACATGTAAAATAATCAGTACAAACTGTACAAATAAAATATTCAAAACTGCAAATCACTCATATGCCCATAAAACTCTAGAGCTACGGTGGACTGAAGTGTGGTGGATACAGGTCAGTTTGACCTTTGGTGCCAGGCATCTGTGGGGTAAACACAGCTGGGGGAGGGTGTATGTTGTGTGTGTATGTGAGGAGGAGGGGGCACTTGATGTCTCTGTGGGCGTAAACATCACCTGGATGATTCCACCACACCAGGAGAGGAGGATAAAAGCACACAGGTGTCACTGAACAACCACAACAGGAGGGCACACCTAAATTTGACAACCAGACACAAGACAACGACTTATCTGGACTTGGATATTTCATATCTTTTGGATCTGCTTAAAATACAGAGGTGAGTTCTGACAAATTAAACATCTTTTTTTTTTTTTTTATGACATTTGATCCATTGAAGTACTATTACAATTATTTCTGATGCACAGTAGTTTAGGCTGAGTCATTTAGATGCACTGGAATAGAATAGTAACTTGAATTGTTCTATTTTGGGAAAAAAGGGCTGCAGAGACATTGTTGTTGACAGTTATTTTCGAAAGTGCCCAGTGCGATTTCAGACATTAAAGGTGGAGTAATCCATTCTAATCTAATATGCTTTCTGTTGAATATCTCCTTCTGAAGGAACAGTAAATAGAGGAGTGTGTTTTTTTTAGCTGTTAGGTCTGTCTTTGGAGTCATTCACTCTGTTTATTTATTCAGTTTTTTGTTTGTTTTTACAGTTATGACTGAGTTTGATAGAAAAAAGTAGAGAAACAGGGCATAGAACTCTACCATTCTTTGAACAAATGGTTAATCAGAGTCAAGTCAAGCACAAACTCAACCGTTAAGTCTCTCCTGGTTCACTCAGTAATGGTGCAAATATTTATTTTATGTAATAATTTGAGGTTACTGGGCATACAACTGTACTCAGTACCTGAAATTATTTCACCGCCCATCTTGTTAGAACGTACAAACTTGCTGACCTAATGACTAGGTGTGGAAGGCCTTGGTTTGCATCCAAGGGGATTAAAGCTAGCAAACAAGCTACAGAGTGTGATTATCAGATTTCCTTTGGCAAAATTACTGGATGTAAGTTTCGAGTGATGAAAAACAAAAACTCACTGATCGTTTTGTACTACTTCACACTCACTAACAACTATGCCATGATCCAAATGGCTACTTTGCATGACTTGGCAAGAACAGAGGGCATACTCATTTGGAAACCTCTGCATAGCCAATACTGCCATTTATCATCCGTCAAGCACCAGGCTTATGGAACGCAGAGCTTGAGTAAAGTCAAAGATTGTTATGCCTGTGAGCAGCTGGCCTTCTGGCTCGGTTTGCCCACATTATTTTAATGCCATATTTCTTTTTTCTACATTGAATCTCAGCAAACAAAGATGATCCTTGTGTCGAGACACTTACGCAGAACCTAATTATTTGGTATATTTGGAGCCCATATGTTTTATGCTTCAGTGGAAACGTTTGTTTCTCATTAATGTCAGATCTTTATTGCGGTGCAGCAGATTAGGGCCCTTCGTTTTGGATCAAATTTATAGTGGGAAGGGAGCAGCATAGGTCATATAAAAGTGAACTAAAAAATACACTATAAAATGTAATGTACAGTAACTACGGGTTACAAGTTGAAAACATTTTGTTTCTGAAATAAAAAATAAGCCAGTTGAAAATCCTATATATATATGTATATTGTTGCATAAACATAACCCATTATTAGTTGCTTGATGATTATTTCTCTCATTCCTGTCTTATTGTCTAATAGTTCGTGGACTTGTGGAAGATGTTTGGATCCTTCAGTAAACGTGTCCAGAACTGCCTGGCAGAGCGGAGGAGTCGCAGAACCAGACTGGTGACCAAAGACGGCCGCTGCAACATTGAATATGGAAACATCAAATACAGCAGACACTTTGCATTCCTGGCTGATTTCTGGACCACCTTTGTTGAGATCCGGTGGCGTTTTGTCCTTTTCTTTTTCATCGGATCCTTCACGCTTAGTTGGTTCATTTTTGGTTTGCTTTGGTACTGGATTGCCCGTAGTAACGGAGACCTAACATGGCAAAACCCAGCTGACGGCCACACCGCATGTGTTGATAATGTTGTAGGACTCACCACTGCTTTTCTGTACTCTCTTGAAACCCAGACCACTATAGGATATGGTGGCCGAGCGATTACCCCTTTGTGCCCAGGTGCCGTGGCTCTTATAATAATCCAGTCTCTTGTCGGGGCTATTATCAACTGCTTCATGTGTGGTGTCATCTTAGCCAAAATCTCTTTACCCAAGAAAAGAGCTAAAACCATTAAATTTAGTGAAATGGCTGTTATCAGCCCCAAAAATGGTACTCTGTGCCTTTCAATTAGATTAGCCAACCTCCGTAAGACCCTCATGATAGGAAGTCAAATCTATGGCAAACTGCTGAGGACAACAATCACGCCTGATGGAGAGACAATCATCATGGACCAGGTGAACATTGACTTCACGGTGGATGCTGGAAAGGACAACCTGTTTTTTGTTTGCCCTCTGACCCTATATCATGTCATCAATAAGAGCAGCCCCTTCTTTGAGATGGCAGTAGACACTCTCCACAAACAAGAGTTTGAACTGGTGGTTTTTCTCGACGGTACTGCAGAGTCTACGAGCTCCTCATGCCAGGTCCGAACCTCTTTTATTCCCCAGGAGATCATGTGGGGCTACAACTTCTTGCCCATCATCTCCAGAAGCAAAGAGGGCAAGTACAGGGTAGATTTCTCCAACTTCTCCAAGGTGGTCCCTGTGGCCACTGCCCACTGTGCCTACTGTTTCCACAACATCAAGGGCCACCATCACCACTCCAGAGATGGACATGACAACCAGGGGTTTGAGGTGATTGATATTAATGATCCTCCAAATGTCACAAAGATGTGAAATGGTGACTTGACATTAATGTTGTCAAACTGAGACTGTTGGAGTTTTAAGCATTTTATAGATCTTTTGAAGGCCACATGACTCTACAGGATAAACAGGCGCTGAAGACAGGTGCGGTTACCAAATGCTAGACGGTACATTGTGTAGCATTTTAAATGTGAAGCAAAGAAAACCTTACTTATTTGTTATGCTTTTGTGTATAACACAGATAAGAAAGCCGTCTGTGGGTCAGCACAGTTATTGTGAACTATTTGTATGCAAAACCACACCTGTCACTGTCTGCTGACCAGGAACCTGTTTTCAAAAGGGTGACGAGGTCAAACAAGGTGGTACAGTGACAATTCAAGAACAGAAAAATAATGTTTTCCCACTACTTGTAAAAGGATAATACAGATATGTACTGTATTTGCTGGAGATGAAGCTGAGAGGATGTCCTTTTTTATTTTTGCACATCAGGTTTAAAGCACAGATAAGACAGTGTACAAAATTCTTACACTTACTGGGTGGACCAGTGTTGGAGCCATTCTATTGTTATGGGTTTAAGAAAGATAAAGTGGCTACTTAATGATTTATGCTACTGTGGGATGTTGTACACTCAGAGACACTTCGACATGAACCATTAGATTATGTTTAACTATTCAGACACTGAGGCCAAACGTTAGACTCAGGGAATGGGTGAGGTAGCTACAGCTATTGTCTAGAGTGAAGACATGAGAGAACAAAGCTCTCAGGAAACACTTAAATTATGACTGAGGTTAGTATAATCATCATTTTGTTTGTAAGTCATTTTTTGTGTATTTGTTCTCAAGTAAAGTACATTAAAGTACAAGCTATTTTTGCATTGACAAATAAGTCTCATTTTTCTCTGTTTAACTGACTTGGTACGTAATGTAAGAACTGTGATCAAAAAGGTCAAAGCATCATACTGACAGGTGTCAACCCCTATCACGGCTTTTTATCGGTAAACAAAGTGAAGCTGTGACAGCAAACGGAGAACCAAATACAAAGTGTGTGTTTGAGATAAGAGCTGTTGCTTACTGCCCATTGTTTTGCCCGCAGGTTCAGAACTTGAAACCAGAACTCTCCATTTTAAGAAATGACAGTGCAGAGAATTAACTGAATGTTAGCACGGAGCTTTAACAGATTTTGTTTAGACCAACCTCCTATTATGACCTATGCCAAAAGCGTATGTTTAGAGCCCTGTGTGTCTTAATCCAGGAATGTTTCTATACAAGGTCAGGGCTCTTATCGAGTCTACACTGTAAAAAAAAAAAAGAAAATGTTGAGATCATTTAAAATTTTAAAGCAACTTTCTGGAGTAAAGATTTAAAGTTTTCTCAACAATGTTCATGGGTTAACCCTGACTCTAACCAAGTTAAATTATTTTGTTGTCCCAATGATATATAGTATGTTTGACCAAAAGTTTCTACATTTAATTTTTCATTTGATTTTAATCTTTACTTCAAACATGCTTCACACAAGTGATATAGAACAAGTGGTGCCAGACACAACAAACCCCCTACCCCTTATCACTGTGGAAAGACATTTTTGCTGACTGTGACCTTTGACCTACATTCACCAAAATTGAATGGGATCTATTCTGGACCACCTTGTACCTTTCCTGAAAACTTCATGGAAATTGGCCCAGTAGTTTTTGTGTAAAGCTGCTGACAGACAAAGAGACAGACAGACAGACAAACTAACTGATTCAAAATCAATACCCCTCTTCCGTTCAGGGGGTGGTGTAATAAAGCACAACATATAATAAAAAAGAAAGAAAGAAAAAAAGAGAGGAAAGAAATCTAATTAGATTTTCAACCCTGAACCATGTTCAAAAGGGAGTAGGAAATACTACAACTTAGTGAGTAAACAAAAATGTTTTTTTCCCCAAATAATAATGGATTATGTTTATATTATGCTTCTCTATGAATGTATAGTCAAAGCACATAGAGTGGATCCATATACTAACTATAGTAGTGTGAGTAGCTTCACTGGAGACAAGGAGGCTGAAATGTCTGACCAATGACACAACAGTAAATGATTAGGACAGAGCAGGTTTCAAACCGCCAACCCTTCAGTGAATAGATGACCTGCTCTACCTCCTGAGCCACAGCCATGTATGGGCGACCATGTATGTGGGGTGGGTGTACAATTCCAGTGTCAGTCTATGAATAAATCTATGTTGAAAAATTAAATATTTTCTTGGCCCTGATGTAAAAAGAAATGTTTTTCATGGCGGGAATGTTTTTTCTAAGATCTCTTTCAACTGAACAAGTACACTTTTATTTTTTTACAGTGTATCTGTTGAGTGTTGATGTGGAAAATGACTTTGTATCCATAGTAAATGCAAACCAACAGGGTCCATTGTTCACTATTTAACACAAACAACTTATTTAGTAGGTGTACCATTACAGACACCTGTCATTTGAAACTGAAATGACGCAAATAGTCATTAACCTGATGACCATGTTCATGAGAAAGCATATGCTCAACAAAACCTACAAATTATATTTAATGCTAGATTCGATCTTTTTTTCTTAAACATTATGATCATATACACAGAGGTAACATTAAATAAAATTACACGTATATGAAGCAGCACGGTAAACATACGGAGATCAAGATCATGGATGGATCTTATCACCGTCTAAGTTCATTATGTCGTCAAAATTTTCTGTTTGACTATATAAATGATTGTAGAACTTTAAACTATGTTAATGGCCTGTTGTCAGCAGTGGTGAATCTATCATTCATATCAAAAAATGCAAACAGGAAAAACCTAAATATAAGAGAAAAATCTCACTAAAACTGATTCAAACTGTCTTCACTTTCTGAGATTACTTAATTTAACATGTCTATTCTATATTAATAGGGTACAGGAATGACATTAGTTCCTTTTCACAGTTTACTTGATTGTAATCTTAGAAAAAAAGTCAACATGAAATAATATACCAGGTTATACATTTGTAATATGCATTGTATTCTATGAAAAATCCAATCAGATTTGTTTGAACTCTATAAGCAGACAATAAAAAATCACTTGAGAGGTAAAAACATTTATTTTGTCACATTTTCCTATACAAAAGCCCTTTTTCAAAAGGTATTACTTCATACATTGCAGGAATGACAATAAAATAATCCAACGGTTAATTGTAAATTATACACACATATATATATTTATATACTTTTTTAATATCCAAAATACATTGCATATATGAAGTAGCACAGATCCCTTTTTTGTTGATAATGCTTGTGAAACATGGAAGTTAAGGGTACATCAAAATAATTTCTTTATGCTACAAATTACATGTTCCCCTTTTTAATTGTTCAGTTAAAGCTATAAGACATCAGGAGAAGCTGGGTGTGAATATTTATGTTTGTATTATCTTGCATAATATACCTGAAATTCTGTACAGGAAAAGCTACCAATTCCAGGGTTATTTGGCATAAAAAGTGACTCGTAATGGAAAAACTCCACCATTGTCACATGTTGCATATAGAGTAAAGGAATCCCTGGTTACTGGATTATGGTTTAGCAGGCGTTTGTAGAATTGAGAATACTAGGAAATATCTTGTGCTCTTAAATGCACTTAAGATGTTACAAACTGAATTTCAGAAATAATATAACAATAACAAGAAAACAAAAACTGTTAAATTGTACTGCCCAAATGTACAGATATAAAAACGTTTAAAATGTTGAACAAACTACTTAGCAGAAATGGACTCAAAAGGTTTGCATTTTTGACCGAGGTCAACTCGTATTAATTCTCTTGACTTTTTAATACTGTGTCACATATGAAAATAACTCTGCATAATTTATACAGTAAGTTGCTTTAATGCCTAGTTGACTGATGCTTATAAAATAATAAAAAATAGGTCTGACAAACGCACAGCGTTTGCGAATCTGAGGCTTTCTTTGTTTCATCTCGTCATACTTCAATGGTTTTGTTCTCTGATAAACTACTTAGTCCAAAGTAATTTATTTTCAAGTGTCCATTTTCAGTCACTCTTAAGGAATACTTTTGTTATGAACAGCGCTGAACACCTGAAGATGGATATGCTTTGACATTATACTGTTACACATCGATATAATCTTGCCTTGAGATTCATGAGCATTTTTCTGGGCTTTAGATCAGTGAGAAACTAACATTCAAACACACATGCTACTTTCAGACTAGGATCCAGCCCTGGTAAAAATGCAACTTGAATATGTATTAACATGACTATCTGTAAAGCCACATCTCACTAACCTATATGGTCCTGACTGGCCGACATAAAGGAAGGAGACACCATGACAGACAGAATTTTCAGAGTGCACTTAAAAATCAAAAATTGTCAGATATGTGCTAAGACGTGGATTTGACTGACAACAACATTGGCTTATTGTTGTCTTAATGAATAGAACAGATATGATCCTAAAATATGGCACTTAAATTCTAAAAGTTAGGGCTTTGGTTATCCTTATGGCACTTCATAAACTTTAAGGCACTTCATTAAAAATCCTTCACTTAACAATCTATGGTCTTATTATATAGACGAGATCCACATTATTCCAGCAAAAACAAAATGCACTTTGGTTTACAATGACCACGCTGTGTAGCAAGTGTAGTGTTAACTGCACAGGAAGTTCTTCATTCATGAAGTGTTTTCACAAAATGAAAACATCTGACAAGTTTTGATTTTACTGCAGGGTATCCCTTTTACACGTGTTTCACAAACCAGAAGACATTCACATTAATACTGACATGGTTGAGCAACAAAACATCTGGAAATGGCATGGCTGAAAGGCAACAACATGGCAAACATTTAATAGCCTAGTGTGTGGCCCCCTGAAAACATCTGACCTGGGTTGAATTATTGTTGCAAATTACTTCAATTACATCTTGACTCAGCTTCCACAGCGCCGTACAGTCAACTGTATACATCGCCCATCGCAGGACTCGCACAACACCGAGAGGATCTGTAACTGAGTTGACCCAGGTCAGCAAAACATACAGCGCTTTCTTCTCTCGTGTTTTACTCTTCTCTAGCCTTCCAGTTTGGAGGATAAATTAAATTGTGAATGGCATATTCCAGTTGCCAAATTTCATTCAGTGCTGAGAAAAGTCCATCTCACTGGCAGCTCATCCTTGTCCATCAAATTCCAGAAGACTCTCCACACAAACATAATAAAAAAGATGGACAGATTAGCAGACAGGGGCAGTGGAAACAGAGTAGATGCACTGGGAATAAGAAACCCTGACATAGACAATGGAAAACAATATGCTGTGAAAACATAATGTACATGTTGTACTGAGGAGGATGTAGATTGAGACCCATAAATATTAGGCCCATGTCTGGTAGCGAGGTGAGGAGGCAGACAGACAGACATCCTCAGGCTTTAGACTAGGAAGGTTTTGTCAGGAAATTCAACTAGCTTGTCGGTGCAGCTTTCAGGAGGTTAAGAAAGAAAGGAGAGAAAAAAAAAAGGCACAGGAAACTCAGACGCATGTCTAAAACATGACAAAACAGTCTTTTAAAGGTAAGTAGTATTCCATTTTGGATCATAACATCCAGTTATTTATAAATTCTTACAAGTAAAACAACAAATCTCCTTCACTTTTATCATCCTTCACTCTTGAGCAAAATTTATTCAGAGGACAAACGCCCTTTTTCTACTTCATCGTCTTCATTGCTTTGGCATCATTAGGAGTGCAGGTCAGTTACTGTGGACTGTGTTTGTGTGTGTGTGTGTGTATGTGTGTATGTGGAAAAAAGATGGTTTTAAAAGTGGTGGAAGGTCTGAAACTGGGGTTTTAATAGTAACTGCCCAAGTGGGATGGCACGTGGGTGTTAGGGTGACGGGGGACATTTGGGTTGGGGTAGATGCCTGCAGTGGGTGAACTCCAGTATGGAGCGGTGGGTCCAAAGAAGTTGGAGGATGTGACTGGCATAGACGGAGGGTGAGGGGAAACAAAATTGACCTTCTGCTGGTGCGCGTGGTACGAAGGCACATAGGCTAGGTCTGAGGGGTACTTATACATGGAGGATTCAGTGGGGTGCGGCTGCAGCGCCTGAGCGATGCCGTGAAAGTCAAACTTGTAGGCGTAGCGCTTGCCGTGCACCTTGGTCATGATATTTTTGTCATAGTAGTAGCGCAGCGCACGGCTCAGCTTATCATAGTTCATATTGGGTTTGCTTTTACGCTCTCCCCAGCGCCGGGCCACCTCGTCCGGGTCTGTCATCTTGAACTCCCCGTTGGTGCCCTCCCAGGTGATGCAGCCGGCGTTGGCGCTGTCGGACAGGAGCTCCAGGAGAAACTGCCACAACTGAATCTGACCTGAACCTGTCGGTAGGACACAAATACAAACATTTGTCACAGCGTTCAAGTTCTGCTAAGAGAACTATCTGAATTTGTTAGTCAGTAATTAAGTATGTAACACCCCATGATGTAATAATTTACTAAAACTGTAAATAATTACAAAGAATGTAATAAAATTTGGGCTTAACTCAAATGAAAATGGAATAAAATAAAATATATCCCCCATAATGTAATAAGTAAGGCTGTCAAATAATTACACATTTTAATCAGATTAATCACAGGGTTGCTTTAAATTATTTTTGATTAATTATGATTAAATATGAATTTTTTTAAATCTATATTAAGTGCATTTCATTAATGTGTTAATCCACAACTAACGTATGATTTGTGTTAATGTAACATTTTAAGCTGGAAGTGCTTTGGTGAAAACAAAACTCCATCTTGTAGTGTGTCTTGATTGTTGTTTCTCTCGGTTTATTGTATTAAAATTTCCCACAAAATACACTAAGAAATACAAAAACTGTGTATAAAACCTATACAAAACATGCTAAAATTCACAAAATATAAACAAACTCCAAAAAAAACAGTGAAAAGTCCAAAGTGTAATCAAAAAGTCTTCTAAAATACAGAAAAAAAATCCAAAAAAAGTTATTCAAAAATGTATGCAATTAACATGTTTATTCAACACCTTTAAGTTATAACAAAACAACTGTAAATAACTGGACAGCCCTAATAAAAATCTACTATATTATTGGGACACATTTTATTTCAATATCAGTCAGAATATTTTATTACATCGTTGGTAAAATTATTACATTATTAGGTTTAACTGGAATTAAGTGCAAATTTTATATAATTTTCAGGAAATTATTATAAGGTGCTACAAGCCATAAAGACTCAACAATCAAACAAAATCATCTATTTATCTATAGAAGTATTTCATACGTGTTGATCCACTAATCCTATCAATACATGTAGACACATAGTTTGTCATATTTCATGGTCATCAGATATTTGAACATTCACTGTCATCTTCTACGACATTGATTTACAAGTAAAATTCATGGAGTTGGATCAATGATAATGGATGGAGGCAGTGGTTTTATATTCAGTTAATGTGAGATTTGGATGAAAAAGCCACTTTTTCGCCAGTTTTCTCAGTTTTTGATATAATAGCCTTCAATTTTATCCTGTGCTTTTATGAACATCTCAGGATCAGTGAAATTAAAATACATTATTTTCACTGAAAAATACTTATTACAGAAGATCATGTGACAATAAATGGTGATAAATCAATTTACAAAGCTTAAATATAAAGGATAACACAATTTGGGAGCTGTCGTGGGTGTTAATATGGGAAAATACATGATTTATACTGAAAAAAAAAAACAAAATACAGAGGCTAATATTATAATAAATGGTGATAAATCATTTAAGAAAGGTGCTTTGGGAGCTGCCACTGGGTCTTTAATGGTTAATGACATGTTATCAGTCCAGTCTGGTCATTGTTGAGCATCAAAGAATGTCTTAATACAGGACAGTGTTATTTTTTTACCTGGATTTGCTAGACGGCTACTGGTGGGACCCAGAATCTGGTAAGGATCTGAGGACAAGGGAAGAACATTGTTAGTTGATATGCTCGTTGCCATGGTGACATGACAGAAACCTCTTCTAACAGAGACTCAACCATTCCACAGTAGTATTTAGACGAAACACTAGATTATTGTGAAAATACGTTTGATAATATTTTGGCATGGGATAAAGTGAAATCAAATCTAAAAATAGACATTAAATTACCAGTAAATAACATCTTAATGATCCCCCCCCCCCATTTTTCCTGATCCAGTGATAAATGGTCATTCTCAGATAAGTATAATGTAGCCCATAAAGAACAAATTATTTAGTTTTCTGACTCATTCCTCTTTTGATTTCTATTTATACACATCAGTAATCAGCCTTGATCCAGTTTAATGATTATACTGAGTCCAGAAACACGTTATCAAGAATAAATGAAATTGTTATCATTGCATGAGGTAAAAATATTTTATACTGACTTCATCTGTGAATTATTGTAATTAATTAATTATTAATTTAATTATCTGTAAATGTATATTATCTACAATGTCAGTGTATGAATCTTGATAAATAGCAGTTATTTATGTTTATTGTTAAAGGACCATAGAAATTTGGTATGAAAATAATGGACATTTTTTTGGAGTTAGTATAAAAACACTATTTAGGCACAAATACTAGGAGACATCACACCTACAGCTGCAGGACCATTGATTTGAAATATTATTATTGCATAAATCTTAACGCAAGTTGTCAATAACTATCATGAGAAAGGTCAAATCAATATTTATAGTTCAAATCCCAAATTTTATTTCTGCAGGAGGGATGAAGAAACCTGGAGGTCACTTGTCTTTTAAAATGATTATATGTGATGAAAACATTTTTTTAAAAATCACATTGAGTAAATTATTAAGTAAAACACATTCATGGGCATTTTGTAGATGATTATTTACACTAATTAGACCCTTATTACATTTATATTTATTGCACAGAGTTTGCAAAAGTATTATTTTGTCATGCAGACTGTTGTTAGCAATGAAACACTTTAATTCAAATTACATGCACCAAGCTTTTGTCCATAAATTGTAAACTGAATTAAAACCAACTCATTGTGTATGCCAATGATTTTGCTTGTTACATATATATATTGTTATGACATTATATATTGTTAGACATATATATGTTATATATAGTAGTGAAAAAAAAGTTATGGGACACATCATACATTTATGATATAGGGTATTAAGAGCCACTGTTAAGTCATTGAAGCCTTTATTTTTCCATTCTCCAAACCCACATGCTCCATTCTGAGCTTGCACTGTTTCATAGAAGTCAAAGAGTGACGTGAAATGTTAGTTTCCTTCGACAAATAGGTTCTGTTTTCATCGGGGTTTGTCTGTTTGTTTGTCTATCTGTTAGCACCATAACTCAAAAACTTATGAAAGGATTTTTTATGACATTTTCAGGGAATGTTGACACTGATTGATGATGAATGAATGATCTGGTGTGTGTGTGTGTGTGTGTGTGTGTGGGGAGGGGGGAGGTCTAGTATTTTTCTAGTTACATTTCTTTTGCAATGAAGACAAAAAAAATCCAGTCCATGTTTTTGAAATTCAAAGAAAAAAAAGTTTTTTTTCTGTAAATATTTCATGGTAATATTTGAGCTTGTGTAACTCCTGTGTGTGTGTGTGTGTGTATGCGTGTGTGTATGTACCTGGCTGAGCTCGAGGCTGCTCAGTGGACTTGGTCACATTCTGGGTCACCACTGGTGAGCCTGAAAGAAGATGAGGGAGAAAGTCCATGTGAGAGACAGAGAGTGGGAGAGAGTGTTAGATTAAAAAGCTTCAGAGTAAACATCAGTGAGGTGGCTACAGATAACAAAGTTACACATCATGAAGGCATGTCAGCAGCCATCCAAAGTAAATAAGGCAGTGGCTGGTCTTCTGGACTGATTTCTTTGGTGTGTCTGTTCATTTTCTGACAACTGAAGCCATAATCCTCCAAGTGTCTGTCTGACATGTCTAGACTGACTGGATGTGGGGACTGCCCTGGCGTGTTGTTGTTCACATCATTTGGGTAAATATGGGCTCACGCCACATTTCACTGCTATATTTGTGAATACTATATTTACTGGGTTGTCATATCTCTGTGCTCACCTTTGCCGCTGTGGATGTTGTTTGACCATCCTGTCCGCCGTACTGCATCATATGAAGAGTCTGTCCAAGAGGAGACAAAGAGGGACACATGTCAGTAACATGATTAATATGTCGTTCACTTTTTGATCATCTATTGAACAAATAGCTAATTATTCATCAGAAAATATTGTCTGATGAAATGTGTTAAAGGAGTCGTTCCATGGTTATTTCATTAATAGTACTGTGTTCTCCATTGTTATTGAATGCATTATGTTGGTTCTATAAAAAAAAAAAACAAAAAAAAAACCCTCCAAATTGTTTTGTTTCCAGCTGTTTTTGCACGGTACAAAAATGACCCGTACTTCCTCATACATGTCTATGACGCAGTGACAAGGCGTCGCTGATTGGCTCAGAAAGGAATACTCCCCCCTCCCCTCTCACTCTGTGTGTGTTTACCGTCCCAGAGTAGCATCCATCTTGGTTTAGTTTTGAAAATGTGCAGGTGAAAAAAACGAGGCACAGAGAAAACATGAACCAGTTTGATCCGCCATTTTTATCAAGTGTGTGCAGCAGCTACTGTGGTGCCATTTTCTCTTGTAGATGCTAATGCTAATGCACCTTTGACACCATTAAAACTTGTCTGTCGGTGCAGAAGGGTCTTCTTGGCCTTCTACTCACTTACTTTCGGGGGAAAAAAACACACATTTGCAAAGGATGTTGGACAGTAAATCTATCAAAACATGATTCAAGATGGTATGTCTTTGCAGGATATCTGGACATGGTAATGTGGTTTCTGTTTGAGATACAATAATGGATCATGTTGGTGGCACAATGTTTGACTAATGCTGCAGTTGGTTGAGCATCTTGCGACACTGACCGCAAATAAGAAATCTGATGCAAAGGAACGTACAACAGAGACACGCACACAGACAAAACACACACATGTCATTCACCCTGAACCCACCTACCCACACAAGCAGCTTTCACCAAACCTTGACAAGTAGCCAACCTATTTCAGTTTGAATGAGGTCTGCCTGCTGTGTGTCTGTGGTGTAAACCTGACTGAGTGTGAATCTGGACAGCTTCCAGTAACAATCAATCACACTGACACAAGCAGATAAAACAGAGGATGTTCGCTCCCCTGGCAGTGTCTCAAAAACCAGGCTACACCCACGGTGCACCTGGCCAGTACCCTCGATGGTTCATATTATTTTAGGCTAAAACAGTTCAAACATTTATCAGAACACAGAGAAATACGATACTCGATGTTGCCAGATATTTTTATTTCTTGCTGTGAACTGCAACGTTACCACACTCTGTAAACATTATTGTCAGGGAGGTTTGTCCCAGGGAAAATGTACAGTCATAGTGTAAGTCATGACAGAGGTTGTTGCTAGGATCAGCAAGATGCTGGAAGGTCAAGAAGCAATCCCATTTCCCATCAAGGGAAGCAGAAGCTTACTGAGGTGGGAGTTTGATTTCCTAGATTTGACTATTTGATGGACTGCATTATCAAATATTAATAATAATAATAATTATTATTATTATTATAAAAATAAATAAATAATAATAATAATAATAATAATAATAATAATAATAATAATAATAATAATAATAATAATAATAATAATAATAATAATAATAATAATAATAATAATAACTAAAAGCTGAAATCAGGTCAGTGGTAGAGACTGATTGACCAGTGAAAAAGCTGGTATTAATATTTCACAGAGATGTAATGTTTTTCTAATTCATGGAAATGACATTTCAGGGCATTCTGCATGATTATTTATTAATCTGAAAGGTATGATTAAAATATGATTAAATATGTTTTGAACTTCAACTACAAATGCTGTCTGTGTGTATTTGTATGCTTGTTCACCAGGCATTAATATTAATGTGTTTGCAAATTATTCTCATTCTGTTTTATGTAGTTCATAAACACTCCTGCAGACTTCCTGTTTAACTCACAAACTAAACTCAGTCACAATGCAGCTAATTCTGTGTCATGTTCAGCATAATCATATTCTTGCAAGACATAGTCTTTGTGTGGCATCTCAGCCCTTTTTTAATCCCACACAATCACTCCACAGGAACATCCAGTGATGATCAAACTCATTATTGTACCAGGTCACTTTTAAACACTGTGCAATACTGCCCCCTTATGGAGAGAGGAATATCCACAAACTAAATGATAAAAATGCATTTTATTTCTGCTTGAAGAAAACCTCAGTTTGGCTTCCCAATCTCTTTGCAAGTGTAAAACTAGATTTTGCCAAGTGACTGCTTCTAAACGCAACACAATTGTAATAGATTAAAATTACACCAAAAAGAGAAACTGCACTGTTGTCGCACATAATAGGTACAAAAGGATTACATTTGTACCTTTAATTCCATGCATTTATCCTCTTTTCTGTTCTTTTTTTTTAAGTCTCCTATGGTCAACATTTTGTAAATTACTTTTATGTTTCCAGCATTTAATTCTATGTGTCTGCAACTTGTATATAATTGTAACTTAAGATGCAATGCTATAGTTATATCCATATCTAATGTAATGTAATGTAATCTAATCCAGTGTTTCCCCTGGTGCAATCATAGACCCCCCCCAGGCTAAGCCTCACTATTTATTTATTTTAAAAAATTAAATAAAATTGTACACATTACAACTAGTGATACTAATCATAATGTTAACTTGAATGTTAATAATATAATGTCAGAGTCTGGCTCGACTCTGAATATAGATTTAAATATCTGTATAATAAAGTTAAAATGTAAAATGTACAATTCCTTGACATGTTTTCTAGTAAATAAATCATAGTCAAGCCTCAACATGGCAAATCTTTATTCCACTTACTCCACTTTGACATTTATTTATTCATTATTAAAGCTGATTAAGGTGCATTTCAGGTGCATGTTTGTTAGCAGTTGGTATAAATATTGTTAATAAATCTTGTACAGTAACATAATGGATATAATTTCATATTTCTTGTCAACTTAAAACTTTTTTTCATTCTATTTTATTGTATTTTATTCTTTACAAAAACATGGTGGACACTATCCTACCACCAGGCTTAACAAGATTTCTGGGGGAAACCCTGCAAATCTAATCTAATTTAATCTCATCTCATCTAAAACACAAGCACCCTATTGTTTCAATTGCTTTCATCATATTTTTTTTTTCATCCTACGTACTTGTAAAGGGTGTCTTGTTTTCTTGTTTTAAGTTTCTGTGTGGTAGAATATCCTTCAGCAGGAAAACTTTACACAGCTTATGCACCTCTTGATCTCTTTAGCCTCCAATATGTCAACAGAGGGCCCATTTCTGTCTCGAGATGACAAGAGGGGTCTTTGAGACTGAATAAATAGATTCTCACAAAGGACAAAAGAGTGCATGTCTATGCGCCTGTCAGTCTACAAACATGTGGATGAGATGAAAGAGATGTATTTGTGATGAAATAAAGAGTGATCGCAAGAATTAAGGGCTGAATAATAGAAAGAAAGACAAAAAGAAGGAGAAGAGGTGCATATAACAAGCAGGCTGCCGTGGCTCAGCGGGGCTGTCAGGTTCAATCTGGTGTGGGCCGGCAGAATAGCCAAGGAGCAGTGACTGGGGGAGAGTCCTGGGAGACTTGTGTTTCCTGCCTGCCTCGCCTGCAGACAACCTCTCTTTGTTTTACTGGCCCTTTTTTCCCCTCTACTCACTGCCCGCCCCCTCTCCATCTACTCTCCACCACCCCGAAAAAAACACAACGGGGCTACCTCCATCAAACGTCCAGAGAGGGGTTAGAAGATGTTGGAGGAGAACTGAACATAAATGGAAGCGATATTGGGATAAAAAGGTGAAAGAGTCACCAAAAAGGGAAAATATCGGGGAGTAAAAAAGATGGAGATGGACAGCGAAGGTAAGGTATGGGGGTGAAAACGAAATAAGTAGGAGCAGAACAAAAAGAAAGAAGGAGAGGGAATGGGGGGGGGGGTGTAAAAGAGTCAGACAACACACAACTTTGGTATTTGAGAAGAAAAAAGAAAGGTAACAAATCCAGCTACTGTCTGGAATGGGCTGGAGGAGATGCCCAGTAATGTGGTGGGATCTACATCTTTTAGATACCCTCATTGTAGTTATTGGCAAAAAATTGCATTCACCTCCAAGATCATTTCCCGTTAGCCACACAGGCGAGAATAAAACAGGAGAATGCCAAAAAAGCTAAAAATGCACCACTATACGGCTTTTACAAAATAATCACTTTAATTGGATGGTGAGAAAGGTGGGGAAATGGAAAGAAAAGCGCAGGAGAATAAAGCAGCGACGCATGTAAAAAAATGTGTCGGGTAGGGGGGTACACAATCAGAGCCAGCCACGCTAATGCAGACACAGATCTGAATGTGCACACACACACACACACACGCACACACACACACACACAGAGCTGTCTCATCCCCAACACACACACCCACCTCCACCTCCCCCCACCCCTTTCATTTTTCCAGGCCTCGTTCTGACTGCGACTCGAGCCAGTTTCCACTCTGGTCTGGGGTGTGGTGCACGCTCCTGGGAGACTTCGACTGCAAGACCAGTTAGTCAAAACAAGGCTCGAGTGCTAGACAGAGAGGGAGTGAAAGGCAGAGAGACATAGAAAGTAAGAGTGAAGGAGAGACAGAGTGGGAGAGAAAGAATGAGACTGAGAATCTCAGCATAGGGTGAGATAGATGGAGGAGAGGGATAGAGGCGAGTCGTGGACTGTTTTTAACCCAGAGTCTGAGCCAAGGAGAGAAACCCAGACAGGGTAAACTTTTTTAATACCCATAATACAGGTGCTTTAAAAGCCATCTGTGTGAGGAAAGTAGCTGTAAGAGGAGGAGAATGGTGGCAAAGTATGGGAATTAGACACAGAGAGGAGACAGATTTATGAGACCATCAACTGAGAAACAAGGAAATAGGATACAGTTGGAAAGTGTGGATGCATGCAAAGATAAACACATTCTTAATTTTATCAGTATTGAAGACGCATCAGCTCAGCAATGCAAAATAAGTCACAAATGTTGGACAGTTCATACACTTAATGGTTCCGTTAAATCTCTGTTTAACAGAAGTGAATCATTGACCAAAAAGCAGCGGAGAATATGAGTGTCTTTGCAGCCAGTTACAAAAATTCCAAAACTTCACAGCAGCCAAATGAAAAGAAGCAAATGAATGTGTGTAGATTGGCCAAATGAGGACAATAACACCTTTCAGATCTATACTTTCCACTATATAGTGTATATACTTGCAAAACATGTGCTTATACTGTAATAAGCCATGCAGACATACACACACACACACACACATACAACCATCCCAACAGGGAATAAGAGACGATACACATGGAGAACCACACACACAGAGGCACATACACGCACCCTTTCATAGCTGCTGCATTCCATGTTTTATATGCTCTCTTTTATTCATAACATTGCATTTTACACCACAGAGTCTGGAGCAGATTAAGGGTTGTCTCCTGCTGTATGCTCATGCTTACTCTACCCCAAAGAGCCTGTATGGTATTTTCCTGTACAGTACTCACAGGGCAATATGAAATTGAACATCTGGCAATACTGTTCTGTTCTCCCGAAGCAAAATTTCTTTCATGGAAAATTGAATTTTGTTTCCTTACCGGGTTTTGACTTACACCTAATTTTACCTGAAAGACGTCCTTTTGTAGTTTTTATTGTAACATCGAGAATATTTTGTCAAATCAAGGTGATTTATTTCAAATGGTCCTAACCTGGTTGTACTTCTTAATGTCAGATACTTGTCCTGTTTTGGGACATTTCCTGCCCCCACAAGTAGTTCCCTGCACTGGCCGTGGTTAGGAGTTAGCTAGAGGCCCAGTCAGTGTTGCAGGAGCCCATAATAGAAATCACCTCTTGTGAAAGGGAAATGCTGTTGAAGGGAGTGACCCTCTATTCCTGCCAGTCCAAATACCTGGTGCTGAGAATCAGGAAGACTGAGGTCGAGGGTGACCGAGCAGAATCTTATCTGGCCCGGCCATTGGTGTGTTGGTATTGAAGCTAGGCGAGAGTAAGTACACGACCAGCGAACGATCACCACTGGGGCAGATAGAGAGAGTCAGAGGGCATTCTCAGACACTTATCAGACTTAGTGTTTCCTTCTCTCTTGCCTTGATAGGGCCCCTCATCCTGTGAGCAAGGCTATCATTGTTATTGCAGTCCTTTCTACCGTCTCTGGTGGTGACACTGTATAGCCAATGTAAAGGATGTGTAGCTTTTTTTTTTGTACAGATATGCAGTGTAGCCTTTGCCTTGTTGGTGTCGTGTCAGCACAAAATAATGTTTGTAGAGTGAAAAGGTATCAAAAAAAAAAAAAAAAAGAGGGAGAGAGAGACACAATCATCCTAAGTTCCAAGAAATTCACCCAGGCTTCTGTAAAGATATTCAACGTTTACTAAGATTTTCAAACTTGGGGAGGATAAAAGAGCATACCTCTACTAAGACCCCACAGTACTGCAGTTCTAACACCCAACCTTTCAATGCTAAAAAAAAAAAAAAGAGAAAGAAAAAAAGTGAAGCTAAAAACTTTTGAATTTCAATAAAAATTCAGGCTGCACCCCTTTGTTGGATCTGTTTCAAAATGTAATGGGTTTGTCCTTGGCCTACACCCCAAACTTCTACCAAGTTAAAAATGTGTGCACACAGACAGATACTGACAAATAAACTCTAAACTGAGTAATGAAAATGAGGAACAAAAACACCTCTTTGACGAAGGTAAAAATGCTAATCAGTTAATCAAGCGCCAGTAGTAACTCCACAGAGATTTGTTTATGTAAATGCAAATTCAGGCCTAGATTCGGTAATAAGGTGGTTGAACAAAATACTCACTTTAACATCTTTAAAGTTTTGGATTTAGCCATTAAACCAGTTAATATGTCTCATGAGAAAAATATCCTTCTAATGTGTTGAGCTAATGTGTGTCGTCACACCTTCTGGTTGAATATATATATATATATATATATATATATATATATATATATATATATATATATATATATATATGTAAAAAACCAACCTGTCTCGAACAGAAATGTGATAAAACACCACTGTTGAGTGAAGCCGATTTAAAGAAGAAAAATCTATCATAACATAGACTTGATTAAATTTGTGTTAACATGTTATATCACTACTGGAGCTCATATAACCCTTAATATGAGACAACACCGAAGGTTAATGTCCCTTCAGTATTATACAACTTATTATACAACTCAAACACATTTCTGTGTTTTTTTTCTTTTTCATTTAATTGGAAGAATTTGGTCCAATTGGGGACAATGGGGAGGAATTTTAAAAACGAGTTAAGATCAGTGATGAAAACCATTCAGTCGGGAAATATTAACAGCTAATAACCACAAGAACACTTCATCTGATTATTTCAATCATTCTGTGATATGTTCAGAGTCCTGTAGGGATGGATTATGAGGGGGGGGGGGGGTCTGTAAAAGTGATCTGTGTCTGAGACCTTTTAAAGAATGTTGAACACATTTGTACTCCATGGTTTTTATCTTAGTCTGTGGTTTAGAGGATTCCAGCTTCACACTTCTATAGACTTTAAAAGATATGATTTTATTTAGTGTAAAAATATACTGTGTATATAACAGCCAGACCGTCACAGACAAACACACCAGTCTAGTCAACAGCAACCAATCAGCCTCTTATCATACACTCATTTTGTACATTGTCTTCTTAGCACCTGTCTCTGATGCTTGTCACCTAACAAACAACCTCCATGACACGCCTTACAGCCTGCCTTCTAGTCCACAGTCAGTACAATCGCAGGTCATACTTTCCACTGTTACCGAGGACCTGTGGATAGACCTGATCAACACACGGTCTTTGTCTGGTTGTTAATGTACGTCCATTCTGAAGCAGCCCATCTGAGCTATGATGTGTTGTCAAAGCATTCAAGTATCAGTCGTGAATAGCACAGAGAGCTGTAGCAGCTTGGCTCGCATTATTTCAGAAACACAAAGCATGCACCTGCCCAGAGCTTTGTCAATTGCAATCAGTGACTGGATGCGCTTTGGGCTTGTAAGACTGCTCTGTACTCTCAAGTGTGTGCTTTAGGTTTTATCTGCTTGTTTTCAAACTCGCAGGTACAGTAAAAAACAATTCAAGACCTCATTTTTCATACGATTTCTCTGGCTCCTCATCTCGCTTATCCCCTTCTTCCATTTATTTATTTTACAGTTGAACACTCTTACTGCAATCTGAAACCAATTACACCACTGTATACAATTCCCAGACATGCAGATAAAGATTTGGGGGGGGGGGGGGGGGGATAAAAGGATACTACAGACAGGTTATTAAAAAAACAGTGTCTTACCGTCTTTGGCAGCCAGGCGTGGTGATGGATCTGTGTGAGATGGCGTGTTATAGGATAATGATGAGCTACCTGTAATCATATGAGGCAAAAAGGAACACAATCAGACATAGCTATATCTTATACAAATGCAAGCATATGAAACTTTTAAAGTACTAAGGTCATTCTAATAAATATTCAGGTAAGTGTAATTAAAAAAAATGTGTTTATTTCTTTATAATATGTATTGATTTTGCCTTAAATTACTTAATGATTAAGAATAACCCTCTCCATACTTTCATTGAGACAAAATACAGCCAGCAGGTGGCAGTAGAGGGTTCAGCTCAATTATAAGCAGCATTAAAAGCCCTTTTCATTTCTTGAATTGTGTTTCTGTTTTGTTTTAAAAGTAAGGAAAATAATTCCTGACACAAATCTAGTACCAAATAAAACAAATCCAGTGATGGGTACACGCCTAACACTGGAAAAACCCTGAAGCCTGTCAGTATTTTAACTACAAACCCAACTCCTGAATAATAAAGTCAGAAAGTCAGGAGTCTGCATATGGCTGCCTATTCATTTCACCTTATGGAGCAGAACTCTGCACTGCATTCCTCTACTTACACAGGCACCCTGGGCGGCACCAAAATGCTCTCTTAATTTTAGCTGCCCCCAGGCATAAATCAGCGAGTGGAAAAACAGACCCAAAAATGCACAGAGAAAACACAAGAGCTGCTACTACACAGGGAGCGTTAAGATTTAGCGTTGAGACTGTTGAAGGATGCTGTTAGTCTGGACGATGTCTTCGTTTGAATGGCTCTAACAACAACAGCAATGAAGGAAAATTGGAAACAAAATGCAAAATTAAATTCCTGATGTGCTATTTTTCTTGAGATTTGATGCCGGAGCATTTACGAACTCACTGCTGCTTTTTGCTGGGATTGATGGGGGGATGAAGGGGCCCATGGTGGCAGACTAGGGGTCTGTTTTTTTAGGGGGTGGCAGTGTACGGGTGGTGGGAAGGGAAGGAGGGTGAGGGGGTGTTCCACAAACCTATTCTAACCTCCTAACACCCCCTACCCCTCCTATTTCTACCTACTCCGTGGCACCCCCAAGGCTCTGGGTCTAGTTTAGAAACCTGGGGGCCGCAGAACAGGGGAGCCATTGTATGAGGCAGGGTCCCTGCACAGCAATCAAACGCAGCTCCCCGTACAAAAATAATTCCACACGCAGAGTGTAAGCGCACAGGGGCGAGCGAGGGAGCGAGTGAGCCATCAAAGCACAAACTTTGGAATGAGGGAGAAAGTGTGAGGGGAAAGATGAACAGACAGAAAAAGAGAGGGAGAGGGAGAAGGAGGAAGGGGAAGAGGGGGCTGTTAACCCCTTTCCTACTGTGTGCCACATATGTGGGCTGACCCAGACAGGCAAACAGGCAGCATTGCTGAGAAAACCTCAAACCATCCCACAGAGAAATTCAGGACTGCTATACAAGAAAGAGTGAGAGTGAGTGAGAGTGGAAGGCTGAGTGAGCGAGAGAGAAAGAGAGAGAGAAAAGTTCCACAGCTGACAGTTTAGTAAAGAGAGAGAGAGAGAGAGAGAGCGAGGGAGTCCTGGCTGCACTGCCTATTTATTTGGATGGCCTCTTCCTCTCTCAGAAAACAAACATGTCCCGGTAATCTGACAGCACAGTGGGAGGACTGGCCAGTGTTCAGTGTTTAAGACCCTCACTCTCTCTCTCGCTCTCTACTCACATCTGTTCAGACTCTGTTAGATTACATAACATTTACAAACAATTTTCTTTTCTCTCCTTCCTATGACTGACGGCTCTTTCAGAAGGCCCTTTTTGGCCCGCCCACTATATTGACAGAGCTCTTTAGAGACTTCTTCAGCATCACGATGGACCTCCATCGGGCCCCTGCTGTTTATTCTTTTGAGCCATATGATACTAATGTCTCAAACATGTGGGCCTTGTCAACAAACTGAAGGGACCCAGTCACTCTGTTTTGAGGATCCAATCATCTCAGGGGGAAAGCCAGCAGCAATTCTTTGAATCTCAGTAGAATAAAGCTGCTCTGACGACAGCAACTGTTGTCAGAGCAACTTTCCACAAGTCTTACTTATGTGAAAAACTACCAAGCCATGTCAGTGGTTTAAAAAAAAATGTTTAGACTATATGTTCCTATGTGACTGATCAGATGCCTCTAATACTAAAAAAACGTAATACACATATCCTACTCATGATTTAAGAAATAATATCCCTTTGTTGCTAGCAAAAAAGAAAGAAAGAAATCTTTGTTACTAGGTTGGAATAGAAATTATTTTAATCAAATACTTAAAAACCTTTTATGTCTATTTTGTGACATCAACATCTTCTGACCATATAAAGAAAAGAGTGACTGAAAGCAAAGCATAGTGGATATAGTATGTCCTAACAACAGGAAAAACATATGATTTTCTTAAATAGACGACAACCTAACTATGGTCAATTTTAAGCTGTTAACTGTACACTGTAGATTTTGCAGTGTTAATTTGGAGACAATGGGACCAAATACACTCTAGAAATAGTTAAATAAACTCTCTAAGTGTTGATTTAACACTGCAAAATTTACTGTGTAGCTAAAGCTTAGCTAACAGCTAAATGACACATTCAGATAAATATGGTAGAATAAAATGATATGGTGTGGCTATGCAAACTACAGATGCATATTATTTTAATGCAGTTTGTCACTGAAGACCCCACTACTTTTTTGCTTTTTCTCAACAGGCAGAAGGAGGTGGTAAGGCTCAATGGTGTATATATTATTTACATCACTTTATCACTACAGAACAGTTTCGATCTTTAACTTTATACGTTTTTCAGCAACAGGAGCATTTAGAGATAGCTAAATCTCTGTGGATGTTCCGAACATAGCCCAAAGAAGTGTGATAAAACTGTTTCTCACGACTACCCGATATTCTAAAGTGCATTGACTGTGAACACTTTACATTAATGTTCATGGTAGACTGCAATAAAAATGATATACAAATGTTATAAAATGCATATTTCTTTACAAATGTTATACTTATCCACTTTTTGCAGAAACATACAATTACATTTTATTCATGTGAATGGATTGAAATATTATCCAGTTATTATCCACCTCTATGAATGCTAATGTTATACTGCTGTACATAAATTCCTGGTGCGCTAAATGTCTGAACCCCAGCAGTCAAGTGAGCAGCCACAGACTGTTCTGTAATGGAGGCTAACAGCAGACAGCTAACAGTAAAGGGCTTGGAGCCAGGCCGTTGAGCCCCTCTGCTCCAGTGATAATCTGCCAATAGAAAGAACTAATGCAAGGGGAGCTCAATAAAAATGTTGTGAGAGGAGAAGCAGGAGAGAGAGAAAGAGCGAGAGAGTGCTCTCCAGAACTCCTTTTTCCCTACTCAGCCTTCAAGCCCAGATGTTTATGGTCTGTATAAACTATTGAGGGCTCGAGAATGTCCCCCACTCTGGAGCGAGCAGTAACAGTGCCGTGCAGGAGCCCAGACTTATCACTCTCTCTCTCTCTCCCTGTGTCTTGACTCCCTCACTGTAAATCCATCGAGACGCACAAGCAAAGGCGACAGCTGGGAAACAGAACTATTGCTATTCTCCAACGGCACTCAATCATGACCACCTCAAACCGTTTCCACATACTTCTAAAATAACTGTTGACCCCTGGCTTCTTTTTCTTCTATTTAACACTTGCCTTCTGTAACTGCTTCTCTTGCTCACACACTCTTGCCCTTTTCCTCTGTCAACTACTGTAAAGTCTCTCTGTCGGGGGATCTCTTTCTTCCTCCAATTTCTTTTGTTTCCTCAGATCTACAGTGGATATGTTTTCAAGTGTCTGTCTTCTGACTTTCCCTGTCTCGCTTCTTATTTCACTTGTGATTCTCCTTTTACTTTCCCTCTTGCATCTCTGTGTCAGAGGATAGAGTCTCTCGTTGTCTGAGGTTTTTGCTGCGCTCCGCTTCCAGCACATGTGGTATCAAACCGACCTACATGGGTGCGATAAAGCAAACAGTCCGTGGTCCCTCCCTGACAGACTAATTTGAACAAATTCTCAAATTGCACCCCAAATTGAAAGCACATTGGGGTGCGGGCGGCCATCACTTATAAAAATCTGGATAAGTGACCAACAATGAGGCCAAAATAATGCACGGGCAACTACCCTTGTTACTGCAAGCAGCTGGGTAGTCAGACAGATGTTAAGATTGTGCCCGCGGTCGCACCAGTGTGGGCGTCTGAATGATATTTCTGCTCATGACGTGGCAGGAATGTTTTGTTATGGTATGGCTGTAGGGAGGGGAAGTATGTCCCTGCCCCTTGCTGAGTGTACGTACAGAGCTTAATGACTGGGAGGAATGTTAATCAGAGGTTCAATAAACAGATCCAAATGCACACATAATGCACACAGATGTGTATGATATGATTGCAGGTCCGACCTCTGCACCATCCATTTTTTGCAAGAGAACAGACAGTAATATATGAGCATGAGGAGTCATGAATGGGGCCGGAGGAAGACATCACATGACCTGTAATCACTAATACTTCCCGGGCTTGGCTCAGCCTTTCCCTCCCTCTTTCTGTTTCTATTTTCTGGAAGCTCGGCCTAGCTCCAGCTCTCGTGACTGAAGCCAGAGGTCTATTTTCTGGAAGGGCTTACTCCTCGTCTATGATTGTGTTTGTTTGTGCTGCGGGGGGAGAAGAAAGAACGGCTTTAGTTTCCAAATCATCAGCACTGCAGGGTCTGCATAAAGCCTCAGCGCTCCTCCCTCTCCTTCTCGTTCTTCTTTAGACCTTCTCATTTGTGTACATGGCTGTTCTTGCCTTCGGGCTCCCAGTGTCAATAACACACACTGCTCGCTTCTGAGAGAAACTGCCCCTAAAACAGGTCAGTCAGTCCAGGCGCAGGACGGGAGCATTCATCTTTTTGATTGTCGGGAACTGATCCAAAGCAATTTCAACTGGCAAGTGGAGAGGATTCCCGAGACATCTCTTCTGTCTCCAAAACACACAAAGTCTAAATCAAAAAAAAGGGTAGCAATGGGCAGAGTCGCGGTGCAGCACGCCTAAGCCGTGGCTAAGTCCCGCAGCCAGTGGCCATAATGAAAACTGCTCTGCGGAGTGTGCCCAGTGGCGGTCAGACAGATCCACCCGCTGGAGCGCTGCACAATGAGGCTGTTATACTCATGACAAGCATCTCTCTCTGCCCAGACACTGTGCATAGGGAAAACTGTTGACACCCACAAAATACAGTTCCCATTACATCACGCCTAAGTCCATCGCAGTTTTTTCGAAGTAAAGTTAAATTTAGTTGAGCCATCAGTCACTCCACCCAGCGTGGTGTCATGATACTTTGCAGCCGCAGCAGACGCAGCTTTAACTTTTTCGAAGAATTCGATAATGACAAATAACTGCCCTGTTTGTCCAGCGATCACGATGTGCTTATTTATGTAGTAATCAGTGAACACATATTTTATCTTAACTAGACACCAGTGTGTACTCAAGGTTTAAGACACGCCAGATGTTACATTTAAATATCATTTGCATATGGCCCCAGACAACTGGCTGTTTCCCCCGCCGAAACTTATGAAACAGGATTGCTCTAAGAACCTCTTCAAAGGTAAGGGCTCAAATTTAGTTGCCTCCATTGCAAATTGCAGATCAACTTTCTTTTCTGTGCTGAACACGTAGGCCTAGCGTGATTCCTGAGGCAATGCACCTGGGCTTCATCTTTTTGTGGACCATGTGGAATAAGGCACTGCAAAGTGTAGTGGGGGATGTAGTCGATGGTTATCTCAAGAGGGGAAAGGAACCCTTTAGGTTTCCACAGCTCTGTCTCAGCTCAGTCTGGCTAACCACTGGAATAATGACTTTCCAATGAAAGAAATGCCATTGTATATTGACTGTAATATGAAAGCAGTGTGGTGACACAAAAAGTGTGATGTTGTTTGCCTGGGTTTGGCAGTTGTCCACGCACACTTCTCAAAGTTTAAAGACTTTCCTTTTTGTTGACAGGATTTTGACTTTAACCCATAAAGACCCCAACATTCATTCCTTCACCAAAACCATCTACTGATGTTAATTGTTTAATACCTGTTGATCCAATAATCCTCTCAATACATGTAAATAATTAGTGTAAATTGGAGTTTCTATACTTTTCATGGTCATCATATATGACCCTTTTGGACATTGAAAGGCTTCGTAGTGAACATGGAAACACTGTCATCTTCTACAATATTGATTCACCAGTAAAATCCATGGAGTTTGATCAATGACAGTGGGTGAACACACTTAGTTTTACATTCAGTTATGACATCGTTGTTGAAAAAACTCACTTTTTCTTAATTTTTCTGTTTCTGAAACAATAACCCTCAATTTTAATGTGAGCTTTAATGAACATCTCAGGATCAGTGAACTTAAGATACATAACTTTCACTGAAAAATGCTTATTAAAGAAGATCATGTTACAATAAATGGTTAGAAATCAATTCACAAAGCTTAAATATAAAGGATAACACCATTTGGGAGTTGTCGCTATAGTAGCACTGGGTGTTTATGGGTTAATTTATGTTATTTGTGTATGGATTAATGTGTGTAAAAAAAAAAAAACTTGTGTCCATTTTCTCTCACTATCTTGTATTTTCTGAACAAATTATTTGATTTTGCACCTCTATATTAGTGGAGCCAATTTCTCCACTTTTATCAATGGAAACACTTTGTTTTAAGAGAATACTTACTTTCCCTGAGGTAATTGAGATGAGAGAGAAGCACTTCAGCATTGTACATGGTGGTGAGTCGGAGGAAGTCATCCTTGCTCATCTTGCAGAGCTCTTTGCCATCTGTGTTCTGAAACATAGTTGTGTCAATCTCTAAAAGACCATACTCCTTAATGGCCCACTCTAGCCACTGGCGCACATGGTCCTGGGACCACAACGATGGGTCTGAAAAGAAAGATAAAAAAGAGAAAGAGAGAGAGAGAGAAAGTTTATTGACTGTACAACAACTTCTTCTGGACTAACAGATAAGACTGGGTCAAACCTTGACCAGATAAATGTAAAGGCAAAGTTTTACATCAGTATCTGACATGACTCCAAGAATATGATTGAGGTTATTCAACTGACAAAAAGAAGCCCCAAATTCCAATTCTCTCTCTGATTTCTTAAACATGTTTGTGGTTTGGTTTAGTAACATCACCAAAAACAAATAAAGCCTAAACATTTAGTACATAAAGAGTAGATCTGAAAACCAAATTCTAAATTTACTAGTCAAAGTTGAAGATCAGTAGACATGTGAAACTCTGATTACATTAATGAATGAGTGGCCTTTTGCATCAGTTTTGTTCTAACACTTGAACTGTTGTTAAAAAGGAAAATGTACTGAGACTCCATTTGATTTTAATGAAATGAATTTCATGTTGTCATTAACTGGCTTTCTGAATAAAATTGGACAATGTAATCATCCTAAATAACTTTTCTACAGTATTTAACCCTTAAACTGCATCAGTTACACCATGAATTATATGATTTGACATTATCTACAATGAAATGGGTGAAACCATTGGATAAATATGTAGGTTTGGCAGAGACACACGCATTTCTACCTGCTAGTAATCAGCTGAGCTCCCATGAGTGATGTAAAATACTGGAACAATGCTTTATTCCATGAACCAGTCGAATAAAAAAGGGACCCATAAAACATTTATTGCACTGGCAATATTTTACCAAAATAGAATAGTAATACTGCATGAAATTACTGCAGTACTAATAAAGAAAACCTTGAACTATTTGCACCTGTAAACACTCACTGTGAATACAACCTAATATCATTAATGTTAACTAAGATTTTTGTGTTTAAATGTGTGTGTGTGTGTGTGTGTGTGTGTGTGTGTGTGTGTGTGTGTGTGTGTGTGTGTGTGTGTGTGTGTGTGTACAGTTAGTCTTACCTGCAGGTACAATGACTCTTCGCTCATTGGTGGTCATATTAGGAGGAGGGGCGTTCTTCTCATCCATGTAGTTTCCATAGTTCATTTGAGCTGTGTCATTACCCCCCACCAGCTTATTACATTTACCCACACTGCAGTCCACTGGAGACTCCCTGCAGCACAAACACACATACAAAAGTAAGTTGGAAAAATATTATCAAGAGATAAATTGGGTGTTGCTGCTTTTTCTGTCCGGTTATTGACTTTGGCAACAATATTTAAGACATGGATTAGAGGCAAAAGGGGAAATTACAGAAATAATCTAATAACAGATGATAACATTTATTGTGTCAATTGCAATGAGTAAAAAAATGCATTATACAGTCGCATAAAAAAAAAAAAAAAAATTACACCAACCAAAAGTCATCAGAAACAACCAAGTATTAACTGATGTGTGTATCATGTAACTAAAACAGACGGAATGATTAAAAGCACTGCTTTTGTCAGTACAATGGCATAAATATTGGCATACTGTACTGTAACAACTGAATGGGTTTTGGTTATTATCAAGAAAACCATGGAAAATGGTCTGAAATGAAACTATTATGAGGTATTTTTGTTGTTGTCATTATATTTGTCCAAACTGATATACCTTTAGTTGTACCAGAAATTAAAATGAACATGAAAACAAGGTGGTCTAACATATTTTCCCGCCACTCTATGAGAACAAAGAAGGTGTGATAATTGGTAGTATCTGAGGTGCACTGTAAACCTGAATAAGTTAGAAGAACTCCAAAAATTGAAGGCAATCTATTGACTCAATTATTTTAAGTTGATGAAACTTAAAAAAGAAAATACAAGTTTCCAGAACTTAAAATTTAGATGCTTATTAAAGTAGAATTAAATTAAAACATCACTTCTAATGTTCTGTCAGTCCTATTGGGAGACTAAGTCAGGGTTTAGTGTCTTTGTCCAAAGACACTTGGACATGTGGACAGGCAGAGCGCGAACCTCCCACCCTTCAGTCACTGGACAACCCGCTCTACCAACTGAAAATGACTGTGTTTTGTGATTGTAATTTTTTGTGTGTGATAGATATTACTGGTTATTTGCAGTGCTCTGAAATCATATTTCAGCATCTACTACATCAGTTAATTGTATTTTTTTTTTCAATCATCCTTATTTGAAACAATAGAAATAACAGTACAATATAATTCTCAGCATTTAATAACTTAATTCCACTCAGTTGTTCCTCATCTATGTTTTTAAGTTATATTCACTTATATCCATAATATTTCCCCTTAATAAAAAAAAAAAACAAAACTGTTAGTTGGAAGTACTTAAAACTAAGTACATGTTGCAGCAACGTAATACATTTGAATTAGTACTGTAGTACTATTTCTGAAACTTTGAGTATTCACAACTGAATATATTGAATTATTATGAACATTTACAGTGTGGCAGTTTTTTGTGTCATACCTGGATCCATTCATGTGCTCATATTCTCTTTTGACATTGACCCGCACTGGCTGGTTGATCCACTCCTGCTGTGGGGGTAAAGGGTTGATTTTGTGGGTCTGGCCATAGTCTTGTGTGCCAGATGCAGTCATGTCTGTCTTAGGGAGAGGGGCAGCAGCAGCGTAAGGAGGCTCAAATAATGACTGGTCTTCACTCACCACTGATAACGCCTCCTAGAAGTGAAAGAACCAAACATTTAATCTTTACACTTAATGTGAAAATTTAAAAAAAATACAAACAGTAAACACTTAAATCTTGCATGCAAATTGAAAAATAACACAAAGTACATGCAAGTACACTGACTGAATGTCATGTCACTCACTCATTTGACGCTACCCACAAACTTGTGATGTTAGATTTTCAATCTCTTGTGTATTTTTGTTTACAGTAATTATGTGCAGTTATGGGTCATATCGCAGTCTGGCATCCAAAGTACTTTTTTTTTTGTATATACTGTACAGACTGCATTGCAACTGCAGCTTCCTGTTGATTTTAGGAAAACTTCAATCATGCCCACAGTGGAGAATGAAAATGTTGAGTTGGTTCTAATGTATTATGTTATCAATCATCAGCTGTTTAACTAGTAATGACACAAGAACTCTCACATTTACTATACAAACTACTGTACATGATGTCAACTAAGATCCGCAGCAGTGTAATTATTTTTCCGTTGCTGGTGTCAGTGTTTTGTTTTTTTTTTCTTCGCGTCCTGATGCGTCTGTCTGTCTTGTCTGGGCCGTGGGTTTCCCCCCCGTCAGCTGAAGACTCAACAGAAGCAGAGGGTTCACCATTACACTGACCCTTCTGCTTTGTCTCAGCTGGAGCAATGTAAGTTTATTAAAGAAAACAAACGCAGCAACTCAGAGCTCGGGCCAAGATATTATGTGGTTTCAACATGCTCCACGTGTAACATTTTAGAAGTGCAGCGTGGATTATGTTCTTGATGGGCCACATTTTTGCACACATATGTTTTTAACATGCAGATTATTCCTCCGTGTTTGAAAGTGGATAGAGTTAGGGAGTGTCACCATCCAGGACTATCCAGGACACGTTTCGTTTTTGTGCTTTTCATAACTCGTCAGGACAAAGATGTCGTTTAACTTTAACGAGTCTTTGTCATGACTCAATAAACTACAATGATCGCAACAAAAAAAGTAAATAATAATTAAAACAAACAACAAGAAACCAGAATATCAACTGAAATCATTACAGTCATATGTCTCTGCTGAGGATTAGACTCGGGTCTGATGCACATCTGGATCTCATAGGATCTTATGGCACAGCTTAGACCGAGACGTGTCTAATCCCCAAGGACTGAATTATTTCATTCCAAAATGCCACATATCTGCTTCAGGGGGAAAAATGCTATCTGATATTCATTGATCAATATTTCCAACATGTAGCCCTTTGCATTCTCAAGAATTTGACTTTTATGAAATCAAAATCCTCATGATCTCACTTTACTTGGGTATCATTCCATTCAAAGACATATCATGCAAGGAGAACATTTTCTATTAGCTATTTTTTATGAATGACAAATGTCTGATTTTACAGCAGCTTTTTCACTGGCACAACAGAGGGCAGGGTAAAGTTACTGATTAAGATGACTCATGCATTCATTCCATTATTTGAATTTATAGTGAGACTATTCTAAAAGTCATCTATTGATTGTTTTAATAAGTGCCTGGTTTATTTGTACTTGTTATAATTTATGCAGTGACAAAATTAACACTCAAAAAAAAAATATATACAAACATTTTGATTCCCACAGCACAGTATTTTTTTTTATTATTATTAAACTGCTATATTTAATCTCTACCATATAGTGATATTCTAATTAATGTATAAAACAGCAGGTGAAGTCTTTTGTCTGATCAATACATTATCCTTACACTAGATAAACCAGATTTTAATCCTTCCACCAATTCAATCACTTGTAATGTCTTTGATTCACTGAATTTAGTGTCCAAAATGTAAATATTCATGAAGTCTGACAGATATATAAATCTTATATATTTGCAAAGATGCTAGACTGAAATGCAACGTATTAATTGTAGAAGTCATACCACTAAAAGCGCATGTGCTGTATCACATTAAAGAAACAATTACAGTCCAATAAACCAGTGAATTGGGGATTCTGTAAAATACAACTCTGAAGGTAAAACTGTGGATAAAGATGTAGCCAGAATTAGAGTTTCTAATGATTTCATCAGTGGGTCTATCGTGGTTTGAACACTAGTGGTAAGACTTACTATCTGAGCAGAACACACCAGTTAGTCTGTAGATGATAAAGTGTAGAAGAGTGAGCGAATGTCTCATTACAGTCAGATAAGAGCTTAGTTAAGCAATATGACTGTTGCACGTTATATTTACAGTGACATATCAGTCTGCACAATTGAAACCATGATTGGCAAGTGGCTTGTGCCTATCAAGATTGTGGAGACTTTTGTTAAAAATAGCAGCTCACTACTTTCAAGAAGGGAAAAGACAACAGATCACTGCCAATATTCTGTGTTTTCTTTCCAGTATCTGCCGAGAACACACACATACTGCCAGTAAGAGCTACAGTATAGACGGTTCCTCTGTGTTTCTGTCTATCTCACATTAAAAAAAAAAAAACTAAAAAAAAAACCCCACAGATAACTTTGTAGTTGGTTGTGGGCATAAAAAAAAAGATATATCTGTCCATTAAAGTGTTTTGTTTTGTTCTATTTTGTTTGTGAGCCTTTTCAAAAAAACATAATATTTATCTCTATTTTGGTCATGTCTCTCTCAACAGGACCACAGACAAAAGGGGAAAAAACATCAAATAAATCACATCCAGCATTATTCTAAGCATTGTGTGAGTGTGACACCTGCTGGGAGCCACTTCTGTTCTGTTTACATCAGTCAAGCCTATCTCTCCAAATGCGTCACGACGCGTCTGGAGCAGACTGGATATATGGAATAGCTCTACATCCAGACTACACGTGTGTCTGTTTGGCTTTCACACACAGCCATCTAGCAGGAGCCACCCAGGAGAGGTGGGGGGGGGGGGGCATTCCTGTCTTTTGTTTAAGAAGGAAGAGGAAACCTGTCAGGAAAAGATTGTGTAGAACAGGAAACTCTCATGGCTAGAGAGCCCTTCCTTTCTTTTAGAGGGTATGAATGCAACTAGCACTCAGTCATTTATACCCAAGGATTCAATTATGATTACATTCTTGTCACAACTTGTTTTTTTTTTTGCTTTGTTAGAAACATCCCTATACTTTTTGCAGCATGGCATTGGTCCTCACAACACACAGCAAAAACAATCAGATTGGCGTGAGGGGTGAACGACATGGATTTAAGAGACTATATATGCAAGCCTCACATTTTTTGTCTGGCCAACGTTTACACTCTTCCAAAACTCACACCACACCCAGCCGCCACAAACCCGCTGCTTTAAATTTCCTTTAAAAAAAACAACTCACATTACTTTTTAGCAACAATAAGAGTAAATACAGATGCCGCATTCTTCACAGCTCCCACTTGTTAAGTGCAGGACACAGACAGACGGTACCACAGCAGCCTGATCTAATGGGGACTTGCCATTCAACATCTGGTGACTGCAGCCATAATGCATCTGGAATTTGACTGTCGGTGGGGGGGGTGGGGGGGGGGGGCAGTAGCCAATGTTAATGTAGACCAGCACTCTTGACTACCAACATACTATTTCAAAAAATGGTTGGGTAACTATATAAGAAGCAAGCCAAATGTATCATTGTGAAGCGTTGTGGTTTTGAAGTGTTGCAAAGTGTGCAGTTACCAAATGACAGCTTACACTTTGAACAACAACAAAAAAAAAAGCCCCCAAAAAAACTCTTTCCGTCAGCGGAAGAGCAGTTGAAACAATCACCATCATCATCATCATCATCATCATCATCATAATCATAATCAACAAATGAGTTTCTTTTGTAAATACCCAAAACAAGGTTTCTTTTTTGACCACGACAGGATCAGCGGACCGAGCCGGGCTGTGTGCCACACCGCTATTGCGCAGCTCGACACATCGCATCCAGCGGCAACATCCACTCGTGGATATTGCTCAATCCAGTTGCCCAGACTAAAACCAAACCGTTGAACTCGTGGATTACTTACACCTAGAATGAAAGTACAGTCTACCACATGTTGCCTGAAACAAATAGCCAGTCCTTTTTTGTGTGTGTCTCTCCAGACGTGCGTAATTGTGCGCTTGATCCACAAAGTCCAAAACGTGATTCCGATTTTTTTTTTATTTTTTTTTTTAGCCTTAGCCTTGAATCCACACCGTAGCGTATCCACACAAACCGGGAAGTTTACAGCAAAAAAAAAAAAAGAAAGCGGATACTTTGAAAGAAAGAGGACCCCCCGAAAAAAAAAAGATGTAAATCTGTTTACCGCTCTCAGACTGAGAGAAAAAAGCCGCTCATCTCCGTCAGATTGGAGGTCCCAGCTCACAGACCCACACACTGGGGCATTTCAACCCATTGCTTTAAAAAAAAAAGGAGGCGCAACTCCGAAAAAGCTGTCTCCCACAAACTCATACACCCCGCTCTCCACCCTTACCTTAATAGTTCCGTCCATTTTGCGCAATTTTCAGCGGACCCCGACAATATCCCAAACATGACACGCTCCTGAATTAATTCCAGCCCCCGGTATGTGGCGGAGAGAAAGAGACACTTTTACCGGATTGGGTTTTTTCTTTCCTCTAAATTTGGGAAGTGAAGTCACCGCTGTTGAGAAGGAAGCTGTGTGTCACCGAAAGCCCTGCCTTCAAAAAAGCAGGATACTGTCCCAGAGAGATAAGCAGGGAAAACAATTGACTGTTCGCTCCGCTGTTATGTTTTTCTCCTCGGAAATATTTACAGGATGGCTGCCTGCGTTGTGCACTGCCATAGCTGTATAGTCCGCTTCAGAATAGTGTTTTGCTTTCCCAGTAATGTCACAGATGGTGTGGAAGAGTTTTACTATTGGTCCGAGTTATGCATAGTTTTAACACAGGATTTTCACAGGACACTAAAATAATAAATTATAGTCTTTACACTTACATATAGCCATACTTCCATCCTTTTTTTCTCTTTTTTTTTAAAATTCAAAACCAGCCTATTCTCTTTCTTCCCATATTTCATTGTCATATTGATCCATTACTTTATTACCTTTCAATTGTGAATAAACGTGTCTTTCAAAATGTGCTTTGAATCAAAAGAGGAAAAGACTTGAATACCTATGGCAAGCCATGCCTTTTTTTTTTTTTTGTTACAGCTCTCTAAGCCACTGTGAAGTTTTCCTGAGACACCATTAATAAAATCCAAGCATTCAGTTCCTAACCGCACTATAGTCTGAGGGTCTGCTCTACACGTGTGCGCCTGCCTGTTCAACACAAGCCTGAATGGATGAAACGCACCCATTATACAGCACATACTGGACAAGATGTGGATGTTCCCTTATTGTTGTTGTATCTTTATTTTATTTTTATTGAATGATTTCTAGCCTGAGGAAGAAAAAAAAAAAACTTACCCCCCCCCCCCAACCACTCACCCACCCCCAGCCCTATGTAGTTTTTTTTTTTTTTCTTCTTCTACTTTTCGTCTACCCTATGAAATTGCCCTCATCAATTCAAGGATAATTTTAGCCCAGATGCTAGAAAATGAGCCAACATAAGATACGGCCAGATGCTGAGACAAAGTCATTTTGCACAAATTTATTAGCATCTAATCCTTCTTAAAACACGTTTAATAATTCCACTTCAGCCCAGTATGCAATTTGTGATTTATATGTATTTTTCCAGTCAAACTAAGACACTCTGATGAAGCAAATGCAGATCAATCCACAAGAGATCCAGGAGAAAAAACATTTTTTTGCGATTAAAAGTATATACGTAATAAATCTGCATTGTGAAACTCTTAAAGATGCAGATGATGGATATTTTTTGCAGTGTGGTATTCTGCCTTGGGGAGCGGCCTCTTGAGTGGCCAAACAGAGACTGAGCTGCAGCGACTGACAGCAGGGCCGGCCTGTCTGCTCTCAACCTGGGGGTCTGGTCGAGCTGAGGGCCCCCACCCTTGGGACCACCACATCTGGATCCTGCTATGGGTCAAGGCTTCTCCTGCCTGAGGCCAGTTCAGACTCGTGTAATTAAGGGAGACACCTTGTTTAACTCTTCAGTGACTGGTTTGGTTCTTTTTTTTTTTGTTTTTCTATACATTCCAGCGTCTGAGGTTTTCTTATACTCTTATTGTTGGCAGAGCGGTGATGAAGTGGCAAATTAAAGAGGTGCTTGAGCTGTGAACTGGTGTTGGTGATCATCAAGCATGGTGTTTTGTAACCAATAATAGAAACACGTGTAAAAATATATGTTACAACCCCCTGTCATGTCAGCTTTTTATAGTGATGTGTTTATTTTCATGAGTTTTTTTTTTTTCTTCTATCTCAGAAGCTTTATTTTCTAATGCAATATATTTCCCAAACTTTTAATTAGACAGACAGACTTTATGTGTATTTAAGCATTTTATCATTCACCTATCAATCATACAGGTTATTAAGAAAGCCTGTTGTGGGGGTGGGGAGGTCCAGGACCTACCAAGACCATAATGAATACAGTGGTAACAAACATTTTGGAAGGCCAATAAACAGATGCAAGTTGGTTTACACAGTGAACCACAGAACATCTGGCTTGACGCTGGAACTAGACAGCCAGACATTTCTTCCTTACACCACGAGCCAGTAGCTCCTCTGTGTCTCCACTGGGGCAACAGGCCAGAGGTGGGCGGACACTGTGCTGAGTTTATGTTCAGTGGGCTTTCAATTGTTAGACCCACCCATCTCTTCTTTAGATTATAAGATGCACTAATAACTAACTTATCTCCTGCCAATAGTAATATTTAGTAAATGAGGAATTTTACCACAGGAAAAAAACAAAAAAAAAAGATGCCACTGTTTTATTTCTCAAACTTTCAGGATTTTTCATCTGTGTTTTTTTATTTTTTTCTTTCTTTCTTGTGTCTTTACTTAAGTTCTTACTTGTCATGCACTGCTATACACTTAGATTAGAAACAGGTCTGCTTTTCATTTTAACTTCTTTTTTTTTTTTTTTACAGTGTAATCCATACATTGATTGCTTCGTGCACTCTTTGCCCACTGACATGCACGTATAGAACCTCATTGGATCCTTCCTATGAGTCAAATTGCTACTGAGAATGTTGTGAGAATGATTTTGCCACTGTGTTATGCTAACTTTGAAATAGTCCCAGTCTGCATGAGTTGGCTGTAGTTACTGTTTATTAGACTGCAGACTTGTATTCAGATCATTCCTTCTCTCGGGCTTATAGACAGGCCGAGTCAAAATAGTGAGGGCAAGAAGTGGAGTCTGCTGCACATATAGCAAGAACTGTCTGGCCCCTTCGCTCTAGGCCATAATTAATTTGAGATTTATTTTTATTGGAGAGTTCCAGTCTCGCTTGGCCTTAACCAAACAAAACCAAATGCTGGGGCCGTAGATTCGCTTCAATGAGGAATATTTCTTTTAAATTCTGTATTGAGGCGTGCCACATTTTGACCAATATCTCCCTGAATGTAAGTGGGTGGGTTGCAGAACTTGCATGCAAAGAATACAGCGACCTTGAAACCAGGCAGAAAAAAAAATAATATTTTTGGAGCCAGAATGAAGAGAACAAAACAAAGTTGCATTTCTATGGAAAATCAAAGGCTTCGTAAGAATCCACAGAGATGCAAGAACTGTGATGAAAGAAAAAAAATGATATAGAAAGAAACTGTTCGAGTCTTATTAGCTTGTTTCTTCTTCATCGACTCCCTGCTCTTATTTAAGGAGCAGAAAGAGTCATTTAAAAAGCATATTTTCTAGTAAAACATTACAACAAATCAGCAATTGTCCTGAGAACTGAAAGCTGGTTTTCCCTGCAGTGGCACAAACGCTGTGGCTGCATGAAAAGGCCCCTTATTCTAAAGGGGAAATAAGTCTTAAAAACATTGCAAGTTACCTTTGGAAAATACCTTGATTATAAAGATATTACCATAGCTCCCTTCTGCACAATGACTTATTTTAATGAAGAAACATAAACAGTTATTATTAAGAGTGGACATGAGCCACACAGTCTTCAAATACACTGACACCACTGTGCGCAAAAGGCCACTTTGAACTTAACATTGTATGGACAAGCACACACACATAAGCTATATGGTTTTATATTGAAAACAAAAATGCAATGGTTGTAGCGCCTCAGTTGTAGCAGTCGCAGGTAGTCACACTGCGCCATATGTGATGCAGTATTTAAATGTTAAAACCAGATGTGCGCTGTTTGCTTTATTTACATTCTCTGGAGAGATAGAGGGAGAAAGAGAGAGAGAGAGAGAGAGAGAGAGAGAGAGAGAGAGAGAGAGAGAGAGAAAGAGAGAGAGAGAGAGTGGGGGTCATGACGTCAAACACGATAAAACTGTAACAGCAACATTTTAGGGTTGAAGACAAAAATAGTCAAATCGGTTGTGACACCACAGAAAACCACATATGCGCAAAACCAGAGCAAGCATGTGCATAATGTTAAAAAAAAAACGCACGGTCACGTGTGTGAAGCTGCAGGTGTCAAACTCCATATGCATTGACAAAATTATATTATGTTACATAAGTATGAATATGCCCTCTTATATGTATATATATATATATAAAATGCACATTAAATATCACGTTTTCTAATTAAATAAAGCGAGCATCGAACAACACAGTGTCATTTCCCGGACTGGAACGGCCTGGAACACCTATGAAGTGTTGTTATAAAATGGGTAGGTTTAGTTTAACAGTGGTATATCAAGCTAGAGTTATGAAAAATGAAAGGACTAATGTTTGTCCTTCTAACATTACCTGATCGAAGAGACGGTGGTGTCTTACCTTGACGTAAGACGACGTGTCAGGAACAGTTTGAAACATGTCTACTTGACAGACAGGCCCAAGGGTGCTCAGTATCCAATGGGCCCTGAAAGAAGAGGAGGGGGAAACACATGATTATTATTATTATTATTATTATTATTATTATTATTATTATTATTATTATTATTATTATTATTATTATTATTTATTTATTTATTTATTTATTTATTTATTTATTTATTTATTTATTTATTTCTCGGTTAGAAGCAGCTGCTGGTTCATTTTCCTGCCTCTCAAAGTGTTTTTTTCTGTGGCCAGTTCCAGCAAATATTATAGAAAATACGCCTCCTTGTTGCCATCAAGTCCGTAGGCTTCTTGACATGGCAGCTATGTGCGCCACAGCAAACACTCCAAGAGCACTGTGGCTTTTTTGAACTTCCACACAGGGGCACGCAGGGGTTACCACTTCCACCAAAATAAAAGGAAAGGCAAATTTGGCTAATGATCCCCTGCGTTTTGTGAGTGGACACACATAGACTTAATTCATTCATTTATCTTGACCATATAACACTTATTCTGTGGGTGGGTTTGAATCATTTGTCCTCACACTACAAACACCAACAGATGGAAACTGCACCACTGACTCACTGGTAACATGGATGAATTGGGCCTGTTTCGAGTGGCCCAATAAGAAATGGGCAACGAGAAAGACGAAGAGGGCCCCATCCCAACCCCCATCACGTTTTCCCCTAAAGCTTACCACATATTGAAACACTTTTCGCTTTAATAAGTGCAGCTTACAAAGTCTAGGGTGAAAGGGCACTTGGAGGACGGTGTCTTTAGCCCTTCCCTCCCTGCGCAATTATTAAGAAGGCAGTGGCACGTAGCGTCACACAATGCACTTCTAAACACCGTGTCATACTTTACATGGATGTGAATGGCACATTTAAGTTGAACATAGTTTAACAAGGCCTGCGGGACATTATTCTTTCTCCTGTTCAGTAGCATTCATGACATGAACTGACAGGACAATATATATCACCTAATCGTGACCCCTTTTCCTGATTTTTTTTTTTTTTTTTTTGATATTGCGCATAATTGGTGGTGCGTTCAAATGTACTATCCGGGCCTTAAGTCAATTTACTAAAGGGGAAATCATGAAAAAAAAAGAAGCCAAAATAATAATTAAAAGGAAATAGAGACAGATCAATGCGGTCAGAGTAATACCACCACAATTTCACGTTTCTGTCTAAGTGTTTTTACGCACTGAATTCCCCCCAGGCTGCTCCGTGATAAATTAACCAAGGACGGGGCTTATATATTAAACATATTATGAACGTGGCACCGTTTAAATACGAGGGGACCAGTGCGTTTTTTTTTCTCTCTCTCTCTCTCTCTCGGTTCCTGCAGGCAAACGCAGGGCTCGCCTCATAAAGTTCCCCAAATGCATCCAATTTCTAAGCGGTAAAAAGAGCATAGGATACCGCATCTGCAGCCAATTAGGCGGAGGAGGACTGGTGAATAACGGCGTGAACCTTCCTCCGAGACAGCCCAGTGGGCCGGGACCCCTCTAGTGTTACATTTTAAGCATCTTACCTTGCGGTTATCCATCATACGCGAGAGCCAACTGATTTCAACTAATACGCATTCCCTTTTCCCCCTTTACCGATCCTATAGTCCAAAAACACCACAAAGTGAGACCGAAAAAAGACAAATTGATGGGTTCGGATTGCAAAGAAAAGTCATGGAATTCATATTTTAAAGCAGGTAAAACTCCGAGGAGTGAATGCATGTATAAAATCTGCAGTTTTTGCATCACGATAGCACTCTGAAACATTCTCCACAGTCTGTTATGATCGATTAAATGCGCAATGCGTAATTTTACGCGCCGAGTTTAAACCCCATTCATAGGAAAAAATAAATAAATACCACACGTGGAACTGATTTATGGTATTGCATGCACACCTACATTTCTGACTTTGGAGCAGGGCTTTGCAGAAAAGACAAACATCTCTTGTTGTTTCTCTCCCCCCCCCCTCCTTCACTCACCTGTCGTTACCGAATCGGTTCGGTTTGATCGCTTCGATTTTTTAACAACCACCTCCTCAAATTGTAATGAATTAGTTCCGTTCAGGAAAAGTTTTCCGATGATGTTGATGAGGATGATGATGATGATGACAGTGAGTTATTTTTGAAGGAGCGAAAAAGGAGCGACCGGTGTATGAATGGAAATGTTACTGAGATGGAAGAGCCGCGACCAATGAGCAGCGAGAGAAAACCTCCCCTCGCTTTGCCTTGTGAGGCCACTGAACCATGAAATAAGGGAAAAGCAGAAAGAGAAAGAACGTCATAAATCTGCTTTATAAAGTGTTTAGTGAAGGAAGGTGTCGATAAAACGTAGAGCATTTTTTTTTTACAGCTTGTGAGATGAAGATAGTAGACGGTCACTGTGTGTGTTTGTACATAATATATATAATTCACACTGAACAGCTGTGATGTGCGTAAACCTGGGGGAAAAACATCTATACAAAAACATTTTTACCCTCTCATGAGAAAGTGGCAACGTTTACTCTCTCACCTGCTGACTTCTAATTTAATTTAGGCTACTTTATAACTGCAAAAAAACATCTAATCTGACAGAAATAATATGACTCATACACTGTAGATTTTGCAGTGTTAATTTGGAGAAAATGGGACCAAATACACTTTAGAAGAAGTTAAATAAACTCTCTAAGTGTTGATTTAACACTGCAAAATTTACTGTGTATAAAGATTTTGAAATTAATAATAATAATAATTAAAAAAAATCATTCTGTTTTTCACACTGCAAAAAAAAAAAAACACATTCAAACAAACTCCAAATATCTTATAATAATAATAATAATAATAATAATAATAATAATAATAATAATAATCATCCCCGCAGCTGCACATATGTGTGAGTTTTTATGCAAATGTTTGCGCATGTTCCTGTCTGTCCTCACGGTGACAGTTCCCGCAGGAATAAAACTGCAACGCGAGTTCCTTTGCAGCGGGGTTTGTCTTTTCCTGCCCAGTTGACCCCACTCACTTCACTAACTTCATTTCCTTCACATTGCCCTCATCTTATAGACCAAGAGTCCCCCAAAGGATGTGGGGTAATTCACAGTGAGGAAAGTCGCCCAACCATAGCACTTTATAGCCTCATCAAGGTCGTTTTTCACACAGGGAGAGAAGTGAAAAGTCTCCTGCAACTTTTTTTTTTTTTTTTTTTTCATTGAAGAGTCTGTAAAACATCCCAAAGATGAGTATGTGAGACCTCAGAGACCTGTCCAGTACAAACTGTAGACCTTTAGAGTACTGTGTTGACACAATGGGATATGAATTGACTACAAGATGGTGATTCTTATTCTTTTTCAGTGTATAGGGGTCATATGGTAAAAAGGTTGCCTTTCATCACCGGCTAGACCTTCTGTTTGTTGCACCATTTCCTAATGCAATGATTAAGAACAACAACATTGATAATAGTGTTCCCAGCACAAAACAATGGGCGGAAATCCCAACATCCGTTTTACTGAAAAATGGCATTCATGTGCCTGCTGTGTTGCCTTCCTCAGGATACAGTAGAAGAAGTTTTCTAACACATTTGAACGGTAACTATTAAAGTCTCAAAAAAAAAAAAAGAGGAAAAAATGGGTAACAAATGTGTTCATTAAAAAGCAAAGAAGGAAAAGCTTTACTGGACTGCAGCTAAGTTGCATTTCAGTGTAGTTTTTTGGGGGGTTTAGTGTGTTCTCAAACATCTATTTGTTAATGTAAAAGTTGTATCAGCTGACAGTGTGACCACCTGTGTGTGTGTGTGTGTGTGTGACATTTTTAACCATACAAACCCAACACTATACTTTTATGTCAGTTCTAAACATTTTTTCACCTATATTTAGCTTTTCTTAGGTGATTTAACACCATTTATTATGACATTATCCTCTGCATTTTCTTGTTTTTCACTGAACATCAAGTATTTTTTCATAGATTTCATGTATTGATCATGTGGAAGTTCGTTAATACTCAGATTAATCGATCAAAAACAGAGAAAACTGAAGAAAAAAATGAAAATTTCAGCAACATATTTAAATAACTGAATATAAAGCAAATGTGTCCATTCACTGTTATTCATCCAGTTTTACTGGTGAATAAATGTTGTAGAACAGGGGTGTCAAACTCATTTTAGTTCAGGGGCCACATTCAGCTAAATTTGATCTGAAGTGGGCTGAAGGAGTAAAAAAACATAATATATAAATAACGTCGACTCCAAACGTTTCTCTCTGTTTTAGAGTGAAAAAAGTAAAATTACATTATGAAAACAATGTTACAGCAGGCTTTAGTCGATCATTTACACACATACATTCTAACTTACAGATCACAGTAGATCTACTGTACAGTACAGATACACAAAATACTCAGTAATAGGTGGAATATTATTAAAATCTACATACTTTTCTTAAGACATTTCCAATTTTTCATATTTGTTCTGACTATTCAGATTTTTTTTTGTGAAATTATACTTCGTTTTACTGTCACTAAATGAAAAAAAGTACATTTACATTTTTTTTTTATAGATTATTAGGAGACTGAATTGGTCTGAATGTGAACCATGAACTAAAATGATTTATAACTTAATGTAATTTGTGCATTTCAGAAATTCAATCAAAGGGCCAGATTGGACCCTTAGGTGGGCCGGATTTGACCCCCGGACCTAATGTTTGACACCTGTGTTGTAGAAGATGATTCACTATGGAGTCTCTGAACCTGTCATATCTGAAGACCATGAAAACATGACAACCTGCATTTGTATCAGTTATTGATATGTAGTGATAGAATGAATGGATCAACAGGTATTAACCCATAAAGACCCAAACAACCACTGGGGACCAAAACCATCTGTTCTAAAATGTTATACCCGTTGATCCCCTAATCAAATCAATATATGTAAATAACTCCCTGATGAAGGCCATTTGTGCCGGTTTTTATATGTTTTTATATGATTTTATAGGTTTTTTTAACCAAGCCAGTTTAATAAAGGCTTTTTATCTTTCACTTTTAAGAGAGTGCCTTGGAATTTTTCTTTGTTTTATGCTGTTCTCTCCTATCCAATAGAGCACCTCTAATTTTTATTACTTATTTTGAGTCCAGGTAGCGCTCCTTAAGCAAACTTTTTTTATATGTAAATAACAGTTGGAAAAACAAAGTTTATGGTCATCAGACATCAGACATGACAGAGGCTCTGTAGTTACAATGGAAACACTGTCATCTTCTACTACATTTATCCACCAGTAAAACACATAGCTTGATGAATGACAGTGGATGGAAACACTTTAATGTTCAATTTTGGAGAAAAAGTCACATTTTCTTAATTTTTCTCTGTTTCTGATAGTATACCAATGAACTTTAATCTGAGCCAGTGAATTAAATATGAGGAAACTGCATCATTTTTCATTGAAAAAGTACAAAATACAGATGATACAATAATAATAATAATAATAAATGGTGATAAATCTTTTAAGAAATGAATGCAGGAACTGACATAAAAGTAATAGTGTGTGTTTATGGGTTAAACAGTTACAACAATAGATTGTTTAGGTCATCAGTGGCTGTTTGAGTCTTTATGGTTTAACATTTGCAGTGAAATTTTACTACTTGTATAAACTTCAAGAGTGTTTTCAAAGTGAGGATTCATTTACCCATCTCTCTTTTGTGTCATTTTGGCCTTTACTGAATGTAAAAAAAAAAAAAAAAAAAGCTTATTCCATCAGGCTTTTCAGCTTATATCATATCTTTGTGGCTGCAGAGGTTATGGCTTTGGTGTAAGGAACTCAGAACAAGATATAGATTACAGTCTTATGTCTCCTCAGTATTTTCTTTCATCACTATTTGACACATACTTGCTTTAAAACTTTGAATATCCCCTTGTGGAGTAGAAGCCACAGTGAGGCCAGACAAGCTGCCATCTACATAATGCAGTCCACTGCCAGTCTGTCCTCACTGGTATGTTAACAGTTCTGAGCTCCTTCTCTTGGGATTCCACCAAAAACACTTGTATTTGAGATGATGTGGGCAACCTACAGACATCTTTGATTACATCGCCTGGAGTAAATGAAGCTCCTTACTCTGAACTGTAATGAGTTATTTATTTAGTTGAAGGGGCTACCGAGAGATGATCTGGAGATGGAGATCGAGCCCATTCCACTCCTTTTTTTTTTTTTGCTCCTTAGGGACAGAGAAAATGGCAGTGTGGCACCAGTGAAGGCAGGGCTGAATATCAACTCTTTTCACGCAAGGTTCCAGCCTGCTCATGACAAGACAGATCTGGATATAAGCACTGAGTTTGTTTTTTGAGATGTCAAACTCTTTAAACTGTAATAATGTAAAATACAGTTGCAAAAAAATGTATTAGACCATCCTGGTTTTCTTCATTTTTTTTTGTTCATTTTAATGTCTGCTCCAACTAAAGGTATATTTGTTTGATCAAATGTAATGATAACACCAACATAGCTCCTAAGAGTTTAATTGAAGAGATGATATGTTGATTTTTTTTTTCATGTTTTATTGATAATAATAATAAAAAAAATCACTTCAGTTTTTACACCAATATCTATGGTATTGTACTGACAAAAACAGAGTTTTTATTCATTCCATGTTTTCTTTTCTGTCTGTTTTAGTCACATGATACACACAGGAGTTAGTATTTGATTACATAACCACTGTTTTTGCTGACTTTTGATGGTCTGATTTATTTTTTCTGACTGTATATCAAGATTGATCAAGAAACAGGACGTGTTTTTGCTCATTTTCCACCTCTATGATTCCTACTGTATATCAAACATAGGCCTACAACACATATAACCCATAAAGAAGTATTTTTTTGGCAACTTCAAAATGTATTTTTTACTATGTTTAACATTTACTAAGTGATTTATCACCATTTGTTGTAAGTGCACTGTCTGCATTTTGGATTTTCCAGTTAAAAGCAGATATTTTCCTATATTTAATTTACTGATAATTACTGTATGGAAGCGACAAAAACTGTAGCTAAAGTCACTTTTTTCTTTTATTTTCTTTGTTTTTGTGCAAAATGTATCATTAACTAAACAGCAAACACATCCAAATACAGACACTTTCCATTGGGTTTCATTGGTGAATCTTTGCTGCCAAACATATTCACTCCAGAGCGTCTGAACATCCAAATGAACGTTCAGCGAAAAGTTGAGAACAAGCATTTTCACTGCATTATTTACACCCATTGACAGGATTAGTGGCTAAAAAACTTTCAAATGCTTTAAACCAGTCACTGACATCCATTTAGATCTTTCAGAAGGCAAAAACAGCTGGAAATGTGCTGAAAATGTCCATCACACCCAAGGAAACAACTAATGTTAGATTATGGAGGCACGTAACTTAAAGAAAGTCACCAATTTCACACCTGGCCTGTCCACTGAAAACAGCTCCCAAACAAGCAGACATGAGCTGGGTTGTGTGTGTGTCGTGATAATTAGGAAGGGGAAGTATTAAATTAAAGTGAGGCATTTTATGAGGTAAGCATTTATGAAGGTAATGGCATCCCTATAAATTAACGACCTCCAATGCCTCCTGATGTGTTGCCACTCATCAGGTCCAGAATAAACCACTGATACATCCACTCTGTGACCTCATCCACTCTGTCGTGGTATTCTAGCCCTGGGGGTAATGCTGAGATGAGAGCTTGGGAGAGTGGATGTTTTGGGAACAACATGTGGTGTCGAGACAAAATGCATGTTGTCATTAAATGCGTACAATATGTTCTGGTATGTGCTTAATCAGAACCCTGCAAACGAAAGTGTGTGTGTGTGTGTGTGTGTCATTGTGTGTGTGTTGTTGCACTTGTAAAAAAGTCTCTCCACTTAAAGCATCTTCATTGTGAGTGGCCATAAAACACTTTTGACAGACTGGCCAAGCACTGTAAATCACTCTTTTCTGAGGATGTATACATGACTTTCCCAGACCATTTATCTTCTATCAGTTCAACTTTAAGGAGACACACCCTTGTTCTAGTCTAGACTGGGCATGTGAGACCAAGGTGCTTTCTTTTCACTCAGATTTCAGTTGCCAAGAGGTAGTCATCCCTACACGGACAACATGAAGCTGAAATAAAGCCTCTGAAAATGATTGCTCCTGTGGAAAAAAAGAAGGGCAAGTAAGAGTAAGAGGAAAGCAGTACCATTTAGAACGCCTAAATCATCCCCTGAACTATAAATCCACTGACCGCTCATCATTCAGCAGCATTTTAAAAAGCTCTTAAAGAAAAACACGGAGTGAAATGAATATGCTGTCACCTCTCATTTGGGTCTGGCCCACCGGCTCAATAAGAAAAGTGTTGTTCCCTGAAAGTCTGCTAGCCCAGGCTGAGCTCTCAGGTTTAGGGTTTACCCCTGTCCCGCATTCTCAAGGCTTTTACTTTGAGGCCCGTGTCTCTCTCTCTCCTCCCCCACGTCCCCCCAGACATGTCTGACAGGCTGAACTCGATGTGGGCTGCTCAGCAGACTACAAAAATCATTCATCTGTGCCTTCAGACGGTCAAATCTGGATCTAATAAAGGGAGCTTGCCTATTGATCCTATTCATATGGGAGGGTATTGCCAACTGTAACCACTGGAGGGCTCTCTGGCTTAAGCTAGCAGTAGCACATGGAGGACTGTGGCACTCTTTTCTTTATTCTTGTAGATATATTGAATCATTCTTTTAATATTAAGTGATATTTACTCAGTTAATAAGGTTTCAAAGAGGACTGTTCTATGCATATATTCTATTATATATCCATAACCTCATCTATGGAGGTATCAAAGTACAGTGTAACACACTCAAATAGTTCTTCACTATCTTTGTATGATCATGACCTGCTTTAAAACTGGTCATATGGGGTTACTGAGGCCAACGACAGCATCCTTAGCCTCCCATTCACCTGTAGTACAAACAAACACCAGAAACAGGAAACATATGTAGGGTGCACTGACACAATGTCAGCCACATGAGGGAAAGATGCTGTTTTCTTTTATACACTTGAGTAAAACTTAAAAAAAAAAAAAAAAAAAAAAGGGACAGGCCACAAAAGAAGACTCCTGCTCTCTGAGACAGACAAGGCCATGAACACACCTAAGAATGAAACAGGAGAGAGACATAGTGAGGTGGAGAGTGACTCACAGTCACTTTAAGGTTTGTGTTTATGTGTGGGTGAGGGCACTACCCCAAACGCCTAGGCAAACCACAGCATTCCACGCCGGGTCTTAAAGAGACAGAGCGACGCTGTCATCATGAGTATTTGGGGAGTAAAGTGTTAACATATGGTTAAGGCTATTTGAGACGGCTGGAGAGACACACAGAAGCCAGTAGGTGGCCATGCCAACTCGCCTGTAGCACAGAATGCAGCTTCAGATGGCTTTAGTTATTTAATTAAAGCAAAAAGACATATAATGTGCAAAAATCTTTCATGAATTTGCATGAAGATTTAAAAGAGGAAAAAAAAAAGTCAAAACTGTACAAACATTATCTTCTGGGCTATTTTTTTTTTGTGAAGGAACTAGACTACAGTGCTGTGTCTGCATTTTCACATATTCACTGATAGAGGGCACAGTTGAGCTGTGAAACATGTGGCTCTGGTGTGTTCTGTCAAACTCCTGTTGAAAAAAAAAAAACACACCAAAAAACTAATGTTGAAACTTACATAGATTGGATATGAGATTGGATAAAGTCTATAAAGTATTGCCTAACTTTCTCCATTTAAAGTTAAAGCATCCGCACGATCATTTTACAAATATATTTGATGTAAAAGCTGCTGCTTACATTAAAACTTTCACATATATATTTCAGTTATAGCAGAATTTGACCAAAATACATTGAATATATAGAGGTTTCTTGCAAAAACCTGTTTTATGTCTTATCAGAAAGGCTCATTTATTTTACTATATTGCATTTCTGCTGGTTCTAAACTCAGCCTATAAGCAGAGCTGTCAGGGTGGCAGAAATGAAACATTTTCAAGCCACTGATGGACAGTAGACTGAGTGAGCACTCTGAATAATGACAGGCCCATACTGAGTGGGGGGTGGGGGGGGGTGCACACTGCTAAGAACAGAGATGGCGAGGACAAGAAATAGAGAGTGTGTAGGTGTGAGGAGGGAGGTGAGAGAGCATGGCGGCGGTGTTGTGTTGACAATGGTGTGGTTACAGAGAGAGAGAGAGAGAGAGAGAAAGCGAGAGAGAGGAGAGACAGAGTGAGCCTGGGGTACAACAGAAAGAGAGAGTGTTTTTAAAGAGTGGGCGCTGCAGAGAAAGGGCTTTTAAAAAGGAAAGAGAGGATGCAGAAAAGGAAATGAAATGGAAGTTAAGGGGGCAAAAAGAGAAACAGCCTGTTTCCTTGCTGAAAATCCATGGCAAAATATGAACTTAACATCCTTAAACCATCAACTGAGCTCTAAAAATAACCCTGTTTCTGCACAGTAAGAGGTGGGAGTGGGAGAAGGGTTGAGTGAAGTGTGGGTGAGTGGGGGCAGCTGGCGGTTTGAAACGAGAATCGAAGTATAAGAATAGGAGTCAAAAGTTGGAAGGAAACAAAAGAAACACCACCCAGCCAGACGGTGATGATGAGAGATGGGGCTGAGAGATTGCACGGCTGCATGTGTGAGAGAAAAAGCCAGAACGAGGTATAAAGTGTGGGAGTAAAAGAATGATAAGTGGACGAAACAGAACCCAAGGCTTTAGACCCTCTGAAGCCAACACTTAGTAGTGATAAAACAGCAAGAGACAGCAAACTGTTTCTGAAAGTAGGTTATTTTTTTTCTGATCGTGAGTGAAATAAGTATAACTGTAATGATAGACTTCCACTTCCTTTTGAAAAATTCTTAAAAGGTTATACTGCATAGATAAAAGTATTGGGATGCAACTGATCTCAAGGGTATATTTGCAAACAGGATAATAAATGATATGATTTTACATTGTTATAAATGATTGTGATAGATTTTGTGCATAGTCAGCTAAAATGTGAACACATATTTTACAGTTTTTCTGTCAATATAATTATTTTAAATGCTTTACCTATAGGTTTCTGAGATATTTGTCACATTCTGATCATAGTCTAACAATAATAACATGCTCAATGAGAAAAATAACCTTTAAACATGAAAAAATCTAGGATTTTCCTCATCATCATAGCGGCCAAAGCTGAGCAGCACGCCTGGCGGACCAATCCTGACTGTTGGCCGTACAGTTGGTGGTGGTCGCACCCACATCCCTCATTAAGGTGTTGACAAAAGTTGAGGGGGGGGGGGGGCGACCTCTGCATCTTTGGCCATCACAAGTCTCCCACAGGACCAGATCACCAGCTGGGCCAGAATGCCTGTAGCAGTGGCCGGTGAGTCCAGGCTGTCTTGTTGGAGACGCAGGGAAGGAGCCACACAGGACATCGTTTAATATATGGTTTTGCCCGGAGATGTTGAGGGCCACGCAGAGCTGGAGTATGATTTTGACATACTGTATATTGTGATATTCTTTGATAACAAAAAAAAACCATCATGATTATATTTTTTAGAAAACAACATATGAGAAGTTCTGCAAGCTTTGGTCATATTTTTGTCCATATAGTGTAAAATGCACAAGAGAATAAAAATAATAAGAATAATAATAAGAAGAAAAAAATAAAAATAATAATAATAGTTTATTGTTTGTATGATGCAGCAGAAGGCTAATTAAAATATTCCCATAATATTTTACTGTATTATATATCTTATATTTTAATGTAACATTAATATCTTACATGATAACATAATTATGGAGAGTGTTCAACCAACAGAAACAGGACAAAGGAATAGGAAAACTATAGACACATATGCATATATATATATATATATATATATATATATATATATATATATATATATATATATATATATATATATATATATATATATATATATATATATATATATATATATAAGCTTTAAAAAGTGTGCTTTGTCATTAAAATATAAAGAAGTAGAATTACTTTTTTTGGCAATCTCCAAGTGTGTCCCCTACTTTTAACCTTTCATGAGAGATTTATTATCATTTACGAAAATATTATACATTTAACTGTATTCTCGTCATCTAAACCTGCTTTATCCTCACTAGGGTTACAGGAGTCAAATCCAGCTACATTGGGTGAAGGCGGGATACACCCTGTATGAGTCTCCAGTTCATCTCAGGGCTGAACATAAACATATATAGACAAACAATCACTCTCACATTCACACCTATGGACAATTTAGATTAACCAATTAACCTATCAGTGCATGTGTTTGGATGGAGAAAACCCAAACAGACATGAGGAGAACATGCAAACTCCACACAGACAGGTCTGGTGTGGGAGTCAAACCAGGGACCTTCTTGCTGGGAGGCACAAGTGCTAACCACTGTACCACTATGCCGCCTGCATTTAACTATATTTCATTATATATATATATATATATATATATATATATATATATATATATATATATATATATATATATATATGAGTGAAAAGTGACTTTTCAGCAAAGGTTAAAATATCAAAACAAGTATTAAAACCACTATCAATCCTAATTAGTTGATCACTCAGGTAGGGAGGAGGGTAAAAAAAAACTGTGAAAGACTGCAAAGGAAAAGCAGATCCAGGACACAAAACAGATGCGAGTGAAAACCAACCACTGACAAGCAGCCCCTCTTCCCTCTCAGCACCCTGATAAATCCTCCTCTGTTGCCGGGGCCACACCTCATCAGAGGCCGGATGAACTGAATGGAGCCGACAGGTCAACTAGCAGCGCTGATGTTGTTATCAGTGCGAACACAACAGGGATAGAGTGGAGCTAATGACACCTCTGTTTCACAATGAGTGAGCCTGATCGATTATTTGGGGCTCACCCAGGCTGTACTGTCTGGATGGGAGACACTCAGGTTCAGACTTTAATAATCCCAGTTGTATGGATGTGTTTACACTGTAGTGCAGCAGAAGGATCGCTTTGTACCATCTGTATCAGGTCAGAACAGAGGCAGAAAGTGCACTGTGATTTACAATGCTGGAGTTGACTACTAACTAACGGGTTGCTAGTTTGATTCCCTGTACTGTTTGCAAATGTATCAAGGCACCGAATCACCTGATTTGGTCCCTGGGTGTTTAATAAGGTAAGTCTACTGTTCCTAATTAGCAGTGTGTTTTGTGTTCCTGCATGTTTTTAGTAATAGGTTACTATATTCTGTGCACTATAGGGTGCACTGGATCATAAAGTGCACAGTCAATAAATGGTTTATTGTCATTTTTTCACATATAAGGCACATTAAGCGAAACAAAACAGTCAGATAATTCAGTCAGTCAAACTTTATTAAACACACTCACAATAACTCTCACCTTTGTTCAACACAGTAACAAAAAACACGTAACAAAAAAAACTAATACGGCTTAATCAAATGTTAGCATATTCACAATAACTGTGAAAGTTGTTCAGTTATAACATGTAAAATACAATACAATACACTCACTTTTTCAGTCCAGTCCTTATACACACACAGTAACATTATTATATTAAGTACAGTATATATTACTCCACACCGTGAGCATCATATACAGCACAAAATTGCTTCAAAGTCACTAAGCACAACCAAAATTTAACCCATATATAAAGTGCCCTGGATTATAAAATGCAATGTGGTTTTTTGACAAAATGAAAGGCTTTTAAGTGCACCTTATAGTCCAGAAAATACGGTACATGCAGAAGGTCAGGTTTGGACATTTAGATGTGACCCATATATTGACAAAATAAAGAATAATAATAATGGATTACATTTATATTGGGCTTTTCTATGAATGTGCACTTAAAGCAGGTACAATGTATTACTGGATTAAAATTATTCATTCACTCACACATTCACACTCTGGTAGTGGTAAATGACATATGTAGCTGCAGATAGACTGACGGAAGCCAATTTGCACATATGGCCACCACTGAACATTCATATGTTTTCATACACCAGTATAAGTAGCAGCACTGGAGGCAAGGGTGAAGTGTGTTGCCCAAGGATATAAGAGCACATGACTAGGACAGGGCAGGATTTTGATCTGCCAACCCTTCAGTTATTGGACAATCTGCTCTACCTCCTCAGCCACAGCTGCCCCTATTCTTAACCTTTAAACTTAAAATACAGAGTTTATTAAATGTCTAGAACATGGGTCCCAAATATAATACCTGCTGCACATTCGAGCTATTTACTGAGCAAAAAAGTTTTTCCAGATTATTGATTTGCATAGAGCTCACTGTGTGCATCTAATTAATAATTTTTGAGTCGATTTGTTTCATTTTAAGTAGCTTTACGCAAAAAACTACTTGACCAATTTCTAAGAAATTTTCAGGAAAGGTGCAAGGTTGTCCAGAATATATCCCCTTAAATTTTGGTAAATGTAGGTGTGCTGCCAGCGAACAAAGGTTTTTTTTAAAGGAGTCCAAACAAGGTTTACTTTTCTTGTTGTTGCTCTCGTTTAATTTCATTTAGTTTCTTAGTTTTGAGTTTTTTCTTTCTTTTGTAAAAAGATGAAAATTATCCAGGGTTAAAGATCACAAAGCACATAAAACATAAGTTAAATAAGGCAAAGCTCTACTCAAAAGATGAGCGCTCACTTGCCATGAACAATGAAGCACATCGAACACAAAGATTTTTTAAAGAGGTGACATCTCACTCATATACATTTACAGTTAATTTTAAATTACATATGAACTAGTTTTTGACTTAAAGACATCACAGTAGGTCAAAGGTCACAGTCATATTCACCAAAATGTGTTTTCACAATGATATGAGTTGAGCAAATCAGGCAAAATGTGCGCAAGGGGGGCGGGGTTTGTCATGCCGGGCCCCACTTGTTTTCAGTGAGTGTTCTGCCTCATGAGGTGTTGAGGTAAAAATCAAACACATTTGCTATTTTTTGCCTGGTGAGGTGAAAAAGTCACCATGCACGTTTTTGTTGAGCTCTGTACTGAGGGCAGAATTTCAGGTGATCAATCAAAACAAACCCTTCACTCACATGATTTCAAGATGGCAGCCGCCAGCGAAGGAGTCAGTAAATATGTTCTGTAAGATAGACTGATGGAAATGTGTCCAAACCAAACCTGTTTTTATGATGTGAACTCAACAAAAGCAGTAGCAGTATTTGCTCCATTTTCACGTCTGTGTTCATTTCATTCATTCTTCGTTGATGATGCCTGGGGGCTGCCATCTTGGAATCACGTGAGCGGAGGGGCATGTTTTGATTGGTCACCTGAATTTCTGTCATCAGCATACAGCTCAATGAACAAGCGGACAGTCCATTTTTCACCTCACAAGGGAAAAAATACCAAATGTGTTTGATTTTCACCTCAAGGCTTCATGAGGCAGAAAACTCACAGAAAATTAGGCGCACAAAGCGAGCTCTCCGCTGAGCTAATGGTTTCAAATTACTTTTTGCTCTGGAGATAGCTCTAGTGTGTGGCAGACATTAGGTACATGGGCCAAAGGGTCCAATCCAGTCCATGGGATGAATTTGTGAAATGCAGACATTACAGTGAAGATATTAACAATCATTTTAGTTCAGGGGCCACATTCATTTCAACCTGATCTCTAGTGAAGCAGACTGGTAAAATATGGTCATAATAACCTGTAAATTATGATAACTCCAAATGTCTCTCTTCATTTTAGTGTAAAAAAGTAAAATAACATGAAAATGTTTATATTTAGAAACTATCCCTTAAAAGTGGGAATAACTTGAGTAAATACCTTAAAACCTTGAAATGGCTTGAGAGTAAGTAAGTGCAGTTTTACTAATATTCTGGCTGTTACTAAATGTTATGTATGTCTTGTTCCACTGTGATCTGTAAGTTGTAATACATGTATGAAAATGGGAAAGTGTAATGAAAGGCATAATATTGTTAAAATTGCACTTTTCTTCGTGATTTTTCATCTTAATCAGATTTATTTTTTAAGAAAACCTTGTAGATGTAAACATTTTCATAATATAATTTTACTTTTTTCACTCTAAAACATAGCAAAAGGTTTGAAGATGACATGATTATCATATTATGTTACCAAGTATTTTACTGACACGGCCCAAATTGGGCTGAATGTGGCCCGTGACCTAAAATGAGTTTGACATCTGTGGTCTAAAGCAAGATAAGGTGTTTTCATCTGTGTCATGTAGATGTTTGGTCCCCAGTTGGTGTATAGTCACAAATCAGGCACCTCATCATGTACGTTTCTGTTTTTCTTGCTGCTCTCGACACTTCTTTCTTCTCACATGTTCTCTCTGTCCCCCTGCCTTTCTCTCTCCCCATCTGTCTCACTGATTGCTTTCCTCTACATGCCTCCCAGGCCTGCCTCTCCACCTCTCCTCTCTCACTCCAGCCTTCTCTCACTTCTCTAATGAGAGTGTGTGTTGCACAAGAATTCAGAAAACCTCCTCTGCTAATTACATGACAAGCATCTCGTTCTGGGACACTAATGAAGAGGAATAGCGAGCTGTAGACGCCACTGGAGAGGTGGTGTGTGTGTGTGTTTGGTGGGGGGGGGGTCAGTATAGCCATTGGGTGGGGTGTTTGTGTGTCTATATTTGTGTGCATATGTGTGTGTGTACTGGAGGAGGGGAGTATACTGGCGCCAGGCCAGCAGCATATCAACCAGGGCATGTTGGACTTAGCATCTTGTTCTCTCCCTCCCTCCTCTGGTCTTGTCTTCCCTTTCATCTCCCTGCAGGGCTGTAGTCAAGACCACCTTTCTCGAGTCCAAGACAAGTCCAACACCAGGACCGGTTGAGATCAAGTCAAGACCGAGTCCAAAGAGGTTCAAGTCCAGGACAAGACTGAGTCCAAAAGACTTGAGTCTGAGTCAAGATCGAGTTCAGGACAGAAAACAACAGTTGTATGCATTACAGTATACAGTCAATCATTTTGGGTTATTATTTTTTGATCTAAAAGCAAAAACGGTGTCACCCCACCTAGGATTTCTAAGTAGAACCATTCCCCTGGATATGACATCATTGAATCTAAAGAAAACACAATGATATAAGGTGATACCTATAGTTACGAGTACAACTGATACAAATACCAATCCACTACTAGTACCACTGATAGGTACTAGTACTGAGCATTTGAGCAACTAAATTACAATATAGCTTCAGTCCAGTCATAGACCAGAATAACCAGTATTACTAGTGTACTCCTATGGTTGGTTTATGCCTTCACTGGAAAAAACAATATTCTATAATTTTGTTATTTAGATGTGTGTTAATGAGAAACACATCTATTTTCAGAAAACATAAAAGTTTGGTTAAATAAAAATAAACAGAGTGCAATTTAAAATATGATCTTTTTATTTCTGAACAAAGTGCACACACACACACACACACATTTACTTTACCCTAAAGTGAATGTTAACATAAACGCTCGAGCATTTGTGTAGCTGCTACCCTTTGTAACACGAGTACAGTGTCACACAAACAAAAGTACCCATTAGTTGTTTACGGACGACACACACACACACATATTTACTTTACCCTAAAGTGAACGTTACAAATATAATTCACAACAACCAATCGTTTGATTTTTTTTAAAAATATCTAATGAAACCAGTAATACCAGACGTACAGTCAGTAATGATAACTATGTCCAAAAACACATTACCTTGTCTTATCTTCTGCTATGTTAGCTAATGTTAACTAATGTTAACGTTAGCATAACCCATAGCCTAGCTTATGAGGCTAAGCAGTGCCTAGCTCTACAGTTTACTTACCGAGATGAATGATGACTTTTTCCTGGAATATTGTAAGAAAATAAAGACACCTGGACTCGGTTGAGACCAAGAACCATATTTAGCAGTACCAGTGGTTGAGACCAGGACAAGTCTGAGACCATAAAAAACGAACTTGAGTCCAAGACCGAACTTGAGTACTACAGCCCTGTCTCAATGCACTGTGATTTTTTACTTTCTTACAGATATTGTATGTGTAATGGCTTTTTTTTTAAATACAAATTGTTGGAGATAAGCATAGGAAGCATAAGGAAGGAAGCATAATCAAAAATGCCTGGTTCTTTCAATGGCTTCCATTGAAAACTCTTGTAGTCATGCCACTACGTTAATGACAAGCATTAGCTGATAAAGAATGAGACTGAATCTAACGTACACTGCTGAATGAGACAGTTAGGTCGAAGCATTCACAAGCATGCAAAGCAAATCAGAAAAGCAAAGGAAGAGAGCGACCTAGGCAGAAATCCAACGACTCAGCATGTGATTTGGAAGAGCTCGTTCTGTCAAGAGGCACACTCAAACAGAAGATCGCTGTCCCGTACCATCCCTTGTGAAACGCTTGAGAAACACAAACCATCTGGAGGCTATAGTGCACACTCTCGACCCATCAAATATTGAGGATGTTTGTCTGATTTACAGGGCCTATTTGGGACTGTTTGGACAACTTGGCTGAGGGATTGGTGCTTTAATTAAAGATAATATCAAGAGCTAATATTGCCCTCAAGACCTTTGCTTCACAGTCAACAGTACAACAAAGTCACAGTTCTGTGGGTGAGGGTGAGAGCCTTTACCACAAACACTTCTAAATGAATCTAGTCAGAGCTGATATAAAGGCCTCTCCATGTTCACTGAGGTTACTGCTCTGCATTTCCCCTTTCTTTCTGCTGATGCCAATAGCAACGCAGGCTGTTTCAGACCAACTGTGGTGATGGCATATTGATACTGTCATAAAATATTACATCCTCACTTTATTCATTAGAATTGGGCTTTAATCTAAAAATACTATGGGCAGGGAATAAAACAGAGTTTTCAGCAACAGAAAGATTAGGCCTGCACTTCTCTTGCTGAGCGCCACAGCTCGGAAACACTGAGGCCCAAAATAGATGTTCTTCTCATAAAGGGCTCCTTCTTTGTAGTCGGCATACAGCAACAACATCTGCAGGGCAGTTTCTATGGGGGGAAGAGATTCGGGCAGGCTATCAAAGAGAGAGGCGATCTCCTGTGAGTAACGGTGGGCGGAGGACTTCCATATTCTCCCTTTCTTACCCCCCCCCCATGTCTCTAGCTCTTTCCATCTATCCCCTTGCTTCCAAAAATCTGCAGCAATCAGGATGATGCTAATAAAAGACCATTAATATCACCTGTCAGCGCTATCTTTGGAAGATCCAAATTGAGAAAATGAGACAAAAGGATTCACAGTCTGGAGTGGCTCACCCAGATGCAGGGTTCCACTGGAGGACAGAGGCTGTATGGTGTGTTGTGTACAGACATATTACAGCAAGGCAATGACAGAAATCCATCAAGATAAAGGCTGCAGAACAGCGTGCCTTCACAAAATGTTAGCTAGTTATGCAAAAATTAAGACTTCAAAGAACAATATTTATCATATGGACAGAAATATACATGCATTAATATGTTCATTTTCCTTCCAAAGTGTGAACAGTCCATTATATACATATGTGTATATATATATATATATATATATATATATATATATATATATATATATATATATATATATATATATATATATATATATATATATATATATATATATATATATATATACATACATATGTCTTAAAAAATGTCAAACTCTCAGGTGTCTGCATCCATGATAACAGCTATGACTCAGATTTCTATACAAAGGATACAGGGTGAAAAAATCTTGTGCTCACTCTTGAGTACATTAAATCCATTTGTTGTTTAATTCCTCTGCAACAAAATGTGCAGTGCTACCTACTTTTAGATTCAGACTGGAGACTGCTAAAAATGTGCAAGAATCGAGTGAGTAAAACTATTACTATAACTTTATTTCAATCATTACTCATGTACGTCCTCTGAAATAAAATGCATGTTTGGTGTTTTCAGAGATGTAGAGTGTTTAATGAAATAATCTAAAACATTATAAACAATCTCTCTCATGTGTAGTCTTTTGATTTGGACATAGAGGAAAGAGCTGTGAAATAAATGGCTGTATTTGATCATATTCTCTATCATTTGCCTCTTATTTCTAGCACCAGGAGCTTTACAGAGTGAATCTGGTTTACTTTAAAGTGAGGAAGAGAGAGATGTGTCACTGACTGGCCTATTGTCAACACTTCAGATGTTAAATAGACATAATTTAGCATTTCATTACTCCCTCTTTGTTAAGTCACTTTAATAAAAAGTGCCTCTAAATCAGTTTTATTCATAGCTGACGTGAATGTTAAAATACTTTGGTGTGGTACCAGAAAAGTCAGGGAATGTAATAAACCACGTACATCCTATGAATGATGTCTTTTATTGGCGGTGATGGCAAGGCGTTCACTATCTGTGTAATGTAAAACATGAGAATAGCCTGTACATAAATGGAAGCTTAAAATGGAAAAAGGTGGCACCATTATGGGGGAGGTGAAAGGCATAGGGCAACGTGATGATAGTGGCTTCATGCGGAGCAGAAGTATATCGAGGGCCTCGCCTTTGAACTGGTGAGCCAGCTAATTGAAACAGCATTGCTGGGGCATCAGCTGAAGATCTGGATCACATTCATCCCTGCCTTTATTCAATTTGGTCTCATCACAGGGGCGCGTCCGATGCTTTTCTCTCCACATGGCAATAAGTCATACCCTCGCCTTTTGCCCTCGACGTGTTGCCCATCTGTGTCCCCTGGGGGCCAGGGGCTCTGAGGACCATGGAACTCAGAGGGATTCAGACAAGGTCTTGAGAAAATGCAGGCTGCCTGCCACTGAGCCCCTTATGGTACTTCTTCACGCCTCTCACCTTGGACTTGACCCTCCCTCAGCTACACACATACACACACACATAAACACACACACACACACACACATGTTAGTTCCTACTCTCCGACTTTAAGATTTACTGTTAAGAGCAGAGGCTGTCAGGAGGGCTGAACCGTGCACTTTCTAATTCAAACAAATGCTGCACTGGGGTCACGGAATTATCATGGAGCCACAAGGTGTTTCAGATGACTCGCAAGTGTTGAGTGTTAAGCTGATAGAGAGAGAGAGAGAGAGAGAGAGAGAGAGGGAGGGAGAGAGAGAGACGGACAGGCAGACACACTTCTATGTGCTGTTAGGTAACAATGCAGAAAGCCTGACAGCTCACAGCACGTAAATAAATAAACAAATAAAGCGATAAATAAGCAAATGCACAGATAAACCTTCATACTCTCAGCTAGTTATCATCAGTGTCTATCAGAGCAGGTAGTTGTAGATCTTATGCTGTAGTGAGGGAACTTCTCATTTCGCAGAAGAGTGGTCAACGTTTCTGTCATAGCTTTAATCAGTGTCCCACATGCTTTGGCTTTTTGGTTGGGGTTAAGAGGTAGAAGGTAGGATGATGTGATATCCACTGGGGTAAAGTAAATAAATATTCAGGAGCCTCTCAGGTGCAATCTGGCAAAACTTGAGACAAATTGATTTGACGGTGACAGTTCTTTAAACGGTCTGTTTAAGCTTATTTTAATGCCAGATTTTAGAACTTTACCATCGATGGAATAGAAGGAGATATTTAACCCATAATGATCCAAACATCCAGGGCCAACCAAAACCATGATGTAAATGGTTTAATATCTGTTGATCCACTAATAATATTTACATATGTAGATACTGTACATTGTCTAAAATGCAGTTTGTCATATTTTCATGGTCATCAGATATGACTCATTTGGTTATTCAAGGGATCCATTGTTACCATGGAAACACTGTCATCTTCTACAACATTGACTCCCCAGTAAAACCATGGAGTTGGATCAATGACAGTATATGGAGACAATTGGTTTATGGTCAATTAATGATTTGATTGAAACAGTTAGGTTTTTTTTAGGTTTTTGATACAATAACCCTCAATTTGAATCTAAGTTTTTAATAACAGGAAATTAAATACAGGAAAATATGTTATTTACATCCTGGGAAAACCCATAATGAATATTATTAGAATAAATGGTGATAAATAATTTACGAAAAGGAAAATTAATTTGGGAACTGTACAAACACTGGGTCTATATGGGTTAACCACAAAGTTGGGTTTGTTGTAAATGTTTAGTGACATTATCTGATGTGGTTATGGTTATATCTATCTCCATCTCTATGTGATATTTGTCTGCTTTAGTTTGTCATTTGGCCTAATAAAAGTTGGAAAATCAATAACAAATGATCTGTCAAAAATAAGAAAATATGGATTTAAAGGAATGTGTTAATGAAATAAGAAAAAAAAAGAACATTTCACAGCTTTGGAATGTCACAATCACCAGTATTACATGAGCTGTTTGTTTGTAACAATGGAAAAGTACACATTTGTCCATGATGAAACCAAACCTAAAAGTGTGTTTCCACCTGTACTGTTGGCTACATGTGAACTTCAACTTCTGCCAGAGCTCAAAGACAACATACAGGGGGAAAAGAGGATTTGGAGAGGGTTACCGTATGATCGAGGGAGGGACTAAAAGTGTGCATAATATTCCTTCCTCTGTGGGACTCGCTGTGAGCAGGTACAGCATCTCTGCAGTCCACCGCTCAGCTGTCATACTCAGCTGCCCAGCGCTTCCAGTCTGCAGGAAACTTCTCACATACACGTCGGTAAGTGCAAAGTTTTTAAATTAACTTAAAATGAACAGATTTATAAAGAGATGGACCAGAGTAAAAAAAAAAACTGACCTGAAACCTTTTTTTTCTTTTCCTTTTTTTTTTTTTTTTTTTTTTTTTTTAAATATTTTTTCCCGTTAGGAATTCTCCACGCGCATTTTTAATTGAGATGCACTACTTTCGATCTCTTTTATCTCCGGAAATGCAACATAAACTTAAATGCACTTTTCAGGACGTTTTTTTTTCTTTCTTTCTTCTCTTCTTCATTTTGCAACCTAGTTTAATATAATGATTTCTACTCGTTTATGCTTGATAGAATTAACATCTAAAACTATATGCTGACTTTAATTTCCTACTTGACGCTTTTTTTTTCTCTCTCTCTCTCCTTCATATTAAATCAATGACGTTTATGTAAAAGTCTAAAGGTTGTGTATGCATTTGAATGATAAAACTGATTTGCGCATTATTCATTTTGTATATGGGTATTTTATGGAGAGAAAAAAAGGAGCATCTGAGGCTTTTTGACTTGCTGAACATCTGCAAGCATTGAACACTGGCACATCTTTTCTCAGTCTGTCAGCAGCTGCCTCAAACTAGATACGCCAAATTGCTTAACATATGAATGTGAGAAAGATGGGACCTGCCACTGCCCATGTACACTATTCCTGGTCTAATGTAATCCTTCAGCTGAGTTTCCACTCTCTTTTGTTGACGCTGTTTCAAGTAAACAATGTTAAGTGATAGGCAGTGTGTAGGAGGGGAGGAAAGAGAGGAAGAGGAGGAGGAAGAGGTGAAGCAGATGAGAGGAGGCAGTTTTTAGAGGGGTTTTTTTTATTATTATTATTGAAAGACAGAAATGTGATGAGACTCTGAATGGATGAATGTATTTGATTTAACTGATTTTCTTTTTTAAAATGACAAAAATCACCATTCCATAAATTAAGAAATAAACTGAAATCAGAGACTGGAAATATGTTATGATGAGATGATGAGAGGAATACTCTAAAATTTAAAATTTCAACATAACTTAATGAACTAGACTTTAATTCTTGTGATTTGTTTTTTTTTTTCCTAAATTGTATTAGCATTACATAGAAAAATCAAGGTCAATGAATTTACTGTATTTGGTTCCTTACCTACAAGTGGTAAACAAATAATTAAATAAACATAAAAAAAAACAGATTTAAAATGCTAGGAACATATATTTTAGAACACTGGACCAAAAATAACGTTAGCATCCACATGATCCCATTGACTATCATTCCTTACATTAGTACCATTACTTTATGGTACCTAACAAAGCAGGTTCACTCACTGTTCATGCAGAGGTGGACCTTACAGAACACGTTGGACCTGAGATCGATGCCTCACTGTGACTGTAACTATCACTGTTTTGTAATGTATGCGGAAATTACCGAAAATAGTCACTTGCCTAATAAAGGGTTACCTTACTTGTGTTTCAGGTTATTACAAAACTGGCTCAAATGTCTTTTCTCCACCTTTCTTTCTCTCTTTGACCCCCCCCCCCCCTCCCCTCTCATACACATATACATATACACACAACAAAAACACACACATACACCCACCTGCAAACAGCATATACAGTTCTTACTATATATGCACACCCACAGCAAGTGTAAACAGTGTGTGATAGATAGTGGGTAGGTCACTCTACCCTGCCTCGTGTGCTTGTCTGTTGATCCCTTCACCAGGCCCTGCTTCTCCTGTCCACAGCGTCCGTGATGAGTTACTACATGGATCCAGTTTCTTCCTACCCAGCCCTTCACCCCTGTGACCGTCTGGGTGCAATGGTAAGACCTACCCCCATAAATTATCTTCATGTTGAAGCTGCCTCAGCTACCTACCACAGCCAGTCAGGAGTGTGATAGAACCGGTGTGTGTGTGTGTGTGTGTGTGTGTGTGTGTGTGTGTGTGTGTTAGCTGTTTAGCCACATGGCAGTGCAGGAATGTGTGCAGAAACACTTGTGGGCTGTGTTTGTGTGTATGTTAGCACCTCTGGATTCCATCACGACACAGGACTGACTTTTTTTTTTTTTCTCTTGGTTTAGTTCACCAGTGTTGCACTAATAATGTCTCCGTACATGCTGTTCCTCATGATTTCGTCAAAGTTAGGAAACATTGATGAAGACAATTTTCTCCAAGGCTATGAAATGGCCCTTATGAACTCCTCCTTGTTACACAAACGATAGGTTTGAAGATGTACTTCCCTGTAGTTAATAAAGTAGTAAACATTGAGGTCTGTAAGCTTCCAACCTTGCTTCTAACAATCATATTGGATTCAGATCAACACTTTCTCAGCTTTGCCTCCTGCACAGTACTTTGCAGCAGCCTGTTTGCAAGAACACCAAGGTTGTTAAAGTCTTCCAAATGAGTCAGTTGAATACAGAGTCAGAGACATTGGTAGTAGCTGGAAACATTGGGATTCCTGTCAGGTGAGCATTTGAAAGGTGAAGGCCAAGGAGCGGCAAAATAAATGCTTCCATTTGTATGCAGAGCACCAGCACATTAGGATAAGAGACTGAGGTTATATGCAAATGGCAACCCCACCCTGGCCTGATAGAACACATAGAAAGATACAGCTCCCTGGGTCCTAATTGGCTCAGGTGGTGGGGCTTGCCTTAGAAATTGAGACAACTGTGTATCAGGGCAGTTTTGGTCAAAAGGTGAACTTCGGTCACTTGGTAACTCTATTCTCTAGAATTTACATGTATTATCAGTAAAATGCAGAAGCAGAAGTCTGATGTGTGTTTACGCCTTGGTAATCATCAGTGTCTCTTATAGTGTGTGTTTTATGAAGGATGTACCCAGAAAACCTTTGACTAAAAATGAGCTTTTAAGAACAACCTGTAGCAATTAAGATAACAACTGTAAAGACACAAAGTGCTTTTCTCCTCCTGCCGCTTAGAAGTGCTATTATTACACCTCTGCTTTTCCTGTTAACAAACAAGTGAAAATGAATTAGCAAATTAATTAAGAGGGAATATGTAAACAGGTTGTCAAGACACACTTAGACAACACATTGTTAATGTTTTCAAACAGTAATAATAATAATAATAATAATAATAATAATAATAATAATAATAATAATAATAATAATAATAATAATAATAATAATAATAATAATAATAATAATAATAATAATAATAATAATAATAATTAAAAAAAAAAAAAAGGTCTGTTAAAAAAGCTGTTAACACATGTGTCCTTTTTGTTCCAATATTGCAAAACACTGTCATGGTATGACATCAGATAGTAATAGTCCCATATTTACACACTGAAAAAAAAAAGCTCTTTCCTCACTTTGGTCAGTCACATGCTTTTAATATGTTCTGGTAAATGTGCATGACTCTTAAACAAGACCATGAATATGTTTTCTTTATTCTAATATTGTGGACTGAAGCCTGATTGAAATCACATTTTTACATCTTTTTAAATTGTCATCTTAATACTGATATGTACAACAGTACATTGAACTTTTCTGTGTATATTATTCTATATGATGTCTACTGCTCTACTATTAAACTACCTCTAACTCTTTGTTAACATGGTACATTATATAGGAATAAAAAAGCACAAGACCATTTATTTTAATCACATAGTTAGACTCGGTGAGAACAAGAAAAGTGTATTTTATGGACATTTTAAAATTTCACTTTGACAAATGTGTATGGAAATGGTAACATTTGGAGAAACACAGCAAACAAAAAAAAAACCCTCTTAATTAATTAATTCTGCAAAAAAAAAAAGAAAGGCTTTTGTTTGCTTGAGGAGTTATTTTTTCCTCTGCTAAATATTAAATCCAACAGAAAGGTCTTTTTTTAAATTAAATAATTAGATCAGTTGACGATCACATGATAAAGTATGAAAACATTTTTACAACGCTTCGTAAGGACTGATGAGGAGATGATGACAATCATTTTCGATAACAAACAAAACCTCTTCTTCTTCTGCTCTAAAGCCATATGTGGAATATATACAGCACCACCTGCTGGTTCCAAATTTCATTAATCATCTCAAATGCATTATTGCCCCGCCTCCTGAAAGGGAGGCAAAGGGTATTCCAGGTTTTTCTTACTCTTGCAGAAAAACCTTTGGTTAAATACATACCAAATTTAGTTTATAGATTGCCATTTATCCAGAATAAAATTGTAATGTATTTTCTGGGAAAGTAGGTCAAAGTTTAAATTTTTTAATTTAATTAAAATTAAATTTAAAAAAAATCAAATTTACTTGTAATTATTGATTTCCTATGTAGCAGCAAAATTATTGGCTATATTCATACCAAATTACACTGTAGATTTTGCAGTGTTAATTTGGAGACAATGGGACCAAATACACTCTAGAAGAAGTTAAATAAACTCTCTAAGTGTTGATTTAACACTGCAAAATTTACTGTGTATGCTTATAGATATCCAGTGAACCAGAATAAATGTAGTTACATTTTGGGAAATGTAAATCAAAGTTAAATGTTTTTAGTGGGAAAAATTTCAAATTTATATGAAAATATCCATTTTGTCTCAATTTACTTCAAACTTGGCAGATATACAGAGGCCAATGACGTGCTGACATCAGCACACACATAGACATGATGACATCAGCTGGACCTATGCCAAAATGAGCTACAATACGTGTGAGGGGGCAGGGTTTATTCTGTCTGGCAAAGCTGGTCTTTATTATTATTATTATTATTATTATTATTATTATTATTATTATTATTATTATTATTATTATTATTATTATTATTATTATTATTATCATTATCATTATCATTATCATTATTATTGTTATTGTTATTGTTATTGTTATTGTTATTATTATTATTATTATTATTATTATTATTATTATTTATTTATTTTTTTGTGACTTTTATTTTGTTTTTTTACTTTGAAATTTGCTTTGATGTTTAATTTAATGATATTTAAGTTAATGTCTCTTCAAGAACCACAATGTTTTAATGTCACTATGACACACATGTCTATTTGATTGAGTTGCAAGATGGGGCTCATATACAAACTGTGTAGTGTATTATAGGTAGCGCAATATTTATTCCTTTGTACAAATTAAAAACATACACAAGTGTTGGACATCTATCCGTGATCATTCCACAAAGTTTTTCCTTCAAAGCTATTCTTCATTTAAGACTGAATATGTTGATATTATCTCCACTCTTATCTATATCAGGCTATCATCTGTCAAAATTATAAATCACCCATGTGGCTCCATCTGGGCCTAACTTTCCCCCCTTTGCTGACTTGACTGATAGGAGATAGCAGGGTCTCACGCACCCTCAAAGGAGCCTCGTAAACTGGCCTCCCTGATCCCCTGTCACGTCAGTCATCCATAAAACTGGCTACTGATAAATGCTGCTGTGTACGGCATTAGTGCACGTGGAAAAAGAACTCTTCTTGTGAACATGGTTCACTTGGAGATAATGTTCTGTTGGCTTGTATTACATGCACGCGCGTGTTTATTTATGTATGTTTATATTCTCTGTGTATAAGACAAAGCTGATGCCTTAGCTCTGCTTAAACAGGCGTTGCTTTTCAGATTCATTATCACTGTCATCTGGTTTGTCAGTTACACATATGACACATAATGTATGACAAACCATCATCTACTTTACGTCAAGGCTACACTGTCAACTGTATAATTATATTAACCGTTACAAAGTAATTTGCTTTCCGTCAAATATTACATATTTTTTTTGCAAAACCAAAATGTTATGACACAAATATGTGAGATATAACAGCCACAATTTTGGGGAAGGAAATATTTAACCCATAAAGTCCTAAACAGTCACTGATGATCCAAATTATTTAGTCATATAAAATGTTTAATAACTGTTGAAACATTAATGTTATCAATAGATGTAAATAATTGGTGTAAAATGCAGTTCGTTGTCTTTTCATGGTCATTAGATATGACCCATTTAGACATTCAGAAGCTCTGTAGTTACCATGGAAACACCATCAACCTGTACAACATTAATTCACCAATAAAATCCATGGAGTTCGATAAATGACAGTGGGTGGAAACACTTGTTATTATTTTCAATTATTGCTATATTTGATGAAAAAGTACCTTTTTCTTCACTTTTCTCTGTTTATAAAATAATAATTATAAGCATTTATGAAGATCTATATAATAGCTAAATTAGATATTGGAAAATACTTTTCAATATTATAATAAATGTTGACAAATCACTTAAGAAATGTTAAATATACTTTGGGAACTGATACTGAACTAGCACTGGATTTTTAACATTTAAAAGTCATTCAGAATCCCATAATAATGAACAATAATGTCTTCATTTTGCATCTCTCTCTTCTTGGTCCAAATCAAAAGATTAAATATAAATACAGATGACACACCTGACACTGTTCCATGCAATTTTTACAAGCCGTGTCGAAACATGAAGTAGAACAGTCGAGGAATTGAAGACGTATTCACAGTAGCTGGTCATTATCACTGTCAATCACATTATTTAAACACCTACATGTCTGTGATGAACGTCTGCATCACAGGGTATTCCAGTGAGGTCAGCAGAAACTCATAATTCATCTCCAACCACTTGGAAAGGAGATGATGTCTCTGCAGTTTTACGCAATAGACAAATAAATATATTTCACTCACACACCCTTGTGAGAAAAATATAAATCCTGTGTTCACATGATTACAACAGAAATGTCCAACAATATCCATTGACATTTGTGTTTGTTGTCACACAGGGGTTTGGATTTGCTCTAAATGGTCGTGTTGCATTCTTTCTCCTTATTATCTTTTCTATCCACATACAATTTCATATCTGTCCTAGCTCCCCCGTCAAGTGCTGACTCTGGACTTCCCCCCCTTGGTGTAACCTCTTATGTGAAACTTTGTACGATAAGCAAGATAAAACAACAGAACAGAGATAAACCGAAAAAGTCAAATTTAGCCCAAAGGGTTATCTGTGCAGGAAAACAAAGAAAAGTTGTTGTTTTCTTTTCTTCTTTTTTTTTTAAATTCAAGGTTGTGCTTTTGGACAAAACAAGACAAACATGTTTTTCGAAGGTTGTTTTCAGCTTCAAATGCCTGTTTAATTGTGGTGTTTTGTTTTTTTTTTGTTAGTTAACAAAAGCAGGATTATGCACGGTTATATGAAAATACAGATATTTTATTTATTTAATTCATATGCAGCAAAACTTACTTGTCATATTCATGTACATTAATAATCTAGGTGTGACTGTCTTCCAACAAAAGTTAATAAATAAAGTTCTATCAGTTTTTATTGGAGGTGGCAAAAATACTCTAACTCTGTATTTAAGTAAAAGTACAGCTACTTGTGTGAAAAAATAGTCCTCGAAAAAGCAGAAGTACTGATTGGACTCCTTTACTTAAAGGTGTCATTCCATTGAAAACCACTTTTCCATGCTCTTTTTGGAATCTGATGGTCACCCTGAGTTACCAACACATGCTGCGTTTGAAAGTGGTGTCCCTCCACTGGCTGTATTTACCATTCATAGAACAGAGATTTACGCAGAAAAAGTCTGTTCACTACATGTCACAAGGACATTCACCCATGTGGGGTTAAGCCTGTCCCCCATTGCAGAAAATCTGAAGTAGCATTAGCATTAGCATTAGCATCTACAAGAGGGGCTACAGTAAGTTGCTGCACAAACTTGAAAAAAATGGCGGAGCAAAGTGGTTCCTCTCTGGAAATAAAGTGTGTTTTTTTTCCCCCTGCATGTTTTCAAAATAAGCAATGGCACAAAACCTAGCTGGATGCTACTCTGCATGATAAACACACACAGAGCCAGAGGGGAGGTGGGAGTGTTCCTTCATACATTCTGAGCCAATCAGAGACGCCTCATTACAGCGTCATGGACATGTATGAGGAAGTATCTGTAAACTCTGTTGTTGAACCTCTAGTCATTTTTCTACTGTACAAAAACAGCTTGAAACAAAGCAATCTGGACTTTTTTTTTTAAATAGAACCAACACACAATGCATTCAATAACAATGGAGAACACAGCAATATTAATGAAATAACAATGGAATGACACCTTTAAGTAAAAGTACAACTTCTCAATTGTACTAAAGTACAAAATGAAAAAGTAAAACTGCATTTTTATTATTTATTTTTTTTTGCCATGAATGAAACAATACTTCCTTAATTGAGCAAAATCAGAAAATATTTTGTTTTCCAATCCCACAGTGAATGGTGCTGACAAGAGTCCTGCACTGGGTCTGGTACCTGACAGGAAACCTGCAAAAATGGATGGAAAATTTCCCATGTACAGGCATGGGTAAAAGTAAACAAAATGCGGGCGAATAGTGGTAGTTTTAGTCAGTTTTGTGTTTATTGTTGGAAAACTTTGGAAAAAGTGGACCCATGCAGAACTCTGGTTACAGTCTGTGATACTTATCTCCTCCAGTTGGAGCTAGGATTTGAACTGCCAACCCTTTGGTCATTGGATGACCTGCTCTAGCAATTGAACCAAAACCATCTGTTATTTGACATATTTAACATCTTAAATTGTTAAATGTTTCCTTCTTTTAATTACTTTCTCATTTTAAAAAAAGTGTATGGGCTGTTATTTTAACATTGTGGTCTTGCAATTTAAACAGTACTAGATTGTTTTTCAATTTATACTTTAATTTTCTGAAAACAATAGAAATATAATTTATCCATACAAATCTGGTTTTGTTCAAATAAACTTCCTTTCAAAATACACCTCCATTTGATTTAATCGTTAGCACAAATCTCTTCTTCACTTCACTTCTGTTTTCACTTGCAGTTATTTCTTCCAATGTGACCATGTTTTCCTGTTAATTCTTCATTAATCTTTTAATAGTGTACAGTAACACAGTACTTAAACTTAGTTACTTCCCACTTCTGGGTTTTATGTAGATTTTTAAAAGCCATTTCTAAAAGCTAAATGCACACACAGTAAAAATCACTGAAAGGAAAAACCACTTGTCTCCTGTCTATGCTGAATTCTTTCTGTAGTTTGACTAATATGTAGCCTTTGTCATGTGTCTGTTTAATGAAGGAAAGCACGCACATTATCACACCTGATGTCTGGGTTAATACAAAGCAGTGTCAAATGCTGATCTGTGGTGTTTGTCTCCAGAGGCAGAGTGGAGGAGTGGCAGCCGGTCCTCAGATACAGCTTCCAGGTGTGGTTCACCCTCAGCACCAGTACTACCCATCACAGCCCCTTTATCCACAGGACATTCCCCTGCAGGAGGTCCCCAATGGACATGACCTGTCCCCTACAGGTACGACACATCACATCCAGAGCTGACATGTTGCAGGAGACTAATCCTGGATGTGAATAGGGGTCATTATTTGGTCACTAATAGATGTTACAGACTTATTGCAGTAGAATTGAGATCTCAGACTGCAGCAATTATGATTCATAAATAAACAAACAGCACACACTGGCCCTAACCAGAAGGCTAAATGGACAATCCTTCATACTCACCGCTCATGTCTTCATCTTGGCACACACACTTCAGCTCCCTCATTTAGTTCACTTTCACATTTACACACACACACACACACAACCTCAACTTGGCCTGTTATTTTGTGTCTTCTGCACGGGGGATGCTGGCGATGCTGACCCTGAGGGCAATGCCTTTACCAGATCCCCCCCCTCTAAACTCTCCTCTCCCCTCCTGCTTCCCTCCCTCTCTCCTTCTGGGGATGACCAAATGTCCTGCATTTTTTTTGTACTTCCAATCCCCTTAATAGTTTTTCTTTCTCCTTTTTTTTTTCAAAGAGCATTTTATTTTAGACTGGAACATTCCTTCCAGGGCATTTGCCTGTGTTTGACTCTGGCCTTTTCTGGTCTTCAAAAGTGATTGAATGCTAGTGGACTGGGACGTACGCCACGGGAGTAGGTTAGGGGTGCTAGGGGGCACAAGCTTTCTTCCGTCACCTCCCTGAGCTGGATGCAGGGGGCAAGACAGGGGGCTAAAGGGCAGCCATCTTTTTCCCAAGCCTGTGATTCAGTCTCTGGAGAGGCGGAGGGGGCCTGAGTGTGCATATGTGTATGTATATGCATGTGTATATGTGTGTGTGTGTGCATGTCTGAGCGGGAGTCAGGATTTGATGGGATTTGCTGATGTTTGTTGCCAGGGACACACTCCTTTGGAGCCTTCACTTCATTGCTCCCAGCACAAAACTGTCGACATAAACATTGCTGAGTGGAAAAAGACGACCGAGCATTGACCTTTTTTTCTCAGCCTTTTTTTTCCTGTACCCTACACTATGTAGATCATAGGTCTAAGAGCATTCCAAGCCACCTGGAGATGTTGTTAGAGTCATTTAGTTTTTGTTGTTGGTGTCATATAGAGCCGCTGAGGTTTTTCTGCTACCAGCATAAGATGTTATGAGACTGTGCTAACCTCAAACACATCTAAATAACCTCTGACATTGTCTCCACACCCTGCAGCCGTTGCTTTGACTCATTTCACTGAAACTGAAAACACAACCTCGACATTAATATTTTGCATGTGCTAATTTGGATTTAACTAATTTCAATAAAAAGTTGATTTAGCACTATTGTGTGTAGCTCAGTGTTGTGAAGACTAAAATCAGTTGTATTTCAGACATTAAATTTCAATATGGAATTGCAAACTCCTTTTGCCCTTTAACTTAAGAGAAGAGAGTCTCGATTGGTTCTTATTTCAAGGAGGTGACAAAATGGAAATTCATCATTTCACGGTGCCACTTATAATTCTTTAGCGTGTACAATTCATAACATTCTCAAAAGCAAACACTTACATCTTGAATATACATTTATGTTTAACTTCTTAACTGGTTACATTGTCTTTTTTTGCACTTCCCCATTTTCCTCTGAGAATGAATTGAGTGTTTTAAAAATGTAATGTGCTGGTGTGAGAAAGAAAGAGTACAGAGCAGATGTGAGGCGGGGATGTTGGATGTTAAAGGACCATTGCATGTTTGGCCAAGAGCCCAATGTCACACACACTACTTCCTGACAACAGCCATGCCATGGTCATGTTTATACTAACCCAGCTCAACTCTTCGCTATCCAACACTCACACTGCAGGGGCTGGTGTAAACTTCGATTGTAGAACTCCTCTACTGTGTGTGAGAAACACAGTGAGTGTCTGTGTGCAATCCCAGTGGAATCCAGACACCAATATCACATAATTGACACACAAACACACTCCAACCTCCAGCAAACATCCTGCAGTGATGCACACTCCGTATATTCATTCAGTAAATTCACACCCTGTATTCTGCTGTGTATTGTATTACAGCATCCTCCCATTCACCAAAGCAGGCACACCCGCACACACACCCGCACACACACACACACACACACATAGACACACACCCGCACACACAGACACACACACACACACACACGCCCGCACACACACACACACACACACACACATCTTCTCCCAGGCACTTGTGAGTTCACTGTACATTTAAACATGCACTCCCATTTAGTCCACACAGACACAGCTGTGATCTGGCACTCAGGGACCATTGGCCTGTGTTTTATTTGATGTGATTTGACAGCTGGACAGTTGGAAGAGGAGGGGAACTGGGTGGAAAGAAAAGGAGAGTGGGCGGACTACAGTTTGAGGAGAGACGATGGATAAGAACAGGGATAAGTCACAGGATTGGGACTGGCTTTGGTGGGAGGAGAAGAGATGAGGGGTGGAGGATCTAAAATGTGGAGCCTTGAAGGGGGAGATGGGGGGCTTCGCCTCTGACGAGGGGCACGTCCTCACGGGCGCAGGCCCATTTTTTATTTCTAAAAGTAAACAGGCAGCCTGCAGGGGTCTGGGGGGTTATGGGAAAGGAGGAAACAGTGATGCTAATCAGGCCAGCGCACACTTCCCCCTCCAACAATAAAACAAAACAAGAGTGGAAACACGGAAAAGCGACAGACAACTGTGGAGGAATGGGCTACACCACCGCCATGGCCCTACAGTTGAACTGCATGGTATGATAATGGTTCTGAGGTCCGAGGTGGAAGCCAGTAAACAGAGAGGAGAGATAATGCCTGTTGTTCATTGTGTGTTTGTAGATTTTAATATATTTTTAGAAGCCTCAGCTGTTTGTGTCAGTTTCCACATTAAACTTATAGTTTCACTGTGCATTGAAATCAACTGTTTATAGTCCAGCAGCTGAGATGAACAATCTGATCAACTGTAAAGACATTTTTTAATAAATGTGTTCCTTGTAATAATCCATTTGATTTAACATTTTTAGACTGATATTTTCCCTGAACTAGTGTATTTCCATCTTATTGATTCATTGTTTCAAGTTTCAACTCATACATTTTCTTCCTTTGAAGTACCAGCCAGATACTCCAAATTTAAACTTCTCTCTTCCTAGCATTTTTAATTCTAGGAAGTACTACTGTGGTAAGTTCCTCTTGATCGTACAGTGACTAATTACAAACCACTTCAGTTAGGGAACATGCAGTTCTGAAACACATGCAATCATTGACGGGTGATGATGCAACAGATGCCAGCTCATCAGGAAAGGTGGTGCTGTAATGAATCCTATGAGAGACCTCCTATTGTTTTAATGTTTATACCATAAGCGTTGGAATATTCACAGACTGTTAACTACAATGACTCTACACCAGTAATAGTAACCTCTTACTGTGGTTCATTATATTCATTGTTAAATCAAGTCCAGCTTGGAGAAGTTTAATGTTTGTTTTCGTCAGTACTTATAATTAAAAGAACATTGATATAGCACTTAACAGAAAATGTACATTCAAGTGTTACTGTCAAATAAACCATGTTTCTTTATAGATAAACAAACCAGCGCGCTACTGTGTTTTTCCTTCAGCGGTGGGTACTAGATGAGCTTTATCTTAGGCTGGTAACAGAGAGCAGGGAGAGATAGAGGGAGGGCAAGACGAGGAGAGGGAGGTCTGGGAGGCAAAGTGACTCGGAGGGGGGTGGGGATAATTGAATTATCTGCACAATGGAGTGATGGGGGGCACGTGGTGCCGCTAATGGAGGAAGAGATGTCCTTTTTAGCAAAGCTAATTGTTCAGAAAAGAGCTGAGCCTTTGTTCAGGGAGGCCCTGCTACTTTCCCAGTGCACTTACACGCGCACTATTAAGTTGCTCACACACATACACATACACACACACACACACACACACATAGAGAGAGAGAGAGATGTACTCAGATGTGACTTTGGAATGTTAGGCACAAGGGAAAGATGCATGCAAACACACTATGCATAATCACATAGGCTCATACACACATACACAGGACTACAGAGCTCTTGTCGCAGCCAACCCTCTGATCTCAGCAGGAGAACATCCAGCCTGTGGCACCTTCAGACACCATCCACCAGACAGTCAGCAACTAGACATGGGCCACAAGGACCCCACTGTTTTACTGTTTTACTGTCTGCTCTCTCTATCTCTACGTCTCTGTCTGTGTGTTTGAGGGTCAGATCACATTCCCTATCTGTGATTTTTTGACTTTTCATTCTGAGTACTTGTCTACTATTTTATGAGGAAATGTGCAGTTGAAACCTGAATACCTACAGCTACCAAAACTCTTTTGTGACTTTCTGCAAGCGCACCAGCTTCAAAGACAAATAGCACTTGACAGCTGTAAGGATTGCTCTAAATGGAATAACCTTTCAGTTAACTGTGTGAAAAGTAGCAGGTGCAACGGTTACATCTAAGGATTATAGACAGGCAGACAACACAGATGTGCCAGTGAGAGACAGACAGTGAGCAGGAGAGTGCAGCAAAGAGAGAAAAGTGCTTCAGCTATATTGCAACGTAAATGAGTGAAGCCGACTAACTGTCAACACCATGGCAACAGCATTTGCAAGATGAAGAAAAGAGACACTGAAACCACTATGTTTGATCTGTGACACATGTCCTCAAGTGGTACATAAACTTGCTGGTTGCTTTATTGAAGGGAATAACACTACTGGTTTAAGCAATAGTTGTCTTCTAATGTTTTGTATTGATTCTGAAATCTCTTTAGAGACAAACAAATATTTAGTATTTACCTTTTTTTTCCCTACCCAAATTACTTTTCAACCCTTTTGTTCATAAAACGAGTTTCCCTCATGGAGCACTGTACATCAGGCTTATGTTTATTACATGAGGTACAGGAAAAGAGAAACCCATTTAAATTTTAGATTAGTATTCCTGTACTGAAAATATCTTGACTTCATTTGGGAAAATACCCTCTGAACTCTTTGCTGTAGTATCTAAAAAAGGTGATGGAAAGACCAGTAGAAGGAAACCCAGGTTAGAATGGGCTGCAGTGACGCCAGCCCCTTTATTAGTCAGCAACACTATTAAACCCAATGGCTGCCCTTAGGTACAAAAGGACTCAGCTTGTCCTTTAAAGAACAGATACGAGGGAGTTCATTAACAGAAAACAAAAAGGTGCAGTCACAGAGAGAGTCCTAGATAAAGTAAGGAGTACTGTTCTCTCTGTCCATTCTGCTCCCCCTTCTGCTTTGCCCCTGGTGAGGCGGCTCCTCTCACCGCAGAACCCACCAGCAGTCTTCCCAGATGAGGCTTCTATCAGGCCAATGAAACCTGATCCAGGACTGCTAATGGAACCAGTGAAGTACCACCGGTTTAAAAATCCATGGGTAATCAATATCCCTGGCTCCCCAGCCTCCTCCAGATTATCTCATTTAGGAGTACACAGTACAATACATGCAAAAGTATCAGATTAATGCACATCATAGTGGGTGCTATATGACTCATTTTAATGAGCATGTTTAAAATGTGATGGATGAAGGATGCCATTTTGAAATGACTTTTTCCTTGTAGAAAACCTTTTATTTGATCGAATCAAAGAAAGACCTTTTGCTTCTCATGCTGTTGCTTTTTTTTTTTTTTGCTTAAAAAGCTTCTAGTTCCACTGGTACTTGCAGATTACTATTAGAATTACAGTTATTTCTGTTTCCATTGCCATGGGAGGTGCTCTCTAATGGCTATGGTGGTTTGCTCACATAGAGTGGAGCCTTAGTATGGCTCAGTAGCCCACGCTTTCTCTTGTCTTTGTTCTTTTCCAGTGACAGAACAAATTCTTGATTCAATTTCCAGTAAAGCATGGTCATTGTTCCTGATTATTATAGATAAGAAAGGACAAAACTCTTTAAAAAGTGAAGCGAACCAAGAATTAGAACTGGCAGTTTGCCTTGTTTAAACTGAATTTCCATTGATGGCTTTGGTGACAGTAGGCTCGCTTTGATTGATTCTAATATGTATATGATAACCCTTTTCTTCAAGCTAAGCTCCATATATATTTTTCACATTGGAAACACAAGTAGGATTGCATTTCAGAATCACTGAGACTTAATGCAGCTGCGCCAAAAAACCCAGAAGAAGCAAAACATAATTTCTTTAAACCATCTATTGATGAGGACAAGGTGAACAGGAAATACTCTGAGGTGTTTATGAGGGTGAGTTAGACATTATGAGGACGCATGGACCTGCAGAATATAGGACATAGACTGACCTTAATCTGCTTTTCGCTTACTGTCAGCACTTCTGGAAATTAAACTGCACCTACAAATTTTTTTGGTATGTATTTACAAGTTATTTTTATGATCCAAAACATTCTCCCAGTTATAGCTAACCCTATTATTCTGTAAACATATTTTAAATATTATTTTTTTTGGCATGGAGAGTTCATGAGAGTGGTGCAATGGATAGTACTTGTGATTCAGAGCAAGAGGGTCTTGGGTTTGATTCCAAAACCAGTTGGTAAGACTTTTCTGTGTGGAGTTTGCATGTTCTCCCCATGTCTGCATGGGTTTTCTCTGGGTCCACCAGTTTCCTCCCACCATCCAAAGACATGCATTGATAGGTTAATTGGTTAATCTAAATTGCTCATAGGTATGGATGTGAGAGTTATCAGTTGTCTCTATATGTCAGCCCTGTAATGAACTGGTAAATGGTCTGCACTTATATAATGCTTTTCCACCTTGATGGTGCTCAAAGCGTCTTACATTAGCTTCACATTCACACACACACTCATACTTCTGTCAGTCCTACTGGGGGCCAAAGTCAGGGTTCAGTGTCTTGCCCAAGGACACTTCGACATGTGGACAGCCAGAGCCAGGATGTGAACGGCCAACCTCTCGGTCATTGGTCACCTTTTCCCTTTATGGAGAAGTTCCATTTTTACATTTTGGACCTAATTTCACTGATAAAATAATGTCATTTACTCATTGGTTTCAGTTTGGTGTAATTTGGAGTATGTCTGAAGATATTGCATTTGCTGATATCCATTTAACAGGAGTAAATGGGACACCTTCACATCCTCCTTTCCAATACCTCCTCAGCCTTATGGTTAGGCTCAAAACAATAGGGACTCACATTGTACAGTTTATGAAGTCGTCTTCAAACTCAAACTCTGATACTTCTGCTATGTGGCATAACAGAACTTTTGCCAGCAGCAACAAGTTCAAAGAATGAATGAATAACATCATCAGTTCAGGGCTCCAGGTAATGGTCAGTTTTATCAGTTTACAGACTATGGATGGTTATAACAGAATACTTCTGCCTGAAATTGGAATAGCACAACTGTATCACAACAGACGTCTGAGAAACCAACACATTCATTGGCTGCTTCTGAGTGCCCTGACACTCCTGTTGTATGGATATTGGCAAACGCAAAATCTTCTGACATACTCCAAATTACACCAAACTCAAACAGATGAGTAATGCTGCAGCTCTACCTAATTCTACTTGATTCTATTTAGTGCATTTCCAATACAAAAAAACAACCAGTCACATGGTACCCCATCCTATACTTTTAGTATTTGCTCTGCTGAGGTCCCAAGTGATACTATAACTTGATGTGTAAACAGTGCAGATGCTGATTGGTGGAGCTGGTTCTGTGTCAGTCTACTATCAATCTATGACCTACCATTTTTTTTATTGGCTTTGGAGTTACAGTAAACAGATCGGTAAGTTCAATTCAGTCGGCAACACAATGATGACAGTTTGCAAAACTACGCTGTGGTTGGTCGTGTAGGTTGGTGGCTGATGAAAAAACTCAGCACGAGTTTGATGGCACCTCGCAATGATGTCCAGGTATGATGGTATCTGTGGCCTCGTCCACACAGCAACACAATGAGTTTTCGTTTGGTACCAGACAGAAAAGATATCGCGTCAGTAACGTATCACGTAAAAATGGCAACATATACATATAGCTAATGCGCATCAGAGGCAATGATCCATTTGAGAAAGGTCAAAGGTCAAGGTCACAATTAACTAAAAGGTCAAAATCACATTATTTGTCGTAACTCAAGAATGGAGGGCCACAGAACTTTCAGATTGGTACCAAAGGATGCGTAATGAAGATTTCTACAATCTCATAATTGGTGTTATCACCTACGACCAAGAGATTTTTAGATCTCTGGAGGTCAAAGGTGACATTTCTGTTTGTGTGTGTCAAGCATAGACATATCATGCTATAACTTAATTAATACTGAATATATTATCATAATATTACACGCACTGATGCATATACTATATATACATGTAACAAAATTATCAATATTACAAAAGGTCAAGGTCACATTTAGTAGAAAGGTCAAAATCACATTATTGGCTCGAATTCAAGAACAGGTTGTCATAGAGACTTGAGATTGGCACTAAATAGGGGCGAGATTAGGCATTGTCTGAATATTTGTTGTTCTCGTCATAATGTTATGATGTAGACGATAGGCGTTTTTCTCGTCCACACAGAAATGCAAAAACACCATTGCCAGATCTTTCCACTCTGGAACCTGTTCTCAAAAGATATCGTTTTGGGGCACCCAAAAGCCCATTGCTGTGTGGACATGAGGCCGAAACAATCACAAACTGTATCATATTCACTTGAAAACATTGCTATATGGACGGGGCCTGTAATGGAAACACTCTCAAGGAATAGTACGTTCATCCCTGAGCCAAGTCGAGTAGAGTTGAGCAGAGTTGATACCATGTAGTGGAAACACGACATCAGTGACATTGTTTTATTACTGAAATAAAATATAAATCATAAAAAACAGAACTTCTCCTTTAAGTCCCTGGGATAGGCTCCAGTAACCCCCATGACCCTAGTGAGGATAAAGGATTCAGAAAGTGGATGGATGGAGAATTCCCTTTTTTTTCTTCTTATTGTAACACCCCCCCCCCCACACACACACACACACACACCCCTACACACACACACATGCACCTCTAGTGTTACTGTACTTCTTTCTCAGGCTATTTAGCAGCTTTGACATCTCCAGAGTGTTTCTCATCCCTGTAAAACGTTGGTAATTTGCGGGAACATGCAGACTCTGATGACGCTGGAGGGGTCTTGGTGCAAGTGGGTTTCTCACAGAGACACGGGGGAGTAGTAGTAAAGTGCGCGTGAGGGTTGAGTGGGGTGGGTTGCAATGGGTAGGGGTGGACGGGGAGAGCTAGCGAGGATGGGAGGGGGAGGGGGAGGGGGAGGGGGGTACATTGTAATTGAATTGTGAATCAACTGGCAACTCAGCCCTTAACACCGCCCCCTTCAGCTGTCGTCGCACTCATAATGCAACGCCCATAGCCAGTGATAGGAGGGAAGGAGTGAGTGAGTGTGTGAGTGAGTAAGAAAGAACGAGGAAAAGAGGGAGTGTGTGTGTATATGCGCCGGAGTAATAGACAGAGAAAGAAAGATAAGTTTAGTTGTAAAAGAATAGAATAGGGTTGAGTTACGTGGAAAGAATTCGGTCATTTGAATTGACCGAATAGTATTTTCTTCTCATTGTGTGCGCGCGCGCTTATGTGTGTGTGCGGTTTTTATTTTTTTATTTGGGTTTTTTTGGTATTTTTTTAGGGAGGCTTAGAATTAAAAAAAAAAAGGACGCGGCGTCAATAAGTCACAGTGATCTGATGATCATGACGGCAGCTGTCGATATGAAACCGACATTAACCATTATAAAGGCTGAAAAAATGGACGGTGAGTAACGAAAGTCTTCTGTAACTACTTGACAGTTCACATTAGTCTTAGTCTTGTCATTGTATATGAAGTGGATGGAGGCGCATTACGGTGATCCTAAACCACAACACTTCGCAATCGGATGAGATCAGAGGAACATAACGTACTGAACACGTTTTTTTTAGTGTAAAGACTCTGTTTAGTGGTTGCTCAATATTGGACAATACGCAACACTTAGGGAAAAATGAAATCACGCCCGAGGCTGGAGTCATGTACCGGGATGGATGGTTGAATGAATCAGGCTCGTGCATTCATAACAAACAGTATGTTAGACACTGTATTATATATCAAAGTTGAATGGAATGAAGTTAATATGTACCAAATTTAACATTAGATCACAGCTGTTGAGGAAATGTGAAGTTGGTGGTGGTTTAGACTGTGTGACATGTTTTAAATATTCTTAATAATAATAATAATAATAATAATAATAATAATAATAATAATAATAATAATAATAATAATAATAATAATAATAATACTGGACTTGTATTCATTTTATTATATGTTTCTTTATTTGTCCTTAAACAGCTTAGTCACAGATTGTGTTCATGCACACATGATGTACCTGCTTGCTTTGGTTGCTTTCTACCAATGTGCTTTATGATGTTACTTACTGCAGTCTATGTTCTGGACATCCATCTCTGACCCATATCATCAGTGTCACACAAGCCAGTGGCATTAGATAAAACAGTGTCCCATAACCCTGTCTGCTCTCCATCCTTCTGCCTCTACCCCAGATGACTTTCCAGAGGGAAGGAGAGGCAGGCTGAGGTGATGATGAATATGTATTGTAGAGGCTTGTCTCTCTCAGCCATACTGCCTAGAAGACTTGGCTAACTCTAGGAGGAGGTGGAGGAGAGGGAGGGAGAGAGAGAGAGAATGGGGGGGGGGTCTAGGACAGGGAAGCCCACAACTGTGACCTGTGCTTCTGTTTAAATCTTTGTGTGGTTTCACTTCACATTTTGCTGATTATATTTTTAAACAGTGTGGTGGCATGTTTGGATCATTTGCATTAAGCTGTGTTTTACATCTTACATTCTTAACTAATCCCTTGTGCTTTTGCAGCTCAGGTGGTGTTGTGCCGCTTAGTAAAGTAGAAAGCAGCTTTGATGCATCATGGAAATGTGATGCTAATTGCCCTGTGTTGACCCACTAAGGAGCTGTGACTCACTACATTAACCATCTTCTCCTCACTATCAATACCTGCAGAACACAGATTCACACAGACACATGTTAGAAATGCATAAAAAAAGTGCTGACGACTGTAGTAAGGTTGCCAAAGTGTAGCACTATCTTGCAAAAGCATTTCACAATGCTCGCTCCCGCTTACATGCACTTGGGTCAAACTGAGGCTGCCAAGGAGCAGTTCACAGCTTCACAGAGACACATCTTTACTCCATCCCCTCACACACATACACATACACATACACATACACATACACATACACATACACACACATGTCTTAGGCTCCTCTAGTTCCTAAAAAGGCACAACAGTGATGGCAAACAAAACAGTGTCACAGGCTGTGTCTACAACTTACTGAAAGAGATAAGGATGTAAAACCAGGGTACATTTGTTGATGCATTGGTTTCTGACATTGCTACGCAGTACGATGGTATCTTAACTGTAGATGCTTTCAACACCTGTAACCACATAACGTGCATACACCTACTCTACTAACATGCTTGAACACTCCTCATATATTTTGTTTTAGTTCATGATAGAAGTGCATTAAATGTCAGTTTATGTATAGTCTATGCTGCCTGTGTCTTCCCAGCGGAGGTGATTTATTTTAAGTTACTGAGTACAATCAAGGTTAGAAGGACACAAACTCAGGGTTTCTAAATGGCCTAGATTTGACTTCTCTGTTCAGTGGTATATTAGGACTTAAGCAACATACATATTTGAGTAACCGAGAGGCCATGATATAGTACTACATAATAACAAAACAATAATCTTAGCTGTTTGTAGATATTTAATAAAAATCTACAAACAGTGATGTACATCACAGTGTACATCACTTTTTTTGCTTTGCGATCATTGAACAACTTTTGTAAGTTATAATGTATTTTTATTATTGTGTGGTTTTCTAACAATCCTTTTCACAGTCACAAGAACTGTCAATCATTAAGGATATAGAGTTGTCTGTTCGAAGTCTGCTACTTTCTTTTTCTGCTCGTCAGGCCTGAAGGTCAGGGTTCAGTAACTGACAGGAATGTTTGTGAGCATGCCCTGCTGAGTGGCATGCATGAAGGCATAGACAGAGTGAAGAGGGGAGGGAAGTTGGTTTTATCTGATCAAAATGCTGATGTTTGTTATAACAAGCACGCCTGATACTTCTAGAGAGCCCTTATATGGTGTGTTGTTCCTTGCTTGTCACATATGCAAACAGGCCACGGATGACTTTGTGGATTCAGTGATTTTTCTCTTCTGAAAGTGCCTCTCATGTTGGCATGGCGATAGAAGGAGTAGTTTCTGTCAGAACAGAGAGTGTTACATAAGCTTCAGGTTTTTGCTTCAGTGTGTTTATGTCAGCACTCCGTCAGTAGCGCAGTGTAATATATGCCAGTGTTTGAGTGTGTGGCTGCCTGGCAGCTGTGCAAACACTGTTTGGGTGATCCAGGCTTCTCTTGATGTGGTCTGTCAATGAATCGAGCCAAACGGAGCAAACAGGTCCATTTTTCATCTGATGTGTGTCATGTCAAATTGAGGACGATATGGTTTTCCAGATCAAAATGTGATTAGTCAGTCCAGTGCTCAGTGCATCACCCATATGTCATTAGGTGCTGTTTAACCAGACCATGTCTGTGCCTAGAGGGCAGAAGATGGCATCGTCAATGAGCTTCCCTGTGATGGTCATAGTTGTAAACAGACTGATTGGGGACTATTGAAGTCAGGTTCTATAATGACCCTGTCTTTCTTTTTCTCTTTCCCTCACTGCTCAGAAATGCTACTATCTTACATCAAACGGATTGTCCCCCCATTCAGACAAGATTTCATTCAGTGCTTGTTCATTCACTCCGTCATCTGCTCATATAAACGTAAAACGATTATACTGTGTGGGTCCTTTCCCAATGCTTCCCTGGTGACTACACGCCTTAATCTTTGCTTATAAAACTTAGTCATAAAGGAAGGCGTGTTAGCGCCAGATACAGCAGTCTGCTAAATAGTAAGCATATGGTGGAAGAGAAAGAAAGGTGGGGGGTTTGAAGGATGGAGAGAAAAGGAGAACATCTAAGGTGTGGCCACTCTGACGGTGCTGAATAGTCCTCACTATGCTAAAAAATAATTAGAGAATAAGATGATTAGAGAGTGCCTCTCCCAGCAATCATTCTGACATCAACTTCTCATTTTACTCAAAGTCCACACTAAACCAACAACCAATATAAGGGAAATATGTTCCTTGGCTGGGGAAATAAAGCATTAACAAGCTTTTTTGTAACAGACAAGTCTTTTTTGTCTTTCACACGCCCACTGAACTTCTACTCCAGTCTTCCTCCCACCCCTTTCCCTTTCTTTCCCTGTTTCCATTTCTTTCTATTGGCCACATGATTTTCTCTCACATTACCTTGATGTGGTGTGTATCGAGCTCCTAGTGTATGGACTTTGTCCTATCCACAGTCATTCATCGCCTGCAATCCATGACTCATGGCACCAGGCGTCTTCTGCCTGGCATGCCACTGGCACTGGTCTGTCTGGTGTGTACTGACTGGTGTTATCTGTCATAGGCTGATTACCTTCCAATATGAAGAGTCAGACTGCAAACTTAAACTGGCCTTACAATGTCTTGAAATGGTTTTTACAGCCACCCACGCATCTCAGCATTGTTCTGAATACTTTACAACTTTTTTTTTTACTATGTTGCTTTTTCCTCTTCCGTGGTTCCATATTTAGGATCTATGTTGCTTATAATGGAATGGAAACTGGGCTAGTATAGAAACATGTCTGCTTTGAGAATCAGTCCACTGTTCTGACACTGAGTTTATTTCACCACAGATGTTAAGCTGTCAACAACAAGGCTATATCACTCATTTTTGTTTTTTTTACAGTGTATATTCAAGATTTCCTTCCCTTGTTTTCTCTTTCATCTGTGTTTGCTGAACACCACCTGCCTCAATTCATTCTCTTCTGCTTTTGTAATCATGTAAATAAAAGGGACATAGCTACAGACTTTATATGCATCAGAAATATGGTTCTACTGATAAGCTCACCAGTCAGAGCTATGAATGATAAAGAAAGGTATGCTGGTTGTAGTTGGGCCTTGCTATGTAGGTGCTACTCTGGCACTTATGATTAGTTTGACCACAGTGACGCAGTTAAATGGGAGGCACATGTGTCTGGCAGCCATGAAGGAGGGAGGTCGTAGAGTGAGTTAATCCTGTTACTAGAGTTTAAACTCTAACAGACCTTCTTATAATGATATAAAGTGTGTTAAACTTAACTTTTAGGCTAAATACTATGGAGGCCCAAGTATTCAAAATATCACAAGAAATGCCCTGGCTTGTGCTTTTATTGGAGAAATGCTGTTGCCGCGGTGAAATATTATCTTTGACCTCATGTAAATACTGATTACAGAGGTATGCATGGCTGCCTAAAATATCTGTTTAATACATAGAAGAAAGGTAAAAATGACAAACCTTTGAGTCACTGAACAAAAATTTTTACAAGATATGGTCAGTGCTTTCATCATGAACAGTCACTTTGTCAAATGAAGATACAAGATATCCCCCAACGTCCAGTCATTCTCTGATGGAGTGACTCGTAGCCTTTCTGTGTATGCTTTTCGTGCATGAGGTAGTGAGTACTAGAGAGAATGCACAGTGAGCGTGCGTTTACACATCTGCAATGATAGGCACATGTTTTGGAAATCACTTCCATCTCTGATTACAAAACACTTAGTTGTAACTTTCTAGTTATCAAAAGTGTGGTTTACATCTTTTAATCAGTCAAGTCAGCCAAAGCGAAGGTGTTTTACATACTTATGGAAAAAAAAAGAGATGAGATAAAGGAAAAGAGGTGTGGCCAGATGCTTTATGTTGTTATTAGCCATGGAGCCGACACTGAGCTTAAAATAGAAGGGTAATTTATCATTTTAAGCTGAAACCATTTCACCACTTAGACCACAAGTCATTTTTGGTCACATTAGAGGAAAACAAGAAAGCTGTGAGAAGCACATTAGTGATTGTAAAACAGAGGTGGAATGTGAGGCATGCAACATGAAAACAGTGCGGTCTGGGGGGAATTTATTTATCAAGTATCCATCTGTTGCCCATAGCTTGCCTTCAAACAAGCAAAAAGCTCTTTTACATGTATGATGTATAATTAGACCCAGCCATTACCACATTGGCGAACACATTGTACAAAAAGACAGTTGAAGCTTCAGTGATGCCATCAGTGTTTTCCGCTACATGTGACATGTCTTTGTAAAACCTGGTTATGGAATGTTTTAGTTTGCACTAAAATGGTACAGGAACCATGTTTTTTGGGAAAAAATGCAACACTGAGAGTAAACTGTTTGTCAGACATGTCGTGTGTTTAGCTTAAGGCCTAAACAGTCCCCCCAGAGCATCAGCTGTCTGTTTATAGCAATGACGGAGGTTGACGGAGGTTGGGGACGGCAGCTAGGATGCATACAGCTACACTTGCACCACCTGCACTGTCCTGTAGATTGGATCATGGAAAAACTTGAAACACACAAGATTTATTGCAATTTTTTGTAGTTTTTAGAATATACCGCCCAACCCCCCCAGTATTTTTCCTTCTCAAAGTAATAAGGAACTTGGTGATTGTGCAATGGGGTGAAAAGTGTATTACTGTTACTCAACCTTTAATACTTCAGGCATTACCGACAAACAGGGCTTTTAGGCTGTTTTTGTTTGTTCCTATGGAGCAGAAAGAATATTTAGCATCTGTTGACGAAGGTGCAAATCACCTCAAACTCAGAGGTAATGTCCTATCACACTCCAATACTTGGGCATAAACAGTAAAGTTAATGCACTTTCACATTATAAGCTAATATGATTTCAGAGATGGAGAGAGTGGAGGAAAAGAAAGGCGGCAAGACGGCTATGGGATATTAGACTCACTTATTGTCTGCTTCAGTAGCCGTTGTGTCTGTGGTGGTGATGATCCTGGACAACTCTAGTTTCATGGCCAAAGACAGATGTCAGCAGTACTCTCCTCGTCTTGTAGCCTACAGCTGCTTTACACCACCACAAGCTTGTGCTTCATGAGGGCAGCCAGAAGTCAGTGGTAGAGCCCTAAGAATAAAAGTAGTGTTTCAGCACTACAGTCCGCATTTGTGGTATGGTCTTGGTTTATGCTTTGGATCTCTGTAAGTTAACACTATCCTGTTTTGGTGAAAGCTTGGACTGGTGTAGATTCTTTAGTTTGGCTTGCACCAGATCTAAACTTTTGATTGCTGGTCTTTGGCATTGAGATGGAAATCCAAACAGTGCAACAGCTGGCTGAACAAGCAGCCCTCTCAAACCCAGACTGCCACCCTGTCCTCCTCTTCCTGCTCCACTGCAGTGCTCAGCCGCCGCTTTATCACCTCATGGTGCTGAATGGGCCTCCTTTATGCTGGTGGGGTTTATGACCCTACGTTCTCAGACCAGGGGTCCAGATATAGATCTCCATCAAAGCCTCTCTCAGATACCACTGTCACCTCTGCTGGGCTGTGGGCAGACTGGTCTGGCTTAAAGGGCCACTTATAAGTCCTTGGCAAATAGCCAAAACGTCCTTTTGCCTGTTCATTGGTGTGACCCTGCTGATATATATACCTATATGCATGGAGAAATATTTAGGAAGTGCATACGGCTTTGGTGGTGGATTTGAAGTGTTTGACCCTCACCTGAACCCTCAACTCACCTCACTTCCCTCAGGAAGTGGCAACTTAGCCACAGGAAATTGACTCTTTTGCTACTTAAAAAAAGCCCACCATATAGAAGGAGACATAGTTGGAGATGTGATTTGCCACATGCTTTGGCACTGACATAAAAAAACAGTTATTTGACCTGAAAGTTTTTGAAACCGTCTGGCTTTGAAACCGTCTTTAGGATGTCATTCCCTTTTCCCACTCATTCTCCTTTTACCAACACACACCCACTCTCTGGATAAAGTCTATAAAGCTATTTATAGCTACTCACATGATAGAAGGCATATTGTCCCTTATTTGTTGGGTCTGGTTGCCTGCTTTGCTTGTATCATTGCATCATACTGAGTGGAGGCGGCAGTCCAGTCTTTATGAATGAACTGAGTCTCTGCCAGAGGCTGGGAGATGGCACTGATCCCACTGTGATGTCACTCTAGAGACAAGGAGCTTTATGAGACCTCCCATTCATTTGTCTGTCTCTTTCTCTCTGTCAGTGCCCACCCCTGGTTCTCTTGTCCTGTGATGGGTTCATATTACAATCTGGTGACTCATCCCCTAACTCAGTCACCCCTCACCCTCCCATGATCCTCCGTTGCTATCTCCCCTAGCTCGGCCCGGCCCAGCCCCACCGTTCCTACAGACTTTGGCCCTGGCCACAAAAATCACAATTTCACGCCTACGCTCTGGTGCACATGCAAAGAACACTGCTAATTTAGTTCACATGCGTGTGTATGTGTGTGTTTATTTGGTTGTAGTTTAACAGCCTTCGATGCCAAACAGAACCGTCATTGAAGGTTGGGTTAGGGTTTGGTCATAGAGGCAGAACTGTGAAGATGCACAGTCTGTCGGTGCAGATCCCTGGGGAAACATGTCTTTGTCGCACTTAGCAGCCTGTCCATTACTTATATCATAGCAAGAAGGGAGTGGCTAATCAATACCTTTTACTGTGCATCTAGAATACACATCAGTCTGTCATCATCAGTGAATATTATGGACTTCTTTTTTCCCTGTACATAATTGGGAGACAATGTTTTCATTTAATACTTTTTTTTCTGCATATGTTCTTCTTGCCCAAGCCCTGTTAGTTGTTAGCAAACATCATAACACTGCCTGTGATTTACGCTCACTCCCACATTTCGTGAGCTAAGTGGATGAGTCTCATTTTGTGGACAGACCATTTCTGTCTAATGTGGAAAGTGATGACTTGAGGATGCTCTAACTCTCACTATATACTGACCATTCTCTATCTAATGGAGCTCGCAGGCATTGAAATCCTATCAGGACTTCATCATTTACTAGAGTTTGTCTAGATCCAAGCTCGCCTCTCACACTAATGGATGCACACTGTACATTAGTCCTACCGCAGATAACTTTCATATGGAATCATTCACCATGGAGACTGCTCTATTACCAGTCCACATTTAGGTCCTGTGATAGCTTTTTTATGATGCTTTATCCAGTGCTTCACATTTTTTAAATTATAATTTGCTCACAAAAAACATGAGCTACATGTTGTACATGGAATATATAGCCACGATTGTACATTGTGTCTTTTCCCATGATTTTAAGTGGAAATAAAATGCCCTACCATCATGTTTTTTGTTGTGCTTTAATTGCTGAAAAGCAGTAAACAAAAACCCCACTTCAAACTAATTTTAAATGAGAGAAACACACAATTAAAAATAAAAACAAAAGGAATTATACAAACTGCAGTTGACATTTGCTTTGTAATCATAGTTTACATACTTTGTGTCTTTATTTTTTCTAAGTGCCTAATGGTAGTTCTCATGCACGAGGGGGTTGAGTGTCTTTGATGGAGGATTTATTGCAGAAGTGGGTTCAACTCTGTGTGGGCAAGTACAGGCTGGGACCGGGTTGATAAAAGCAACGGAGAAGGAGGGGTGTAAATGGTTCGAAAGTGCAGACAAACTCCATTCGATCCAGCTTCAATAAACTGCCATATTTCACTTTTACCTTCAGATCAAAGTGAAGACTGTCTGAGCCCCCGTCCCATCTCAGTTTGCAGTCATTTGCAACATGTACATTCTCTGCAGTAGTAACACAACTCGGTAGGGACCTAGACGACTTTGGTGTCAACAGTGTTCATAGGTCGCTTAGATCTAATTTTTATTGTGAAACTGCACTGTTATTTTAATATGTAAGCTCAGTCTGATAAAATAGTTGAACAGAGGTCACAAAACTGGTTATTCTAAGCTCTTCTATCTTGCCCTTACTTCTGAGTATAGATAAATAACTTTCCATTTGTTTCACTAGTGTAACAGAGAGTAATATATTATTACAGTCCTAATTGAATCACATGAAGAAGCAAGTACCTCTTGTCTGTGTTCTATCTTGAGTCTGTTGTGAGGGTTCTTTCTTTAGAGGAAAAAGGGGGAAAAAAAGAGTCAAAGGCAGAAAAAAGAAACTGGGAAACCTAATTTTGCAAGCATCCAGACAGACATTGGCTACATGGGTGAAGCTGGGACAGCTGCTGTACATTCCAGACAAGGTCGAGACGTCAGTGAGTGGTGAAAACAAGCATGAACTGTATGTTGCCCCAGTGTACTGTACTGGTGGCAGATAAAACCACCAGCCAGAGATGCCAGAAGATCTGGCTTTGACAAATAGTGGTGCTTTGAAAGTACTGACAGAACTTTTCCTCATCAATAGTGTGCCTTTAAGTCAAGTCTTTGTGATCTGTTTTTAAACACTTTTATTCAAAGTGCATTTTGACCAGAAACAGACATGCTCTCAAAACAGAAACCTGATTTAGACCCTTGAATCTGTGTGCATTTTGACTTGCTTATGCCCTTTTAGTGCTTTGTTGAAGTTTTTTTTCTTGCAAACAAAAGCTGATCAGCCAAGATAATGCCATTTTGTTGTATGGCAGACATGACACAGATAATAATATGTCTGTCTTTGTTGTGTAAATCAGTGTGGGAGCTTTGCAGATAGAATGATAAGAAATGTAGAAACTGCAATTGTGTAGGTTCTTTTCGTGTCTGTTACAAGTAATTTGTTGAGTCTTTGCCTTATTAGTTTTTAGCAGCCTATTCTAGTATTAGTAGCCCGAGGGTCTTTCCCCTTCTACCCTCATCATCTCGTATGCTTTGCCCCCTTATCCCACACTTCTGTAGCCTGGTCAATCTAATTAGATGAGTGCGATTCATCAGGCGCTGTTTAAAGCGATCAAAGGGAGCTCTGTTCCCCACTGGGTGCCCACTGGCAGTAAGCAAAGAACAGTAAGCCTTGTGTGTGACCGGGACCCTCGAGACTGCCCACCCCCATCTCTCCTAGCCACCCGCCAGCAGCCATGGTGACATCATCACCTCATCCCTTGACCCTTGACCTCTGAGAGTGTTTGACCCCATGCTAGGGCTGGTGACAGTAGGCCCACTGTGTCAGAGCAGCGTGGTAGGAGGGCTGAGAGGGGTCACGGTGTCACTGATGGGCACCAGGCGATGAATTCCCACCCGTGATGTGCATGTGGCAGAGAGGTTAATGTTCACAATAGCTACTAATAAACATGTATTTGTTTTAATGTGGACGACCAGATGTGTGGGATTTATGACACAATGCCAGAAAATTCCATGAATGGTATTTTGTAAACCACATGGATTATAGGGTCACCTGATATTTTCTAATACATACTGGAAATGCATTCCACCTAAGCAGGCATGTGCATTGATACATCACAATAAAGCATGCTCAATTTTACCTTTTTGTTTAAAGTGTACAGATCTGATGTCTGACGGAGCCGCTTAAATAGATCTGGATAGATCCGATAGTGAGACAGTGTCTAGACGGCATGTAATTGTTGGGCCTGGTTGCTGATCACGGACAGATACGACTGTGTTAAGTTTTGTTTATGTGATGGTGGATGTGTGTCTGTGTATATATCTAATATTAAGAACCATCTCTTTTTCAATTATTGTCTGTCACAGCTTACTTTTCCATTCAGTAAGCTGGATAGCAGGGATGCAGTAAAGAATTCTTTACATAGACTTGAACTGACAGTAATTATTAATGCATGTATTCTCATTACAAAAGAAAAAGGTGGTGCAATTGCTAAAAATAACATGAAAATACTTTGCTTTTTGCAGATCCAGAGTGTGGAGATGTCCCACTGCTAACTCCAGGAAGTAAAGAGATGATGTCCCAGGCTCTGAAAGCCACCTTCAGTGGCTTCACCAAAGAACAACAACGACTGGGTATTCCTAAAGGTAAGGCTGTCAGCTGCTTGTATTCTCATTAGACCCTGTTAAGGTTGTCACTGGGGAAATTACTTACCAGTGAAGCATGAGCCCATAAAGCAACATGAACATGCACGTTCATCAGATCCTTTCAATTCATAGTCATTCAGTGAAGGCATATTTTTAAAGGATTAACTGAAGACTAGGAGACACCCACTGATTCCAGAAATGACTTTACATTACATACATTTAAAATCAGGCAGACTGACTGACTGCAGCATCTAAAGAATCCAGACACAGAGACAGACAGTAAAATAATGAGTTATCTTCCTGTATAGAGGCAGACCACAGAGCCTTTTCAAGCTGTTTGCAAGCAGCAGAATGTTCAGCATCTGCATGTAGAGAAGTATTGCATGTTCAAAGTATAGCTTTGGCTTGTCACTGCAAATCCTGATTCCTTGTTTCTTCTGATTCACATATATCATAGACATATATGTAGAGGTGAACTGTATAGCATAAGGTTTTTTTTTTATTACCAGAAGTAGCAGTTGTTTATTTAGGTATCTTGAGGCAAGTACAAGATTTGGCTTTTTTGACTTTTTTTTTTTATTATTAAATAATTGTGTATGTTGGAAAAAATCATGTTGCAATAACTGTTATGATGCATTTCTTTTTTACATTTTAATGACATTTTTTTTAAAATAAAGGAATGAAACTCAACCACAAACATGGATAGAAATCCCATAGCAGGGTTTTTAAATCAGTCACCAATTCAGATTTTTTTTTTGTGCGTGTGTGTGTGTTTGTAGTGAACACATCAGTGAGCACTACACCTATACAAAATCATACATTAAGTTACATAAAATAAAAAAACTAAATATACACATGAAAATAGTCAACATGTCCAAAATTGACCTTTTACAGATCCCAGACAGTGGACAGAAAACCATGTGGCAGAGTGGCTGACATGGACAGTCAATGAGTTCAGCCTGAAGAATGTAGAATTTGACAAATTTTGCATGAATGGAGCCAACCTGTGTGCGATGGGAAAGGAACGTTTCCTTGACTTAGCACCTGACTTTGTGGGAGACATCCTTTGGGAACATTTAGAGATGCTTCAGAAAGGTAAGGATAAATTGGTCTGAAATTATTTTACAAATGTTAGACTTATAATGTATTAAATTGTGCAGATATTCATACACCGTCCCCAGTATATAGACATCAGTCTTTTTAACTGCTATAAAACATACTTAAATGTTATAATAGACACTCAGAGTATGTGAGAAAGGGTAAAAAAAAAATAAAATACCGGATGATGTCACTGCTTGCACCACTTTAGGATACTGTTGGCATTTGCTGTAGTAACAGGAGCCAAACAGGAAGACACAATTTAGCTCAGGCCATTAATTTTTGATAATGCTGGATGCAGTTACATGATACATGAAATCAATGACGAGGTCACTGACGCTCAGCCTCTATCTATTTTTTATGAAGAGGATACAAAGCATTACCCCATCAATGGACTGACCTCCAACTTCCAGGAATCCCGTTATACCTCAGACTACTTTGTCAGTAAGTACTCTTTACATGTGTAGTTGTCTTAGATGTTGCAACAGAAGCAATGTAATGTTATGCATCTAGTTTTATTTCATTACACATTATAAAATACATTACATTTATATTACTGTTTGAGTGAAAATTAAACCTTTTATAGGTACAAATATGTTTTGACCTTTCATTATGTAGCTCACATAAATCTGAAGTTTAATCCATAATCTTGCCTAAAATTTGCAAGATTTGTCATGCACAGTCAGGCCTGTGTTTTGTCATATGTTTCACAAAATAACTATTTGGATTTCAGCTCAAATGAAGAGGGATAATGATTCCTCGTTCCTAAAATCAATCATCTTCTTTAGTTTGGCGTCTTGTTTTCCTTTTCTGCTTTGTATCCACACTCATTTCTTTTGTGTCTCCAGGCTATGGTGTTGAGCATGCTCAGTGTGTCCCTCCTTCTGAATACTCAGAGCCCGGCTTCATCACAGAGTCCTACCAGACGCTTCACCCCATCAGCTCAGAGGAATTGCTGACGCTCAAGTATGAGAGTGAATACCCTGCTGTCATCCTGCGGGACACGCCCCTCAATCCCCTGGGGGGGGACTACTTCTCTGTAAAGCAGGAGGTGGTATCCCCTGACAACATGTGTGTGGGACGCCTCAGCAGAGGTGAGGGCTCACACCCTGTACATAGATGGTTGAGATTTCATATTTGAGCGCTGACTTAATCTCGAAGAGCGATGCACTGTTGCAGCCGAGATGTTTGAACCATCTGTCGCACCTAAATGTTCGGTTGGATTCAGTGTCTCAAAAATGTGCTTGTGTGACTGCTCATAGACGTGAAGTGTTTCTGTGGGTGTTTCTGTGCGTGTGATTGTGCTGAAGCTACCAGAAACTTGTCATGCCACATCAGTGTGCACATATTAAAGGAGACGAAAAGCAGGCCCTCTGGTTGGTTTGCGGTTCAAACAAACCCGACTCACACACTCTAGACTGCGTTGGGAAAAAAAAGAAAACTCTATTGTTTTTGTCAGAGTGATACACGAACAAAGCCACAACGTATTCTCTACTTGCGCCTGCCCTTTATGTAAAACAGTTAAGTGGTGTAACCTTTAAGACCTTTTTTTTTTTTCTTGTTTCTCTTGGCCTCTTTTCCTTGACTCAACCTAAGCATTCTGGGTAAGGAGATATAGGTGTCATCAGTTAGTGAGCATGGGGTTTTCTCATGATGCTGTTTGCTTTTCTGAATGTGCAGGTTTATTTTCTCTCCCGGCGATAGATTATAGAGGAATTAGCAGCATTGTTTACATTTATAGCTATAAACCTAGGACTTTATTCCGTCAGATCACCAGCTGTATAAATGAATAACATGTATGCTATACACATTCAGGCTCATTTGGGTGCATTGAGCATTTGCCTACAAGCTATGAGGTCCAATCCTCATTCCTCACAAATACCAGGCTTGTGAGCGTTGCATTGTGTTGTCCCAGTGTGGGAAAGTATTTTGTAGCACAACTGATATCCACATGTGGCTTCAATTTTAGCCGTTGAAGATTTCAGCATCAATCGAGGAGCTGTATTATCTGTCATTTGTTAATGACTCACCATTGAAAGACTCCTCTTATCTTTCCAAGGCCAAAAATAGCAAGGCAATTTGTGTGATTTCTTCCATTTAAAATCAAATCTAGTTCTACAAGTGAAATGAGGTGTAAGAAAAAAAGAGATGCTGCAGCACATAGAAGGGTACAAGTAGTTTAGTGCAAGGACGTGTGTTCAAATGCTAAAACGTAGTGCTGAGATGAATATATTTCACATTAAATGTTGGACAAAAGGTAACAATTGTCTTTAGTGTGCATCCATGTATAACAGTAAAAACATATCTAATGTGTGAATAAGCTTTGAGCTGTTGTCATATGTATTTTACCTTTGCTCCTTCATAAACCTGTCTTCTCTCTAATTCCTCCCTCTCAGGTAAACTCGGTGGTCAGGACTCCTTTGAAAGCATCGAAAGCTTTGAAAGCTGCGACCGACTGACCCAGTCATGGAGCAGCCAGTCTTCATTCAGCAGCCTGCAGCGAGTACCATCTTACGACAGTTTTGACTCAGAAGACTACCCCACAGCTTTGCACGGTCACAAACCCAAGGGCACCTTCAAAGACTATGTGAGGGAGCGTTCGGACCTCAGCAAGGACAAACCTGTCATTCCAGCAGCAGCGCTAGCAGGATACACAGGTAAGATGTCCAGGGGTTAATTAGAGGTGTGAATGTAAAACAGTGGCTGTGTTTTTGTTGTTTTTAAAATGTCATAATAAGAAAATGCACAGAGTACCTAAATTGGAGGCATCAGGAATTTGTTTATTTGCTAAATGAAAGTGGCTTTTGATACTATAACTGTTTCAAAGATCACTGACACATCTACAAAATACGCACAGATTCCAACCTACCGCTGTGGTTCAGATTTTCACTGTCAGGTCTAACATGAGCAGGGACTGGGCTGATTCTAGTACTGTCTGCAGTAAAAGAGCAAAAAGCTGAAGGATTAGCTTGTAATTAAAATGGTTTAGTCTAACATATCAGTTCTCCATTAACTTGTCAAATCCTAGTGGTGGATATGGATAATTTTGTAATGGATGACAAAACAGTGTATGGGTTATGTGTAAGTTTAATACTGATCGAAGAAAAACCATGTAAAATGGTAAATGGTCTGCACTTATATAGTTCTTTTCCACCTTCATGGTGCTCAAAGTGCTTTACATTAGCCTCACATTCAACCATTCACACACACACACTCATACACCAGTAGGTTTCTAAGGTTCTGTCAGTCCTACTGGGAGACTAAGTCAGGGTTCAGTGTCTTTGTCCAAGGACACTTTTACATGTGGACAGCCAGAGCCGGGACACGAACCGCTGACCCTTCGATCATCGGATGACCCGTTCTACCAACTGAGCCACAGCCGCAAAAGACTACAGCCCACTTTGTTGTAGCTCCGCACAAGTGCTCAGTGGGGGTGTCTTAATGCATCATTTTTAGAACCCAAAAAGAGAATAAAAACAACACCTTTTTACCCAGACAAACCAAGTTATGCACATCACAGGAAACAAAATAGATTTGCTTTTACATTCTCTCTCTCTCTCTCTCTCTCTCTCTCTCCCTCTTTCTCTCTCTCTCTCTCACACTCTTTTGTTCTGTCTTTACTTCTCATTTACCTCCTTGTTATCTGCAGCCCGCATCTCAACCTATTTTTCCAGGTCGCCCTAGCAACACTGGTAAAACACAGAAATTATGCCTGGCTTTGCACATGACAGCAGAGTAAAAAATTATCTGCTCATCTCATGAGGCTTCTTCTCATTCGAACATATTCAGAGAGTTGGTTTTTGTGTGTTCTCCTTGTTCAAAAAGATGTGGAGATATTTGCAAAATCTTCTCAAACAAATGTACTATTTCTGCATGTGTCTTCGCTTTTCTTGGTCTGAAAAGAACTAAATGTACCCTGTTGCTACTTATAACAATTTTACCAGGATGTGAATGTTAATGCAGAGCTACACCAAACCTACGCAACTGATATAAATACTTGAGATGTTTCTGGCATCATGTAAACTGCCCATAATATTAAATACAACGTTAACTTTGAGTAACGCAGTAATCCATGGCAAATACTACAGGGCATAAGAAAATAAACCATTGGGCTGGAACCCTCACGTCATAAAGTGCATATTTGTGGATAAACTAGATAATAAAGAGAGTTTGAACAATGTAGACATAGAATTGCCTCTTAAAGCAAAAGACTTTGGGACTTTTTCACCCTTATTTAAATTATAGTCACAAGGCTGCAAGATTGCCAGTGTTGGAAAAAGGGGAAATCCAAGCAGACTTTTTCAATGTCACCAACAATGCATACATCAGATCTCAATGGCGTGTCCCAGAATTGGTATGCCCCATTTTAACTGCTCATCTGTACGCTTCCTACTTCAAAAGATGCTTATAGAACAGTAAACCATTCATTCAAATTTAATGATGCTGCAAAGTACAACAAATGCAATAAGAACGCATGATACATAGGCTGATATAGTCAGGTGCTCGCATGATTTGGTATGTACAGAAATAATGTGTTGTATGTTTGTAACATGTATTTGAATCTTCTAACTACAATTAGAATGTCCATCTTGAGGAAGTAGCATTTAGTCGCACAAATAAACCACATGCAGCACTGAGAGGCTTGAACCTTTATGTCATGTATCAATTATTATGACATTACAAATAACTCTAAAGAGCTGGTGTTTCAAAGCCTGCAAAGTGTTTTCAGCTTAATGCGTACTAATGTATTCTCAATGACAGGAATAGGCTTTTGCTGAGATTTAACAGAAAAGATAAAGGAGAAAAGTTAATGCAAGAATGCTCTAATTTTCCTGAAGAGAGAAATGGTAAGAGTGAGTGGTTCATGGTGTCATTAAAAACAGTGTAAGGAAAGTGTACGTGTGCAGGTACACATGTTATATTTGGCAAACAAAAGGGAAATAAAGTTAAAAAAAAAAAAATTCAAATAATTCCAAATCGATGTTTACGACAGCTCGACGGCGTACTTTGCTTGGTTTCCTGTCCCAGTCACAGGGTTACAGGTGATACTTGTAGCGAGGACAGGGAGCAGATAAGGCAGCAGAGAGATAAGTGAGCCTCTAGTTGTCAACTCTGTGGCTTCCTGTGACAATTCTCCATTTACACCTCTGTCTACAGTCATACAGAAAACACTCCAATAGGGCTCATTTTCACTTGGTTTTCTCACTCTTATTCTCACAAACATACTAATGCAGTTAGATGTGCATTTATTGTTTGCTGGTATATCCTAAATGATCCGCAAAGGTAGTTGAGTTACAGAAGTGAATCAGTTCCAAATTAGATTTTTTACAGTCCAATTGGTTTATTAAATTACTACCAAGAATTTGCTGCCTTCTCCTTCCTTACAAAAACATACTTGAAATACCCGAGTTTTAATCTATTACTTATACTCTTGTAACTTATAAGAAGCATCCAACCACATATTAACTGATGAAAATATCATTGAACATCATCATTGGTCTCAGGCTCAGTCAACACACAGATGTTTCTGCTATAGCTGCATATGTTCAAGACTCATATAGCGTGCACGGATCAGATCCTTAACACTACTATGAATGCAAGCCCCCCCCACCCCACCCCACCCGCCCTTTTGCCACTATGTATGGTTTTTCAATGAGGCCCATTGTGCATGGAGGCTTGTAAAATATTTTTGGAAACTTTTTTTTTTTTTTTTAAAGGGGTCGCCTACATTCTGGCATGAGAGAGCAGCGGGCTGGTAAACGCACACTGTATCACCCTTATGTGGGTTCGCTGTTACAGTAGCAGACGTTTTGGAATGCACGTCAAAGCTCCTTGTCTGAAAGAGATCCAGTGTTGCAGTGCCATTTATTTTCCAAAGTTGAATTGCCTGTTGTCATGCACCTTCTCCAATCCTGCTAAGAGTAAATAGGGCTCAGAGACATCGTTTCAAGTGTTCTACCCACACGCCTATTTCCCTGAAAGCTTTTGTTTGTGTTGTATAAGGGTACATTTGGTTTTCTGAGGTACTTGAGAGAAGTGACTTTTGCCGAGCTTCAGTTTTGCTGAGGCGGTATGTTGCATAGGCAGGTGTGATTTCAACAGTGGGTGGGTTAGTACGCAGAGAAAACCACAAGATCAAAGTGTACTACATTTAATCTAGTTCAGACAAAACCAGCCTTTTTGTTTTCTTTGTTCTGCTTTCCCTCCTTTTTCCACATCATGTAATAACATTAAAGTTTAGTTTTAAGACTCGTATTTATTTCTTCACAAGTTGTAATCTATTATTACTTATCAAGCTCTAACTTTCACTCTGTCTTACACACACAGACTTTATTCAAGTCCCAAAAAATGTGTTGCTAAAGTCTGGAGGCAGCCGCTCTTATTTTAAACTAGTGATTTCATCAATATGGAACTCATAGACACAGACTCTGGATTCACATAGTTCACAGGGCAACTGGCAGACAAAGGAATACAAGATGAATGTGCCTGTTGTATTTAGTGGGACATTTGGTTCCAGTGCTGTACTTCAGACTGACCCAGATTAGAAGGTTTACTTTGTCCATCTTCAGACATAAGTGAATAATTAGCATGTGTACTCAATGTGTTCAGACATAGTTTAAGTATACACTTTGAAAAATATGTCTCCCATTGACCTAAACTGTACTTGTTGAGGTTTTTCTACAATATTTACAGTATATTTTGCACTCCTTCAACGTACAACTGTTAATTTTCTGTACATGCACTATAAGTACAGTGTATTTTGGTGTGTATACAAATATTTTGAAACACTCAAGTGTGCATGTTCAAGCATGTTCCATATATTTAAAGTGAAATCTGAAGGTAGTGCATTTTGCCATAAAAGCAGAGTTTATTTTCTTAAAATGCTCATTATTTGCTACACCTTGTGTTCTACAGGCAGCGGCCCCATCCAGCTGTGGCAGTTTCTTCTGGAGTTGCTGACCGACAAGTCTTGCCAGTCCTTCATCAGCTGGACAGGCGACGGCTGGGAATTCAAGCTCTCTGACCCTGATGAGGTGAGAGGTCACGACCTTACTGGTCACTGGTACACGTACTGGGAGGTCCTAAGTAGTTAGCCAGATGAAGATGTCTACTTATTTTGCAGAAGGAAAAAAAAAATAAGAAAATGCTTGCTTTTGAGTTTTCTAGTTTCATGTCACTATATATGTATATATATATATATATATATATATATATATATATATATATATATATATATATATATATATATAGCCCTAAGGAAATGTTGTACTCGGTTCAGCCAATGATTTATCATTTGCAAAGTTTTAATTAAATTCATAAATCACTTCCAATTAGATTAAATTAGGGGTTTTTGAAAGTGTTGAATGGACTCAATTGCTTAAAATATCACAACATTATTATTATTATGGTTTCTGATTGCATGACCAAGTCTTTATTGTCTGTTGTGTTTAGGTGGCTCGAAGGTGGGGAAAAAGGAAAAACAAGCCCAAGATGAACTATGAGAAGCTTAGCCGTGGCTTACGCTATTACTACGACAAGAATATTATCCACAAGACATCGGGAAAGCGCTACGTCTACCGTTTTGTCTGTGACTTAAAAAGCCTGCTGGGCTACACTCCAGAGGAGCTGCATGCAATGTTGGACGTAAAGCCAGACACGGATGAGTGACATCAGAGTTTTAAAAGGAAGTGAAGACAAAAGTTAAGGAGCCACGTGGACTGGGGCTCATAAAGTGGTCTTAACTGTTTGATAAAGTTGTTAAACTGTTTTTTTGGGGACCAAAATGTTTTTAATGACTAACTGTGGTCTTTGTCCTCTTTGAGCTCTTGTCTCTCAGACCTTGTTTTAAAAGAAGGCACAAGCCAAAAGTGTGTATGCATAACCCTGTTGCATTTGAGATGTGTGTACACGTGCGTGTGAGCGAGTGTATGTGTGATATACAGTATAGCGGTATTATTTTGCAGCTCAAGGCCGATGGAGCAGTATCGAGTAGAGGTCAGGTTCGGTTTTTGCCTGAGTCGCACGGTGGTGAGACACGAGGACGGAGACAAAAAAGTGTCGAAAAGCGCAAGAGAAAATTCAAATAATTCATGTCACTTCATTCAACGTAGCAGAGAGCAGACGGAAAGTTTCCACTAAGAACGATTGCCAAAGTGTATAAGTGGGACTGAAGTATAATGTCATATTTGCATACAATATACACTCAGTTTTTCTGTTCGACAAGCAGAGTGTTTTCAGCTTGGACCAAAAAGTGTCTCTTATAATCTGTTGTTTGATGATCATATGCTTGTGCCAGTATCATATTATTGATGTTGAGAACACCCACCTACCAGGCATATAATGGAAAATGTAATTTAGTTATCGTGCATATGTTGTCAATGAAGGTATCGCAGTGGAACCAAACCCCAGAAGCCAAGTTTAACTGTTCAGGTTTGTCAAAGCCCTTATTGAAATGTGCTGATTTGTTATCAGACAACACTATAGACACTGGCCCTGTGGCGGTAGGGTGTGAGGACTGAATGAGATTACTCATAGCAAGAGTGTCTGATAGACAACTGAAAGTAGCCGTTGCTTTTGAAACTGACTTTTTCACCGTCGTGTACATGTTTGTCATCTTGTTAGAGACACATATTATGACTGAAACTTATGCATTTTTGCATATACCATCAGTATTAGCAAACTGTAGACAATCTATGTGGGGAAATTCAGGAGTCTTTGGTAAAAGTTGTTTAATATGCAGATTAGATGTATAATTTGTCAGTTCACTGTCCATGTTAGTCTTGCTTTTGAAATGTTTAGTCTTTTATCTGTACAATAAAATCACAAGATGAGGCGTGATTAAAGAAATCCTAAGAATGTTGAATATGTATTAATGCAGTACATTTTGGTCGTTAAGCGGTTGCAGTATATTGTGAAGGTACAGTTTATGAACGAGAGATTGGCAGAGGAAAAATGTTGACTAGAGAGAAAGAGAAGCTGTGAGGGGAGAGAGATGGAGTGACTCAAAGGAGCTGTGGAATAGTGATGAGGTCTGATAAAGAAGGACAGAAACGATGCAAGTTGGCATTGCTCAGAAGGTTGGATTGAATGGGTTGTATTCTGAAGATGGTCGTCAAAGCGGAATGTGACTTTCAGCTGAAACATAGTGACAAAATTAGTATTTAATTTTGTCTGTATGTTACTTATCTATGGACAAAACAATATCGACTTCATAGTAAGCAGTCCGTCTACCGTTCCACATTGAGTATACATGTGGAATTTGCTTCAAATACACAGATAACGATTCACTGGTGGTTAGTATTAAGCAAATTGGCAGCAGCATCCTCCCAACAGTGGGAATAATGACTGTACACTGGCCTTATGGGAAATGCCAAAGTTGAATATCATCTTAGAATATAATGTTATTGTTTACAGTGGCTGAATGTTACCCATATAGATGAAAATAGCTTTTGAGATGTCTGTTTGTACAGATTGTATTTCATAAAGCTTTATTGAGACCCAGATTACACAAATAAGCAAGACACAAAGCAGGAATAATAACCAAAGCCCACATGTGAGGTCTTTGACCAGGGTGCTTTGTGCGTCCTCCAGTGCTGGAAGACAAGGACCAGACATTTTCTCACATGTTTGGAAGAAGCTGACTTTGTGTTTTTAGTTTTGTTAATATTTTGTAAAAGCACACAGCGTTAGGATGAGAAACACGCCTTTGTGTGTCTGGGTTCCAGCTGAAAAGTGATACTGTAACTGTTCAGTGTTTAATTGGTTTCAAGCTTGTACATCATTATCTAGTACTGACTTACAAACTGTCATCTACGTTTCCATCCAAAGCAGAGAATAAGATCTTTTAACAGATCTGTTAGTATTAAGCCTCACTGTACTTTAATTCTTAACTGTGTGTGATTCAAGTTTCCAAACACTGTTTTTTTTTGTTTTTTGTTTTTTGTTTCTTTTTTTGTTTGTTTGTTTGTTTGTTTTTTTGCTTCCTGATGTCAATGTTGTGTGTAAGAAAGAGCTTTACCAATTTTTAAACATACATGTAATGTTATTAATGCCATGGAGGAGAAAAAAAAAAAAAAAAAAAAAAGAAACCATTTTCAGCACAAGGTCATGATGTTCTTATGGTTGGCTTCATAAGATTAATGTGTAAGTAAACATTCTGTTACCATAAATGTTATATTTTAAAATAATTTTGTCAGGAAAATAGATTATTGTCAAATGTCACAATTTACAATCTACTGCAGGTTTTATGTATTAATGAGCCTTCGTTAGGCAGGTGTATTGATACCAATAGTTTGTGGCATATGCATATCTCAGAATGGATCCAGAAGGAAAACGTTATTGTTTTAGATGTTGTTGTTTTTTGTATATTTTATAGTGTCTCTGTATTTTTGTTATGAGATCATTTTTATTGTATTTAGTTCACAAACATTTGAATATTTTTCAATAATTTATATTTTATAAAAGACGAGACGCAGACAGCTGGTGCTTTCATGGGAATTTAAAGGTAGCGCAGGACAAAGTAATGTAGCGATATTTTTTGTTGTCAGTTTTTTTGTTTGTTTGTTTGTTTGTTTTTTTAAAATTCTTTTTTATATAGAAAATAAACCTGTCTGCTAGAGGAAAAAAAGGCTGATGCTGGCCCATCAATGATTTCTGCTGGAAAGGTTTTATAAACTGTAGCTTCTATTTCTAAAATGTACTTAATGTACTTCAAATGTTATGAAATATATGTGAACAAAGATTTCATAATTGTGTGTGTTGTTACTGCTTTAACAGGTGAAAACATGCCATTTCATATCATTTAAAACATTATTATTATTATTACACTTTTTTTTCTTTTCTGCTGTTATAACACTCCTTCTCTCTAATGTAGTGATAATACATTATTTTAACACATGTTCTGCCTCAGAGTTTAAATGTGCTAAATTTTACATAATTTAATAAGATTAATTGGAAGTACCAGTTAGTTTTCAATGCATTAGATAGTATTACTACATATATTTTTGTTTATGTACTACATTTATTCAATAGTTTTATAAACCTTCCACTACACAGAACCTGTAAATTGAATGTTTAGACAGTAGTTACTTTTCCATTGACCCTCAAATTGGGTGAAAATAACTTTGGCATTTGACTTAATAGAAAAAATACAACTTCGCCAAAACAATCATTTTTCAATTAAAGATTTTTGCACTGGCAAAAGATAGTTTTTCAGGTGAAGCAAAATTGGTATATCACTTAAATGGAAAGACCTTTTTCCATAACTTGTCATGTGTGATGTGAATGTGAAAGAAGAGTTTTAAAAGAAGAACAACACAGTAATCTGTATGTCAACACATGAAGAAACCAAATAATATATCTGAAAATCAACGTGATTTTTTTCACTTTTTTATTGTTCAAAACTTAACCGCACACAAAAAAAGGTCCACACAGTACATCACAATGTTTCCCTAAACGACACCTTGACATCTCCAACAGAATATATGGTTAAGAAAATAACAATAATAATACATGGAAGTATAAAAGCTGCAGTTAGACACACCTTATATGCTTTTACCTGGAAATCGTCCCAAATCATTCAGTCTTTCCAGTATACTCTCATAAGATGAAAATCAATGTGATATTTATATTTGTCACCTTGTTTATGGAATGACTTCTCATGTCATCTCACGATAATAACATAAATTAATAGACATACATGCCAGTACTCAGGCCGAATTATGGCAAGTGTGATTTAATGGAAACAAAAACAACATTACACACTTCTGTTTCTTCTACATTTATTAAATATTAGTAAAGTTTTGCACAGATGTTCAATGGAAAATCCACTAGTGTTTTTAAGTAGACGGGGTAGCTCTGACACAAAAATTCCTTTTGAGTAAAATCCATTCTCTCATTAATCCTCTGATGCATGAATTATGAGAACATTACTCAAGATTTTTCCCCAACTGTTTTTATTAAACTTTAGACATGAGAAAAGCAACGTGATTGAAATCTTTTTAATGAACCTATTTTTTTTTTATGGAGTTAGAAAAATGTCCACTCAGCTGGAAATGATGCGTTTAAGATTGGAAGCAAAGAAACGTGTATTTAAAATGTAATATCAGAACACTATGAAATAAAACTTTTTTAATGCAGTTTTTGTTGAAGAAGACTGTTAATTACAGTCTAATAATAACAACATGTTAATTCACACATTAACAGATCAAGTGCAGATCAGGTATTAACAACAGCCAAGTTACTAGCTTAATAAACTAGCACCCCTCTAGTGGCAACAAATATTTTTGTCGTTGGTCTAGTGACGCTCCATAGAGCCTCAGCCAAGGCCGGTAAAATTTTGCTGGTCCAATCACAACGCTTCATTTGTGTAGTGAGATGATAGGGCGGAGCTTAGCACAATGACAACAGGGTTGAAGAAGTATGGACTTATATACAGTCTATGGCACAGGTGTCAAACATAAGGCCCAGGGGCCAAATCCATCCCATCGAAGGGTCCAATCTGGCCCTTTGGATGAATTTATGATAAGCAAGTAAGTTATAAATCATTTTAGTTCATGTTCCACATTCAGACCAATTCAGTCTCATAATAACCTATAAATATTCACATGTAAAAAAAAAAATTCTTTGTAAATTTCCTTTTTTTCATTTAGTGACACTAAAATAAACTATAATTTCACCCAAAAAATCTCAATAATCAGAACAAATATAACAAACTGGAAATGTCTTAAGAAAAATAAGTATAATTTTAATAATATTCCACCTATTACTAAATATTTAGTGTATCTGTAGATCTGCTGTGATCTGTAAGTTGGAATGTATATGTGTAAATGATAAACTAAAGCCTAATTTTGTTTGTTTTCATCATGTAATTTGACCTTTTTCACTCTAAAACAGAGAGAAAAGTTTGCAGTTGACATTTATATATTATTATTCTATTTTTTTTTCCTACCACTTCAACTCACTTCAGATCAAATTTGGCTGAACGTGGCCCCTGGACTAAAATGAGTTTGACACTCCTGGTCTATGGTCAGATAAGCAGCATGTAAATGGTTCCCAGTGTGTTAACATTAATTAGCCTAGCCTATAGAATGTTAAAACAAGGAGCTAGACGCTAGTTATTACTTGTTTTCGTTGTTCTGGATACATCACATTGTTCATGATTGGTCATAGCACTGGCCTATTACGTGCAGAACCGTTGATCCCACCATATGCTTAAACTCAGTCTATGGATCGTCTCCAGACTATGAATTCATATCATAGTCAGGTTTGTCAGGCTACCAAGTTACAGTAATGATATGAACTGACTGATATGGAACTAAAACAACAAAACCCAGAACAACTGTCGAAGAACAGTCCACTGTAGTGACCACCAGTATGTATCAAAGAGTTCATTCTAAAAGTTTTCCATTTTGACCCCAGAGTGACTTTTGCAAACTATCATCCAACTATTAGTTTTAACTTGAATTTTCTTTATTAGTGACTCAAACTCAAACTACATAAAGTTTCACTCCTTTCAAACTGGAGCCATTTCACTCATAGACAATGTGAACGATTTGGGGGATTGCTTTTACAATAGGACACATTTTGATTGACAGATGCAGATGTGTTTTTGTGAATTGATGATTCTGCAGTAGTCTTTAATTCCCAGTGGCACGAGCGGCATCAGACCAGTCAAACAAATCTGCCCATTGTTCCACAACACCACACTCTGATCCTTCAAAGTGACTTCGGTTTCCTTTGAAATACATGCAAACTGTGGTGTGTCCCACTTTAACGAGTGTGTCCCATGCATGCTGATGAGGTGACGTCAGAACAGAACCAGCACACTGGGGCCCATTCATGTGCTTGTAACCCCAGGCTCATATAAATTCCACTGTAGATAGAAAACATACAGCACCGCGGCCCGCTGCCCCACACAGCACAGCTGTTTGGCTCTGGTACAGAGGTTTCCTGTATAAAGACTAAAATACAGGTTCAATACAACTATGCAATTTTAATTCATTTAATTTTTAAATGTGATTTTACGGTGTGTTGACAGTAATTACACACATTTTTCTAAACATGCACCTAGTACATGCTATATAGAGCATATAAGACCTCAAATTATTATTGGTTTTTTTCTGTTTAACCTTTACTGAAGTGATTTCTCATCATTTCTTATATTACCCTCATTATTTTGCAGTTTCATTGTACATTATGCATTTCCTTATATTTAATAGCTTATACTATATTTACATGTCCATGAAAACTCAGAGTAAATCAAATGTTATTGCATTTAAACTGAAGAAAAAGTGACTTTTACAGCAAAGATATCAATATCTCAATGAAAAACAAGTGTCTCCATCCACTGACATTGATCAAACTGCATGGGTTTTACTGGTGAATCAATATTGTGGAAGATGACAGTGTTTCCATGTTCACTACAGAGCCTCTGAACGATCAAATGGGTTATATGTGACAACCATGAAAAGATGATTAAGCACTTTTATACCAGTTATTTACAATGGATTAATAGAATTAGTGAATCAACAGTTATTAAACAGTTTAGATCAATAGATGCTTTTGGTCACCAGTGGATGTTTGGGTTATTATGGGTTAAAAAAAAAAAAAAAAGCTAAAGAAGGCCAGTACTTATAGTAAACCTAATTAAAAAGTAAAAAAAAAAAAAATGTGCACATGAGAACATTGAGAAGTAACCCAGATGCCAACATAGAATGAGCTGTAGAATTTTCGACTCATTAGGGCCATTTTCTGGTGTTGGACATATCTGTGGTGTTCTTTACAGAGGGCAGGCTGAGGTTACCCAGGTGGTTCTTCTCCTGTTCCACCTCCCTTGCACTAACTGGGTCGATGATCCACACCAGACATGATCTCTGGGCAGGTTTTTAAATACTTGTCCAGACAGTGCAAGATCTAGCAGACCTGAAACCAAATCCAAACCATTATAATACCACTCATACCTGCTTATTTCATATCCAAACACAGACGCAAAGCGGGCTCGTAAAGACTACCCCCCCCCCCTCCCTTCACCCCCCATGTCCCATATACAGTGAAAGCTTCCACTGATTTAAGTTGTGTTTAAAGGTAAAAGACAGTAGACCCCAACCAAAGAGGAAGTGTGTTCCTCCAGTGAAAACTCTCACACCTGGCAGTCACAGAAAGATGCCAGATGATTTCTACCTCTTCCAAACAAAAAGTATCACCTCCTGTCATCAGCAGCTTACATCTCTCTTGACACTGGAGTGTGGCTCATTTGTCTGATTTCAGAGATAAATATTTATCTAAAGGGTATTACTAAACTACATCTGTCTTCTCCATGTAATCTTAACATGACCAGGAAAGACAGGGAGAGAGATTAAATGATGAAGCCTATGTTAAAGGCAATCATCTTAGAGCCTGAGTTCAATAAAATATTGAACTCCTAAAGTAGATTTATTAAGTACAAATAAATAGAACAGCTCCGTGGATTCATCTTTTCAATCTGCTATAAATGTTTGTGTGTGTTTCCAAGAATTTTGTTTTCCATGCTGGGACACAGTGCATTTTAAGAGGAATTATTTATCACATTAATGATGCTAGGGAGGGTAGCTGCTGCTAAAGCTTGGTGGTGATATATCATAGTTATCTGTGTCTCCTTAACAGTTTTCCTTCAGTATGACTTGCTCCGCTAAAAAAAAAAAAAAAAAAAAAAAAAATACAACTCAATTCATACTTTCTGTGAGGCCGCACAGAGGATTATACATGTAAACTAATAGATGTCCTAGTAAGAAAGAGAAAAAATGTGATTTAATTCATTCATTTCATTCATTTTATTTTCAGAAAAACACCCCCAACTTTGATAGAAAAAAGTATACTATTTGATTGATATTATTATGAGCATTACCCAAGGACAAGGGCTTCAGCTCAGTATGATGACTCCAAAAATGTCTAGCTAAATGTTGTGATTTTTGTAGTGTGACCAACAAAGGGTTAATAATAATCATTAATTATTCTGCAGAATAATCTTTCCTATTTCAGATCCTTTAATTTCCAGGTCAGCTTGTACATAAGGTCGATGCTATTAATCCAGTTTTCATCCGATTTAATTGTGAATCTTTTTCTTTTTTGATCTGTTGTTGAACCTTTTATTAAGATGAGTAACATTCAGGTTTCATATGTGTCCAAGTCAGTACAGTAGCTCAGCATTCCTCTGCACTCTATTAGTTTTCAGACATGGACTGCATGCTCATTGGATTAAGTCTTAAATAGTAGGATACCATTCAGATGAAATGAAAGAAGCTGAGCTCAAGTACAAAACTAGTTTTCTTTTGAGTACTAAATACTAAATTAAAAACATGTGTCAGTGAGCAGCCCAACATTTTGTGGCCATGATAGTAATTTGTCGTGGATTTAGCAAATCTGTCTTTCACCATTCACTGTGGGTGGTGAAAAGCAGAACTGCATAACATTCATGGTGAAAGTGATGTGCAAATCAACTGTAGATCTCTAAAGGAAACGGAATAAATCTTCATGAGGATATGAAATGTACTGTACATCATCCTTGTGAAGTGTAGGCATGCTACTGGTATTGTGATAACAGCAAATATAAACCTGATGCGTTCTGAATGGATGGTTTAGTTTAAAAATTCAGAATAATTCGAGTTTTTTTGTGTTATTTTGCTGATAATTTTGTTGATGGAACTAATGTACAGGTGTTGAAAAGCAACACCTACGGACTGTTCCAACCCCTCCCCTCAGGTAGGAGGCTACGGAGCCTCAAGGCGAGAACAACAAGGCTCAAATGTAGTTTTTACCCAGAGGTGGTTTGGATTTTTAACTCCATGAGCACTGACATTGATTCACTGTTGGGACAATAGTGCTGGTTCTATGTTTGTATCGATCCGTTTTTTTAGCCTGTTTTATCCTGTTCTTTTAAGCTGCTGTTTTTAGTACATGGCCGTTCTTATTTCCTGCACTGTAGCTGTCCTATTTATTTCTTAAGTGTTTGGTTTTATATTATTATTTTATGAGATCATTGTTCTAGGATTTTTATTTAGGGCTGTATACTGCTGGTCCTGAGTACTAATTTAGTTTCATGTACTCATGTAAAATGACAATAAACAATAAACCTAAACCTAAACCTAAACTGATTTAGAAAAAAGCAAAAACCCAAACTGAAACAATTGGAACCAAATTACAACAGTAGTTATTTATTCCTTTTTTTGTGTGTGCATTGTTTTTGTATTATTTGTTATTTTGTGACTATTTATTAGTTTCTGTTAATGTTGCTTATTTTTGTTTATTTTTTCTACATTTTGTAAATTTATTTTATTATTTTTCTTTAATTGTGTTCTGTTAGTGTCTTACTTTGTTCATGTTACTTATTATTTTTTCCGTTTAATATTCATTTTTGTTCATTTTACTGATCACTTTGGCAGTTTTTGTTCATTTTGTTGCTGATTTTATCTAATTTAATTTTTTACTGTGGAATTCCTTAAATATCAGGAGTTAAAGGTTTAACTATAACACTGTTTTTTTTATAAATATATTGCACTATTTAAGACATGTAGAGGTCGAGTCACTGGCACCCAGTGCATTTGTATCATGGTGCACCCCTGCGCTGCCACAGTCCCCTCCCCAGATGGGTTATCATCCACCTGATGGCCCCACACCTGGATCAGATCACCCTTAGGGGTCTTTATAAACAGCTCCTCTGCCCATTCCACCCCTCTCCCATGGACTCACTATCCTATCACTGTGGACACTGATGTTTCATTACCAGATTTAGTGTTTTCTTGATAATTTTTATATTTTAGTAAACTCTTTTTTTCCTTCGGTATCATCTGGATGAATTCAAGACATTTTGGTACCCAGGCCTTCAGTGGGGGCATACTCAACTTAATCAACCTCTTAATACCACCCTGGGTTCATATACGTCCTGGAAAGCCTGGAAAATCATTGATCAATTTTCTAGTTAAGGCAAAACATACAGTATGGAAAATGAGAAAAAGGGTCAATGTCAGAGAAACGGGTAAGTTATCCTGTTACATCCCCGCCCCCCCGCGGCTTGTGACCTTGGGTGTCTAAACTGAGATGAAACTAATTAAATCTTCTTTCAGTGGTTTAATTAAAATATACAACAAGCGGTGCCCATGCACAACAAACCTTGCCCCTCTTGCACACATATTACTTGGTTTACTCTGTCTCTTATCATTGCCAAAACACTAATAATAATAATAATAATAATAACTGTCAAAACACTAATAATAATAATAATAACTGTCAAAACACTAATAATAATATAAATAAAATCAACCCTATTTTGTGCCAATCTCAAGCATCTATGACAGCCCGTTTTTTAATTAGAGTCAAAAAAGTGATTTTGACCTTTCTGCTAAATACGAAATTGACCTTCAACCTTTTGCGATATTGATAATTTTGTTATATGCATCAATGCGTGTAATATGGTAAGTTATAGTGTGATGTGTTTATGCTTGACACACACAAACCGTGTCACTGAAGTTAATTATGTGACTAGTCACCTTTGACCTCCAGAGATCTAAAAAACTATTGGTCATAGGTGATATCAATTATGCACCGCATCGTTTGGCACCGATCTGAAAGTTCTGTGACCCTCCGTTCTTGAGTTATAACTAATAATGTGATTTTGAGCTTTTAGTTAATTGTGACCTTGATCTTTGACCTTTACTCATGTAATTGCATGGTGAGATCTGAAGTATTCATGGAGTTATAGCATGATACTGTATGTCTCTGTGGACACAAATACACACACAGTGATAACAATAATCTCTCCCAACCAACGTTGGGCGAGATTAATGAAAAAAATATTTGGTTAAATACAAGTTATAACTGTAGAAAATAACACTTCCAAAAAATGAAAATGTCTCTGTAGCAGCTGAAATTGTTCTGGAAAAGTCGTGGATGAATGAATCAGATAAGGGCTGTGACCCAAAATGTCACTACTTGTTGTGAATAAAATCTTTTTTGAGGAGTTCACAGGTTGTGTGGCCTTTATCTGATTCTTTCATCCATTGTTTCTTTTGGATCCTGCACACCTTTTAGTGACTGCATGTGCATGTCATTAGGTCTTTTCCTGGAAAATAACTTCAGAAGAAAACATTGTAACATCACAATAAGCCCATTTAACCCCAGTGCTATTTCCATGGCAGTTCCCAAATGAATTTTGCCTCTACTGTATTTCAACTTCTTGTAAGTGATTTATGACCATTCATTGTAATATTATCTTCCTTATTTTGGATTTTTTCAGTATAAATCACATATTTTTCTATATTTAATTTATATTATTGAGGTTCATTATTTCAAACATAGAGAAAACTGAAGAAATATTAACTTTTTCAGAAAATATATCAGTAACTTAACATAAAAACAAGTGTCTCCATCCACTGTTATTGCTCTAACTCCATAGGTTTTACTGGTGAGTTGTAGAAGATGATGGTATTTCCATGGTAACTATGGAGCCTATCTGATGACCATGTAAGAAAACAAACTGCATTTTACATCAATTATTTACATGTATTGATAGAATTAATGGATAGCCAGATACAGTATTAAACAGTTAGTATCAGGATATGATTTTAATCATCAGTGGAAGTTCGGGTCTTTATGGGTTAATGCTACACCCCTCCGCACACACACCCACACCCAAAATAACAAGGAGTAACTAGCATTACAGAGAGATGGAGATATTCTGCGTATTGAGGCCAAATGCTATCATTACTGAAGCAAGAAGCTCTGTTCAGACAACTCCAACCCTCTACACTACAACCACAACTGTACCATGTACATCATCTGGAGCCGTTCAGAGTCAATATTTATCTAATAGCATGATAAGAACATCAAAAATTAAAAGAAACAACATCATAGCCAACTCACCAGACATGCTCATTATTTATAGATAAAAATCCATCCTCCTTTCTTTCTGGAGGAAACTTTCATTGACTGTATCATAGAGGTAAATCTGTGTGTCAGTTCCATCAATAATTTCTTTTTTATGTCCATGGAGGCCAAAACTGAGTGTCTTCTCTGTCCAGTCATATTCCTGATGCATATTTCTTTTCTCTTGAGAGGGGAGAAAATAGTAGTCGTAATAGTAAAGATAGTTTTTTTTCAGTTTTCTATAAGCAACACACAAAAAAACAACATATCCATTGTTCCATATTCAAAACAACTGAAGGGGTTTAAGATGAAGTAAAGCTTATTATTATTATTATTATTGCTCCACAACAAAACAAGCAAATAAAACAAACAAACAAAAATATCAATGTAATCATTGCTGAAGAGAATACATTCATTTGATTCCGGTAAATCTTGTCTTTATCTCAACACCTTATACCAACACTGATCCTACTCAACTGGACTGGCTAGCTAGCGTCAGGGTTGGCTAACCTCTACTCACGATGTCCAGCCTTTATGGAAAAATCTACTTAATAGAGGATATCTTTCTTAGGTTTGTCTCTTCCATCAAACATCACGTTCTACCTCAAACTTATTAATAGTACAATTCAATTAAAACAAGCTTTATTAGCATAAAATAAAAAATGTTGTTGCCAAACTTGTATCAAATAATAGTTTTGTTCTAATCAGATGAAGTATAAATGCTGACAATATCACAAGTAAAAAGTGAAATATGATTGGTTAAAGAAGCAGTTTCAGTGCCATAGAGTTTAAGTTACATTAATTAGCACTAGCCCAGGGCAGATTAGATTAACGAGGGCAACATGAGACTGAGATCTGGTTGGACAAAATATCTTATGTCCACATACATGAACTGGAAGCAGTGCAGCTGAGAGAAATGCAAAGAAATGAAGACAATAGTCTATTGGAAATAAGTGAATACAACTTCATAGACACACTTTTAAAATTTAGGTTGTAAATGTAGTAAATTGTGAGAAAGTGAATGCCTTCATCTTATCTTTTTGCCTTTTTTCCCTCTTCTCCTTAACCTGTCTTGAATGAATGAATGAATGAATTTTATTTTTTCGAACATGTATAAAAATAAAATAAATTGTATGTAACTACTGTACATACAATAGACAGAAAAAAAACAGAAAAAAAAACAAACAAACAAAATATTAAAATAAAGAGCAAGACATTACAAAACACCGCACATTGTTCGAAAAAAACCAGCATCAGAATAACACAATAGTAGTCTGATACCCTTTTGATGTTGATTGAAATTTGTTTTGCCAAAGGAATCTTGAAAAACTATATTAGGCCCCCCTTGATATTCTAATGTCTTTATTATGTTTGTTGAATCACATTTCAATGCCGGACCTGATATGGAAGGCGTTGAAAAAAGTGAGTGAGAAAAAAGAAGAAGAAGACGGTACTGAAAACCTAAATAAGAAAATATCAAAAAGGCAGAGAAAAACAAATACAAATAAGTATTCACAGAATGTCTAATCTCGCCCCCATTTTTTTTTGCCAATCTCAAGTTTCTATGACAACTCATTCTTGACTTAGAGCCAACAAAATGCGACCTTGACCTTTGACCTTTACTCAAATGGATCCTTGCATCTGATGCACATTAGCTATATGTATATGCCCGTGTAATTTCATGGTGATATCTCAAAATGTGTAGGAAAAACACACACTATGTTTTGATCAGATCAGTGCAGCATTTTGCTTGTCCATTCTTGACTACTTTGGAACAAGTGCAACAAGTGTGTGGAAGAACAGTCTTTTAAAGTAAAGCAAACTATATTATAAAAGGGAAGTGGCCTTGTACTGTATGTGTGTCTGGGGCATCACACAAAATCTACAAAGGGCTGGCTATTGCAGTTTGGCATATTTATGTAGTTTTCATCAAAAAAGTGACTAGCAAAAACAACCAGCTGATTGAACCAATATTTGGTATACACTTGGTATACAATGGCCCACCAATGGCCCACCACATTGCTAATGTATGCGTGGAATCATAGAACAATCATTGAAGTGGGTTACCTAGCAACAGAGAAACAATAGTGCTAGTTTACCATGGTATTAAATTTCATGTGCAGGAAGAGACATGCCAACTGAGAAGTTATTCAACTGTAAAATACCAGTGGAATTTACCATAAAAGAAAAGAAAGCAGAAGACTGAATTGGATCAGAGTATCCAAAACCCTTGGTTCTTTATTGGTCAAGGCTCTAGTCTTTATTCATAAGTAATTAGAAACTAATAAAACATAATCATGAACATACCATTTCTCCCTTATATCACAGACATTGAACATTCACTTCAGTCCTGATGCTATAACAGTCCTGGGTCGATAGACCTTCTGCTTCAGTCAGGATGAAACACAACTTAATCTAACTTGTTCTAAATTAATATGTTCCTCAAAGAAAGAATATCTTATGACACACAAAAAAAACCAAACTCAGTGGTTCCATTACGCAGAGAAGTTGTGAAATATGTCCAATGTTTCCCCAAGGGGATAAAGATACAGAGTTGCCTGGGGATGTATAATGTCCCTTTATCCTTTATGGTTCAGTTAACTTTGGCTGGTACAGTATGGACTGTAGTTATGTCTAGGGTTAGGGTTAGGGAAAGACACAGGGAGAGACAAATAGACTTCTATTCTTTTTGGATCCATAAACTTAGCTTGGTCATCTGTGTTGTTTTGTGACTTGACATATAAATTAATTTTCCATGTGAAAACTATTGTGTAACAGTCCCATAGAAACATGTGACAGCAACATGTATTCACCATTTATCTCAAGCTGGCGATGATTTAAATGCAGTGCAAATGCAATCACTGATTTCAAAATCACTAACTATTAACATGTCATGTATACTGTAGAATGTATTTCAATATAAAACCTTTAGCTAAACATGATCACTGTTTCCATGTTTGGATTTGGATTTTTGACCATGATACTGTCAGGATCGGGGTGAGGTGAGTGAGGACTCCAATGAACAGTGCTGAAAGGAAAAGTTATTTAATAACAAAACTAAGCAACATAAAGACAAGACAGAGACAAAACCAAACCAAAACCTGGGCATAGAACGGCCAGAGTCCGTGGTGATGATGATTGTCCGGGTTATGGTGACTGAGGAGATGGGAAACTGTCCTGTTATGGAGGTGACAAAATAGAATGGTCCTGCACTGGCAACTGCAAGCCTCACTGCTTTTATAGCCACAGATGAGGAAGTGCTTGCAGCTGCGCAGTGCGGGGCCAGGTGAGTGGGGAGAGCACTGGGGGAAAGGTCAACGGAGCAGCGGTCATGACAGATACAGTTCTGTAGATGCATGAATGTAAAGGTTATATGTTGGGCTAGTTACATTTTGAATTCCCCCTACCTGGGTCATTATGTTGTGAGTGTTTGTGTATTGGAAAGAGTTTGCTAGTAAAAAAAAAAATCACCTTTGTGGAGGAGCAAGGACAAACCCACTCATTTTCCCCTGACTATTCATTTCTTATGTTGCAAGATAGAAGTGACTTACACTTGTAACTAATTTCAGTTTTACTCTACCACCTTTACAAGCACACAGCATTCCTCCAATAGATCATTCTTGCTTCATCAGTTGTGTTTATCAAAGAAACACAAGCAAACCTGATGCAGGCATGTTTAACTCTCAACAACTTCTGCACAGTGTCACAGAGCTGATATCTGTTTTGTTCAGCCAAAAAAATGACAGTTTATGATATATGTTTTCTTTGCATGTTTATCGTACTGCAAACTGATAAATGATGTGCATGGAGCAGAGTTAGCATTTTTTTATTTTTTTTTCATAGCATTTTTTCGTATAAATTTTAAACAAACTGAACATAATGGATGACTTTGGACAAGCTACTAACGACTATAGTCGAGACAGAGAAAAAAAAAAAGTAACTTCTCAAGTGGTGGCATATTCCGCACCCCTCCTGTAACACTGGTTTGTCTCATTCATTGTATTGTTGTGGCTCAGATGTGTTGAGGCCCTGCTTTTGGCAGGTGTGGTGACTGTATTATCCAGGTTTATGAAGGGCAGATCTGGGCCATCCCCTGCTTTGGCTAGTAATTTGCATTTTTATTGCCGTTGTCGTATCTTCAGTTAATACACCATTGACTCCCAGCGCCACCCTTAGACCTAACCGCATCACCTTGCTATCCCACCTGAAATGAGAGTGCCTGCTGGCTGCCAGATCCACATTGGCTGAAGCTAAGGTACCAGCCGACCTGGCATTCTGGGACGGAAATGGAGTGTCCTCTCATGTTAATGTGGACTTTCCATTAGGAAAGATGATTGATTTGTGCTGTGCTGTTGCTCTGAATAGGCAGTAGACTGGCACAATAAAAGAATGAAATGGAGCTTTGTGTGCAGGTGAAGCTGTATGTGAACTAGAGTGTGACTGAATCAGGCTGCAGATGATAGGGAGAGAAGAGAGGTGAAAGGAGACGAGAGCAGGTTTGGGAATGAAGAGTGAAAGAAATGAGAGATGGAATGGATGGTTCAATACGAGAGGGTGAAGGTTACGGGGTGAAACGGAGCGGCGGAGGGTTGAGAGGGATGGAGGCACGAGTGGGGCAATGGCAAAGGTTTGGAAGCTCTCAACCGCATTCATTTAAGATGTCCTCTGTAAAGTAGATGAATTAAGATGGCAGAAAGGACAGGGCTCCTCAAGTCAACTTTCCTCTCTCACAAAAGATTATCCTTAGATTTGTTTTTGTGTGGCAGTTGAATGTCTATTTGAAGGGTCATTCAGTCTGAAACTTCCACTTTATTATGCATACTGGGGACCTCCTGAATGTGGTTGCAGTGTTTGCACTGAGTATTAAGATTCGAGAAAGACCCAGAGAGAGAGAGGGAGAGAGAGAGAGAGAGAGAGAGAGAGAGAGAGAGAGAGAGAGAGAGAGAGAGAGAGAGCTCAGCTGGACTAAAACTAGTTTTGGTCACTGTCCAGTTGAACAAGCAAATGTTTTTGCTTTTATTTTACTGTGAGTCGACTGGGATTCAGCAACTTTCCCAGGACATCTGCTCCCAACACCCACGTTTGAAATTTCAACCAATAGGAGCGTTCCTTCCACTCTGAAGACCAGTTTGTCCTGGGCTACTATTGGCTGCGTAGGCCAGGGCCCAGAAAGGGAAGGCTGAGCCCTGAGAATTTTCCGAAACATTTTCTTCCCTGTCTTGACTGCAGCCAACATCTGCTTCCAATCAATGTTAGTGAAAAGACCGCTTCTCTTTCTCCATGCTGTCTGGGTTACACACACACACACACACACACACACACACACACACACTGCACTAGGCAGTTTTATGTAGCCTACTAGTTGTAACCGTCAAGTGATTTTACATTGTGAATGACATTAAACAGGCATTACATACAATGTTTAATCAAGTTCATATTATTTTTGTGTCTTTTAAGATGATAAATGCTGTGTGTATAGGGTAACATTTAACAGCAGGGAGTAATGATTCAGATCTGACTGACCTGAGTAAGAGCACACATACACATACACATACTGAGACACACTCATTAAGTATCTCTGTTAGTGTCAGTATTTTATGTTTCACTTTTCATGAGAAAATAGCACTAAGAGTAACTATTTCCTTCCATTTTTTCCTTTACATCTTTTCTTTCTTTCTTTCTTTCTTTCTTTCTTTCTTTCTTTCTTTCTTTCTTTCTTTTTTTCTTTCTTTCTTTCTTTCTTTCTTTCTTTCTTTCTTTCTTTCTTTCTTTCGTTCTTTCTTTCTTTCTTTCTTTCACACCCAGGTCATCTTGTGTGGTCATTATTGTTGCTTCTATTGCGTGACTTTCATATACAACATGTCAACAAACTGGAGAAAACCCTGCTTATTATAGCAGGTACTTTCCACAGATATTCAGAAATAAGCTTGGTGATTCACTGTAGCCAAAGAGAAACACACAGCGTAAGCAGCAGTTAGTCCAGTTCTTAGCAATAGCTCACCATTATCAGGAAGGCTGACTGTGTTGTTTCTGCCAGCAAACTGCTTAATAGGCTTTGGCTCCACAGCTAAACAATCATGGGAGAAATAACTTGGAGGTTATGGGGTTGCTCAAGTGAAATTTAAGAGTTATTACTAACAATTCTGTTCAGCAGCTGGACCGATCTGTATAGGGTGGCCCCCAACAACCTGACATTTCTCATGGACATAGAAATTAGGAAAAATGAATGGGCAACCAACATAGGTTTCATCTTATAGTAGTTCTTGTATAATATTTGAGCACTAAACAATCATAGATTTCGAATTATACTGTAAACCTGCATGAAAAAAAAAAAGATATATAGGGCTTTTTTCTGAACGGGTTAATAAGTCGACTGAACCATATCTTCGCAAATGTTGTGTTCATACACTCGTACCTCAGCCTGTGCCCAAGTACGAATGGATGCTACTGGTCCAAAACAGCAGGTGGTGGTGTGGAGGGAATCTGTCTCTATCCAACAAACACAAACCCTTACCTATCTGTTAGTCTGTTTAAGGCAAAGACAAGAGTGACTTTCATTGTCCCTAGTTCACAGAGTGGTTTTATAGATAAGGTGTGGACCAGAGACAACAGAGACAACAGGAACACTGGTTATGGTTTCATGGTCATTTAACCACTGCCATTGGTGGAATGGTGTGATGAGAACTAGGTGCAGGCTCAGGTATGGACGTGTGCACGTGGTATTGTATTGTACTGGAGTACAGATGGCCCAGATCCAGGGCCACCTTTTCAAGTCGACTCAGTCACAGTACTCGAGCAAAATAAGACAGACTTGGTTTCATAGAAAACTTGAGTATGGACTGGAGTACGCTGTGCGAATGGACCCTGAGTCACATTATCAAAAACATCTTTATTACTCCACAAACATTCGAATCAAGCATTTTTTTCTCAGGTAGCCTGAGAATACTCCATTGTATTCCAAAATTTTCCAGAAAAACCACTTGTATATTCAGATGATGAGATGTATATATATATATATATATATATATATATATATATATATATATATATATATAGACAAGAGGAGAACATGCAAACTCCACAGAGAAAGGTCTGGTGAGACACGCGGGCTAACCACTGCACCACCATGTGACCCACACCACACCACACCACACAGACACACACACACACACACACACATATATATATATATCTATATCTGAACCTTTTTTATCCTCACTAGGGTTGCGGGGGTCACTGGGGGCCTAATCCAGCTACAATGGGTGAAGGCGGGGTACACCCTGTATGAGTCGTCAGTTCATTGCAGGGCTGAACATATATAGACAATCACTGTCACATTTATATATATGGACATGCTTAAATGTTTCACAATCCGAAATATTTGAGTATTTGTACATTTGTGGAAACATGCTTTTTTGCATTTCAAAAATGTGATTGCTTCAAACAGACACAAACAAATGCAAATGATGTTTTGTAGTTTTTGGTAAGAAAAAAATAAATAAAAAAATAAAGAAGAAAAGCACTGTGAAAAAATGCACGCTCAGAAGGGAGCATTTGGGTTTGGAGAATGGAATGATACCTGACTTCAGAGTGGTTCCAAATGCAATACATCACAAATGCATGTGGTGCCCGATAACTTTTTATTTCCAACACACTAGGTCTGTGAATATATATATATATATATATTTATATATATATGGGATACATATATATGTATATATATTTTAGGAGCTTCCTGATTTTGACCTTCCTCCTTATTGCCCTTTGACCCTTTGCACCACTGGATTTGTGGTCCTACTCCTGCAGTGCAAGGCTTGATTTACAACACAGTAGTAGTGATGGGTCTTCAGAGGTAATCCTGGGTCAGAAAGAGATAATAAATCTATACCATGCCAGTCCTGAAGAGGGTCAACCCAAGGATTTTTAAAATGTTTTTTCCCTCTTATGTTTTCTTTTTGGTTTTCTTTTTATTCACCGTCTGCTTCTCATTCTGACAGGATTTCACAATATAAACTATGTTGTTTTGATCTGTTTGGAAGATGGAGTTATAAAAACTGTCAAAATGTGAGTTTTATAATTCACACAGCGTGATCAATAATAATATGTAGAAAAACAACAATGTATCTGCCTGGAAGGAACGGTGCTCACAGCTAATAGCACAGTCATATAAGAGGACATTTCATCTCAGCTGACAGTTCTCTCCATAGAATAGGACGTAATCATCACAATTACACATCATATTTTCACTTGGCCTTCATAGCTTTTTAGTCTCTCTTGAGTCTGCATCAATTGCAATTATCGTTCTACTTTCCATCCCTTTTTGTGAGAGAATGCAGGCAGATTGCAGCAGTTGATGGCAGAGAAAAAAAAATAGCAAAGAAATGGGTAAAAAGGTAAGAAGGGGAAAAATATCCTTTAGGTCAGGAAAAGTCAGGCAACACAATTAGAGTTTCACTGAATCAACTTCCTGACATTAAGATGCCACCATTATTGGACTCTATGTGCAGTTGTACAGAACAGAGGATGTTTAGTTAGTGTCATGTTGTATTTAGATTAATTCCTGTGAAATAAAAAAAACTGACCTTAGATTTGAGATGAAAATTCATAGAAGATTTCAGTGACTGGCTCTTCCGCTCGTCCTGGTCATTAGCTTGAATCCATGTATCATTCATTCATTCGTTTTTCAAAATGAAACCAAAAATAAGACAATGAAAAAAACAACTCGTTTCATCATTATTTGTTTCCAAAACCACTGGGATAAAAAAAAAAAAAAAGGATAACGATCCATTTTTAATATTTGTTTTTGTGTTTAAATGAATAATGGAAAAAACGGATAACGTCTGTTTCCCGTTTTATCCAATTTTGACCTGAAGCAAGTTGGGACTCCGCGACATTGTGCTGCGACTGGCTCTGTTACCTAAATGGCATAAATAATAATTCCAATATATATAAATGAATATTTTTTCTTTCATTTGTTCATTGGGTGTGGGTTTTATGGTGTGTCATCGTTCTTTGTTGTGTTTAGGTGGAACTTTCTATTGAAGCTGGTTTCTCGGGAACATCATTTATGAACAGATACCTATTGTACATCACAACCAAAGGACACTTTATGTTTTGTTTTGGAGATACATTTTATTAATATAGAAAACGAATGTAACAAAAGACATTTTACATTTGAATATTGTTTTTTGAAGAAATGTTCTGAAGAATGATGGGCTTTGAGTGTAAGGAAGCTAACTCTTTGTAGTAACAAGCTGCCAGCGAGGTAAGCTTATGTGTCATTATCTGCTTATCCTGCAAGTTCACAATATAAACTTTGTGTTTGTTGAATATGACCCACATCAGCTTAAATGTTGTTTGTCATTATCAATTTTCATGGGACAATGGTGAATAAAGAACACCCTGTAATTTAAAGGAAGACTGTGTGAAGACTGTACACACATACAGTATATATATATATATATATATATATATATATATATATATATATATATATATAGTCTTAGTCTCCCACAGACCTCACACTGCTGAAAGGATAGGAGGTAAGTGTCGGTTTAAGCGATGTAGGGTTAGAAGAGATCACAGAAATATAAAACAATATATTCAGTCCATTTCAATAAACCACAGAGGAGGAGTTGGTGAAAGTAAAAATCTGACAACCTGCTGTCCCAGTCCAGTGAATATTATGAAAAGGCTAATGATGTGCTTTTTGACATGTTGCATGCTCCATTTTGGAATAGCTGGTGGACATGACATCGCAGCACAGTCAGTACAGTTAAACTCATACTAAGGCTGATTTAATTTATAGTTTTTTCACTTCTTTCTTTTTTCCTTTTTCAGTGACAGCAATGATAATAATACTAATAAATGCTAATACTAATAATCCAACTGCTCTCCCTCATATGACCACTGCAGACACAGAACAGTATAGATTTTAGCACCCTAGAGGAATCTAATTCCATCTGCTTGATTAAACCAAGCTGTTTCAACCTCCAGCACTTCAGAGGTTAAAGTTTTGTGGGAAAAGAGAGAAACACTCACAGTTTGTGTGAAGGCAGCGTGTATACAACATGAATGAGCTATTTTTGTAACAATAACAGACCCAGTACTTTTATTCTGATGCGAGTCATAAGCTATAACAGCATGGAGAATGTAGGGAGGAGGTCTTTGTGACCAGAGAAGTGGTCAGGTCAAGAGATACTGGACATACTGTACTATTGAATGCTTCTTTCATATTTTAATGTTTTTGGTTTGTCTGTCCATACATCTGTTTGTATATGGGTCAAAACATATTAACGCCCTGTCAGAGACAGAACATTAATTGACTGCCATTTATTTCAATATAAAGTATTTCCTTGTTTTGGATAATCCCTTATGGTCCAAGAAAAGCAACAAATTATTGAAAACAAAAATGTGAGTCATTTAGCAACACTAATCTGTCAAATTGTCTCTGTCCTTGACAGGACATTATATGTTTTAACACATTCATCTGTTAAAACCATTCTTCTGAACATATCTGTGGAATGCACTGATGTCTTCATATTTGGCACAAAGTTACACTTGGACTCAATAATGAAGACATAGTCAAAGGTTATGGTTACTGTGACTTAATAAAATGCATTTCAGGTCTTAACTTGCAAACTGACACATTCTGTGTTACTTAATGTGATGCAATAAGTAGTTTAAATTTTTTAACACAATAATTAAAAAAATATTCCAAAATGTTATTGTTAAATTTGTTAAATAGTACTACAGGTGAGGCTGGAATTCACAACTTCTCCATGTTTTTTTCTGAATACTGTGTACAAGTACCACACTAACCAATTGCATCACCAGAACGTCAATGGTGCCGTATTAAAATATAAGGAACGGGTGCCAGGCACAACAAATCCTGCCCCTTGCATGTATTATAGTTTATTTTGCTATTGAGCCATCAGATGTCATATTGATTACCTCTATGTATGTGCCAAAGTTGAAGTCAATTGAAACAAAATTTATATTTTTATATACATGTGAAATCTCACCCATTATAAGTAAATAGGAGAGAAAAAAAAGAAGGAAAAAAAATCATAACAAATTTTAAATTTGACCTATTTTTCCCAAAAATTTAATCATATCATTTCTGGGTCACTGGGAATTTGATATGAATTCAAGTAACAGTTCTGCTGCTACAGACATGTAAAATGTTAGCCTACCTATTATAATGACATTTCCTAAAAATATTTAATGTTGACCTTTTTTCCTAAAATATTATGACATTTATTCTGGGTCGCTAGAAATCTATAAACTACATTCAATATGAATTCAAGCAATATAATTTGACATAATTAAACATGTGAAATTTGACCCATTTGTACATGAAACATTTTTCTGTTTTTTTTTTTAAATGTAAAATTTGAAGGTGTTTAATAAACACATTAAGGTCATATGTAGTTCTTCTTTCCTCTTCTCTCCTTAGTCTGATCACACAAAGTGAAATGCAATTAATATAGATTAATATAGATTTATAGATAGAAATTACTTAACAGGGAGACCATGATTAATCTGATTAAAAATGTTAATCATTTGACAACACTACTTGAAATACAAACAGATTTAGTAAAACTTAACGTCTTGTTTCTTTATTTGCATTGTTAAATAAGTATTGTGTATTTTAGTTGTGGTTACATTTGAAATCTAATTTATATCATATAAAAATGACACAATATTAAAAGAATATTTAAGATAACATACGTGCTATTTTTATCTGTAATGTTAATGTAATGTATCAGTATCAGCAAACTATTTCTGTGCCAGTCCTCACCACAGAACAATTTCTCCACTATATTTTAGAACAAGCAGCAAATATCCTGGAAACCCACAGAGTCAAAAGCATCTCACCTATATTTACATAAAGTGCCATAAAAACTCCCTGTGGTTGCTGCGTAATCATGTGTTTACAATGACTTTGCAACAGTAATATTTTTTTCCACAATAAAACAGCTGTGAGCTCACTGTGTGTGAGAGAATAAAGTCATACGTTGAAGTGCCAAGGAGTTCTTGCTCACGTAACCACAGGCTGTTCTCCCCCTGCCCCACCCTGCAAATACACTCACACATCATATACTCACAAACACACACTTTGGCTATTCTCGTGCTTACACTACCTCCCCCAGACTCTGATGGTGCATTTACCTCACAAAATAAATGTGTAAGACAGTTATAGGCCTAGTTGACATTCTGATGATATGAGTCCAATTTTAATAATGAGACAATGAAACCTAAAGATGAATACAGAAAAAAAAAAAAGCCATGTTCAGTATGAAGTGGTTGGAAAGGTTTAAGGGGAGCGTGGGGAAATAGAGGGAGGATAGTGGCAGTTCACACGCTGCAGAGGAGATGAGCCCTCCTCAGGTCACAGAGTTTCCCACAAAAAAAATCCATGTTCTGGCATATGGACACTGAATCAGTGCAATAGGCTGACTGGAAAATATAAAACTCTCAGCTGAGGGTGAGGGGTGTATATGTGATCATAGTCTGTGGTGATTTATGGCTCTGTGTGTATTTTGTAAAACAATAAAAAACGTAAAAAAAAAAAAAAAAAAAAAAAAAATTCACTGGCCTTGGAACTATAGTGCAATTTTGCTTCACTTGATCTCTCTTCTCACATGAAAACATTATGAAACTAGAGGTGTAAACTCTGGAACAATCCCTATTCCCATGGTAAGATCAGTTGTGTTCAAGACATGCGAGGATTTTAAATTGTTACTACTCTTTAAGCCTAGATGAAGGTCAGCAATCTCTCTTTATTCTGCTGCTCTGTTCCTTCAGATTTTGGTACTAAATCCGTCAGCAGTTGTGTGTTGTGTAGTTGTTATAACAGTGCATGTGTGTATTTTGCTTGTTTAAGGATTTGATACTGCACAGATCCCCCGGTGCTTTATCAGTGTAACATTCATGGACTAGCCCAGAGATTACTCACCAAGCCACCATGTGGTCCCTCTTGTTAACCACGTGCATTTGGTGTAATCTGTAAAGTTGCAGCTGGATAAGATGCATTACATGTAGAACAAACAATCACTGCTTATAGGAAAAGCTGCAAGGAGAAAAAAAAAAAAAGAGAAAAAAAAATGGAGATAGTTTGAAGAAGGGCAGAAACCAGAGATTCAAACAACTGTCAAAGACGTGTCAATCCATAGCCTTCTCGTGACAGCTTCTGGCAAGTCAAGCAGATGTTTACACACATCTTTTTAAGTGGTAACAAGAAGTCACGATACACTGGTGCAATTCAAACTCACTGACTCGCTCTGCAACTTGTGTGGCGCTTTCTGTTTGGTCTGAAGCAAGGTGAAACAACATGGCAAAGAAAACACTCATGAAGTTCAGTCTCTTTAACAAGCTGAGCACAGGCTGCCTGAAGCAGTGGGTTTGGAGCCTGGGACAAGCGCCTGAGCGTGCTCAGTGGGACACCCTCCCAGGCTTTTCCCACATCACTGGGGTCCGGGGGCTGAGGCGAGAGGTGGGCTTCTCGCTCCACAGCAATCTTCTAGGCTGTGGCTGGGAAAAGCTACGGCCCACTGTTCTCACCATCTACCCCTGGAGTACTTACCCAGACTGAGGGAGCTGCGCGGGGCAAATGTGTGGGTATGGAAACGGCCAAGTGAACTGAGTCACACCACAGATGATGTGTGTCGAGTGTGTTTTGCTGTCAGGTGATAACAAAGTGATAAAACACAGAGCTGAGTGACTCAAGCCAAAGATGACACTGTTTTTGATACTAAGGGGAAGTTTTTTTTTTTTTTTTTATTGTGATCTTATAGATAAAGTGAGTAAATTAGATTAAGATCTGTGTTTTCCTGTTGCTGCACTTTTGTTTGTGTATTCCCAAATCTAAGAGCTAAACTGTAATCATCGCTTTCACATGACTCATCAGACAACTGCATAATATTAACAAACCAGTGTGTGCCTACGCAACATGTGCAGCACATGCTCACATTCTGACATACTATCCCTGTCCTTGGAGAAGTCATTTTTCAGTTTGAAAGTGTTCCATGCTCTTTGACATCATATATATATATATATATATATATATATATATATATATATATATATATATATATATATATATATATATATGTTCCCAAATGTTCAATTCACTCAAATGTCTTCCCTTATCTCACTGTTTGACACCTTACAAATGTTCTTCAAGTACTGACAATTACTTTAAAGATTTCTCTAAACACCCACAACTATTTTGCAATATTTAATTGTTTATTTTTCCCATTATTTTTGAATGTATTTTACATTTTTCAGTGACAATCAAGTATTTCTTTTATATTTGACTTATTTCTCATGTAGATGTTTAGAAAAGTTCAGAGTGAATTCAAAGATTCTTAAATCACATCAGTAATAAAAAAAAAAGAAAAAAAGAAAAAAAGAAAAAGCAACTGTCCAGATTCACTACAGAGCCTCTGAATGTGTACATGGGTCATATCTGATGACCATGAAAAAACTTATAATCTGTATTTTACACTTATTATTATGTATTGATCGGATAAGCAGTGGTGTTAAACTCATTCACACACGGCTAAAATTAAAAACTGAAAGAGATTAATGGATCAAACTCAATATTTCTTGAATAACTTGTTTCATTTCATAGTGTCTTCTTATATAATATTCTTTCTTTACAGTCACATTGGCTCTGCATACAAGACAACCAGATCTGTCACTTACATTCATGAACAGATAACTCCTGTATCTTCCATTTGGACATTTTTGAGGACGGTGGATTCAATTTGACTAAGGTGAATGGTAGCATGGCTGTTAATGACTGTTAAAGGTGGGTGCAAGCTTTTGTTTTTACTATATTGCTTAAATCCTCTCCACAACCTGATTACAACCAATTAATAAAATGCTCTAATACTATAAAAATTAAAGAAAAAAAAAAGCCACATGGGGAGCAGACATGATTGAATACAGTAAATACCATCCAATCATTTTAATTGTTGCCCTGCAGGAGGGGAGGGGCGCCTGCCGGTCTTGACTACATGTGTATATGTTAGCAAAGCATTTTTATTAGTGGTGATTGCAATGGGCCAGCAGGCCAGCTCTAATGTTGATACAGTATGGTCTGGTGAGCCAAATATTAGGCCTAGGTTATATATGGATTTATCAATTAATTTGAGTTTTTTGTTGCAGCCCTTTAAAAAAAATAAATCAAAATTTTCTTGAATTGGGAACCCTCCCTCTGCCCACCAACTTTATCTTCCTCCTCCCTGCTTTGCTCCTCACACTTTCAGAATGTTGGCACAGGCAACACTTCTTCCCAAGGATTCACGTGCGCTGTACAGCAACAGTTCAAGTGTTGCCATTCCAAACTCCGGTCAGTTTGGGCACAGGATCCGATCCCTACTTGGGCTCATACCCCAGCTCCAGTCCACACTTAGCTCATACCTATCACACTAACGTTACATTTCCCCTTTGTCAGTGACTACACAGTTTTGGGGTGAACTTTACATCTTAATGCTAATGTAAGTAGCCTACTGTAGCTCTACTGTACTAGAGGAAAAAAATCTGAAAAGAATTGTCTACACGTTGTATATAAATATATAAATATATATATGTACAGGGTGTGATTTATCAAAAAAACAGAGAGGGATTTTTTTTTTTCACAGACGAAAAGCTTGAGTTGGATCATATGACCCTCATTCCCACACAGATACCAATAAAGGCTCAAATCACTAAACAAACATTATCCGATGGTACAGTTCATGTGGCCTTTTCTGCTGGACAGCGGTACTGTACGCCCGGGACCGGGGTTCGGTTCTCTCTCCGGCTGGTGTCAGATCAAACTGAGCGCATGAGGACGGTCCCTGGATGGGCCACATTCGAAGGGGCATACCGGGGGTCAAGTTGCACCGCCCCGCCTTTTTTTTCCCCAACTGCGACCAATGACGTCAGACGAAATGATCTGCTGAATGTAAGCATATTATTGATATTACTAATATATTACTAATATTACTAATATATTACTAATATTACTAATATATTACTAATATTACTAAGCGGAGGAAAAGAAAGTCACCAGGGTTCCCTCAGTTGGTTAGGGTCAGTAGGACTACTAGGACTTTGTGTTGAAATCTGTTAACTCTGAATAAATGTGTCCAACATAACTGAAGCAGCTACAACTTTCAGTTTTCAGCCACCCGCCCCTGTCAGTGTATGAGAACGTGTGGGCGGCAGCGTTAACAGAGATAAGACAGAGTAAGCAGGAGGAGGCGGTCTGTTCTGAGGGTCATCGACCAGGCAACCATTAGCAACTTGTGCTACAGTTGTAAACAGTGCATTAGAAGTGGGGTGGTCACACATGCATATCAGCCACCACAAACACCTCTATTAACACACACACACACACACACACACACACACAGCAATGACCAAGAGGATATACTCTGCTGATTTGACAATCTTCTGCACTTTCCGTTTAGCTGGCACTGCTCTCCTAAATAGCTCTCTCACTTGCTCTTTTGATCACACTTACACACACACGCGCACACACACACACGCACACACGCACACACACACGCACACACACACACACACACACATTTTGCCTCTAAAGAAGTTAATACAGGAAACCACCTTAATCAGAAACTCCACCCAAGAAATAATTTTTTGCTGCACTCGCAAACTTATCCTTCAACCTACTTCAATAAAAAAGTTAGTGCTGTGAGTCGCAGTCCTGCCAAAACATGACACTAGGTTTTTTTTGTTGGATGTTTTTTTTTGTCTTTTTTTTTTTTTTTATTAAAGTCAGAAGTTTATATGTACAGTAATCTTCTTTATTTGTAATGATAGAATTTAAAGACCTTCATATTTATTAGCATAGGGTGATACACACTGTGGCTTTCATGCATGAGTTGTGCATATGCAAATATTTATCCTAAATTGTCCATGCCATTTTCCAGGTTTTGTTTTTGTTTTTTTCCTCCGATTTGTTCATTAGTGAAATGACAAAAAAAAAAAAGTTCCATATATCTCACATTACCCAACAATGGCAAAAAGCCAATCTGCATTTTGAGAGGCAAAAAGTAGAATAAATATGAAAAAGCAAATAAAAATGTTTATTTTATTGACATTCATATGAAAAATCTACAAGAATTTTTTTTTCTTCTTCAATGAAACACTTCTATTTATCCCTGTGGTGAACTGACATGTCCAGTGTGAATGAATGGAGATTTCAAAGAGGTGATTAAGTCTAACAATAGCAAAATCAGCCCACTATGTCTGCAGACATTATTGAATTCCATTCAGCTTCTCCCTACTGTGTGATGCTCAGTATTATGCCTTATACTGGGCATGGTACTCTGTGAACTTTGGAGGGAGGGCACAGCTCTTTCCTTCTGCACAACAGTCTAGTGTAAATAAGAATCAATTGTTTATTTAAAACAGGCAATAATTAAATCAAAGGTTCTTGTCCAACAGTAGGTAAGTGAGGGTAATAATAACTGGTGTAACTGTGGGTGTCACAGTTTGATACTTAGTTAAAGTGTAACAGATATTGATGACAGTGTAATTGTTTCTAATGTCTGCATTATTATCTTTCAAAATAAATCCTCTCTTTATTTTTATTTTTTAATCAGTTTATTGGATCTGTCACTGAAAACTCTTACCAACCCCCAGAGTCATACGTGTCATTTATCAGACTCACACTGTGGTTACACACATTTCATAAATCCTGCATGATTTATTTATTTTCCTCACATTGCTTTGTGCAGGTGCATATAGAACAGAATTAGTCATGCATATCCACATCTATATCTGCTTCATTACACATTGCCAGTTGTGTCAGTAGGTCTGAAACATACCCCTCTTGTTATGGATAATTGTAGTGTGGGTAGATTTGGGGCGGTTCTTGTTGCAAAAGTCCATTTGGACAATTTTGTCGGGGGAAAATTGTTTTAGTAGAAAATGTGTGCATAAAAAAGCACATTATGTATTAAAATGACTCATTATTATTATACTTTTCAGGGAGCTGTTGTCCTTAGAGTAACTAGGGTGACTTTCAAAGCATTAATGCACATATAGCAATACATATACATGAACATTTTCCTTCAGGGCTCATTGTGAATTTCATCTGCTTTCTTTGGAGCCTCTAATAAGGTGGCCCATCCAAGTCCCACATTTATTAAATCTCACAGGAAATAATGTCTGTATCTCTTACTTACTGACTCTTTGTATTTTTTGGTTTAAATTTTATTTTTTCTAGACAGGTTGGCTATAGTTGTCATTAAGAGGCACTAACACAACTATAAAATTACTTTTATTTAACTTTACCATTTTACCAGTCATCCAGTGAACTAACTTACTTCTGAACCCTCTGTGTTGCCATAATTCCACTTTCTTTATCCAAATATGATTACGTCCACATCTCCTAAAGTCACCTTGGTAAAGACAGAATCAACTATTAGATTTAAAGCAGTAGTTCAGACACCAGTGGATGCCATTAAAGATCCCTCCTCCAGTACTTATATACCATCTGTTAAGATAGAAAAGCAGTTTAAGGCAAGTTGATGCCAAACATGAACTGCAGCATTTGTTTAGTTGCCTCTTGGTTATTTCCTGTTTCTGAAATAAAAGCAACATGCTTGTAAGAAAGGAAATGAGGCATATGTTACAGTTTTACTTCTCATTTAAGACACTCTGTATAATCTTGGCTGTTAAAATTGTAGTTTAAGAAGCATTGTTTCATTCACCATTTAACATCACTAAAACAATGAGGCATGAAACATGGCACATATGTACAGATAGCAACTGTCAATTAACACATACCTTGCTACAGAAGCCACATTAATTCATTAGGAACAGTCTCCTAACAGAGGTGATAAGCCAAAATGAGGGAAACAAGAGCAGGTGTTGGGAATAAAATAAGTGTTTCTCTAAAGAAAAATTAAAAACTCGCTTGGGATTTAGTGTACGCTGGATAACACTATTCTCACATTGTTGCATATTTCAAACCTTGTTAAACATAATTAGAGCAACATTTTCTGGAAGAAATCTTCATGGAATGCATTTATTACAGAAACAACTTAGTGTTTACACCAAATGCTGAATAATAATTACAGCGATGATAGCAGCTGGAACAAGGGATTTGGTTTTCTAGACCTTTGGAATCTATTAACTCATTTAACTTCATTAATCACAATGATGCCACTAAAAATGTGTAAATAAGATGTTCAATAGCTTTAACAAGAGTTAATATTTCATTTTATTATTATTTATTGCTCATAAGCTTTTTAATATGGCCTCATTTGATGTAACAAATTCATGTAAAATGTCTCTTCTTTTAACAAATTATTAACATTGTCAGACAAAAACAAAACAAACAAGGGACTGCTTGGTTTGGAAATAACTGAATGACTGTGAGACTGATGACATTAGACAATGACTCAAGAGTAAGACTGGGTGTTCTAGTCAGTCCATTGTGTTTTTGGGAAAGACACTTCCCCTTCCTTCCATCCAGTACTGCTACTCACAGTGGTTTATTATGGATGCGTATGAATGTTTGGTGATGTTCAGAGTGGTGGTAAGCATGAATTGAACTGGCTTCTGTTAGTCTGCCACAGAGCAGCTGTGGATACATATGTAGTTTACCACCACCAGAGGGAGAATGTGTGAGTGAATGAATTGTGGATCCACTGTGTGTACTTTGATTATGCAAAATATAGCGCTATATAAATCTAACCTGTTATTACTATTATGAATTACAAAATAGTATCATATAAATCTGTTATATGTAGTACCTTATTGTAAACTAGTATAAAAAAATTACCTTGTCATTGGAGACGTAACCACATGTTAGTACTACTCCATGTAGTCTGAATGTGGCATCAATTTTGAAATTGTAACAGAAAACTGCAGAAGTAAAACATTTGTGTTGAAGCCTCTTAAGGTCAGTGGCCTCAGCAGTTCAATTTATGTTGCTATGGTAACCATATGAGATATACATTCATGTAATCGGAAGAACATCAAGTAAAATCTCAACAATCAATTTTTGGGGAAATTGAACACGTTTCAAATAACAAGCACTTAAATAGGCAAATATGTAAAACAAGTTTACTATCCAAGACCAAGTATTCCGTGAACACTGTTATGCAAGTTACTGTAATACATTACACCCTACCTGGTTCACTTAGCTTACAATATTACTGTTAGAATTATAATATGTTACCTGATTTCTGTATTACTTTTAAGTTCCATAAACAATGACTTTTGTCATAAATGCCATATGCACAGTAGAACTAATGCCCATCCGTACAAGAAACAGAAGAGCCTTGGGGCACAGTGCAATCTGAAGTACATGTGGACGGACAGCTCAGTAAGCAATGCTGCAATGTTTGAATCCCAGCAGGAATATTTCCCTTTTTTCTAGCATTTTACGTGTTCAAACAGGGGATGTGGCACCAAAAACAGATGTAGATAATTCAACACTTAATAAAGAATTGGAACTACTCATATTAATGTTAGCTTAACTTGTCATTGATGATCACAGGGGCCATGCTAATGCTAACTAGCTTCTTAAAGGAGGGTTAGGTTTAGTAATGGGCATATGTCCATGTGACCAATGGATTGTCTGCTGCCATCTTCATCCATTGGCTAAACAGCAACAGGAAATTTAATTTTACATACCTACGCATTTTTGGATTCCTTAAATTCTCACAAGCTTGCTGTTTTTTGTTTTTTTATTATTTGTTTCTATTTGAGCAATTAAATAATGGTTGCTAAGTATGTTGTGATGCAAATGCGATTGAACATGTACTGAGTAAAATATTACTGGAAATAAATGCCTTATACTGGCACCAATGCAATTATCTTTGCACCCCTAAGCTAACACTGAGCGGATCCAAGAGTAAAAAATATGATTTCTTTTTTTGCTAAACAGAGAAAAGAAAAAATAAAGGATGTATTTTGAAGAGATCATTACAAAGTTTATCTTGGTTTAATATGTATGAAGCATCTGCTATCAGCTATTCCATTATTTTGTGTTAATGTTGACATGATTCTGACTAGAAACAAATGGGTCAGGGCTTAACAGGTTAATAATGACTCTGTCTGATAACCTGCAGTTCCTTTATTATTCTAAAAAAGGTTTAATGAAGTAAACATCACGTATAGCAAATACTGACTCACTGTAGTGTTACCAAATACACACACACACACACACACACACACACACACACACACACACACACACTCTTGAATCAATTGGATACATGCGAATACAAGTGTGGTAGAGATAAGTCATCCCCAGGGTCTGTGGGTAGAAACTGTTGTTTAAATTATTATTTTATGGCCAGGAAGACATTAATGCAGAGCATCTGTTGGTGTCAGAGGTAGATCTATGTATTTCTGAGCATGGCCATGTTTTTATATTTACCTGTGGATGAATAAAGAGATGATTTATCAATTCACCTCTTGTGTTCCCTAGTCTTTCTCTCTTTCCCCCCACCTCTCTCCTTTGGGGAATTAATCAGCTGTCTGACACATGCACCGAGGCAGACAGGGAGGCAGACAGAGGGAGGGAGATAAGAAGAAATATGATGGGGGGGAAGAGGCTGAGCTGGATAAGGGTGGCACGAGTCAAATTGGAAACATATCCTTTCAACATGTCTTATCTTAGCATTTTATCTGTGAAAAGAGGCACAAGGGGGATGACCCTCATGGTTCAAAGGCCTCAGTCAATTCAGTGATGAAACCGTAGCCAACTCCTCACCAGCAGAACCAACTGCGATGACTGCTCAGTGTGATGCAAAGCTCTTGTTCCAACACCTGCAACCCATTCATGAAGGGTGAGAATGGGCCGACGAGTGGAATAAAGAAGGTGGATGATTCACTATTTCCAATTAAACAAAAGCAAAAGTAGTTGGGCCAAATATTTAAGGTAAATTTGGAGCTACACATCTCTCTTCCTTGTATAAACTGAAGGGGTGGTGTGCTTATGGCCAATCACCCTGCTGCTATTTTTATCTGGGCCCAGGTGGGATTAGATCCAGATGGGGCACCTGATCACTTCCTTGTTTCTCTTGGCGTTCGAAGCTTGGAGTTTCTTATACTCATATCAAACCTTTTCTAAGCCAACCACATTTCATCCTTTAGAAACCAAGAAAGTGGCTGGGAATCGAATCAACTCTGCCATGTGTCATGCATGAATGTGTGCATATGAAAGACTATGATTTTGGTAATGATATGGAAATACAATAACTACATGACAAATGTGAGCCTTATATTTCTTTACCATGCAAACATGACATTGATAGCCCGCTTAGATGGAGACGCTTCCTATATCAACATTCGTTACAAAATGGCAATAATACAAGCATAATATTCCAATTGGCCAGAGCCTGCGTTAAGAGGCACAGCAGACACAAAAGGGGTCATGTCTTATGATCCATTGGTAAGGTAGAATACCCCAGACCCAATGGGCTAACCTAACAGGAAACCTGAAGGATACACCCTATTAGGCCTGTACTTCCTGTTACTTCAAGGCATGTACAATTTATGAGCCAGGAGGTACGGTGCACCACTGCAGATCTGATGGATTTCCTCTTTCGTTCTCCAAAAAAGACTGAGCCAAAGCATTTTATGAAAGAAAAATGAGATACAAAGAGGGAAAAAAGCAGATAAGGTGAATAAAAGAACCATCTGCAGGGCACTCTGCAAAGCCTTGTGCCAAACGGTCTGGAAAGAATCACACGTCTTGGCAGTACATCCTATAAATATGCTCTGATCCTTACAATTCAAATTAAACTTAGGAGGATATTAAATAGATCCACTGCCTGAAAGCCAGTGAATATCAGTGCCAGTGATGTAGGTACAGTAACTCACCAGGAATAGACATTTAGAAATAACTCAAAATTGATAACAGATTTACACAGTATGGCAGCAGCTCTTGACATTCTACAATTTCCTTTGCTACTACTATACGGTATCTTATGTCTGTCACACTGAACTGACAACTGCTCATGTATCTACAGGATACCCGTCAGTGCATTTCAACTCGATGGGACTTTCTTGAATTCTCTATTCTGTGGAAATGGTTTCAAATGAACAAGATAAAAAAAAAAAAAAAAAAAAAAAAAAATCATCCAGACACCAGAGTGCTGTCACTGACGCACACTGAGAAACCACAATGACATTGACATACAGTAAAACAAACCTCAATGTCATAGAGTCTATGTCATTATGAGCATATTTTACATGAAGTGTCAACAAAGCTCCTCAAAAATTAGAATTCTTTTGCAACAGGTAGGTGGAAAAAGTACTCGTGAACTGTTGAGTTCTAGGTTTGTTTGTGTGTGGGTGAAGAGTTGAGGTACATGTGCATTTGCCGAACCATCAAACAATGTCTTAACGAGGCTTCAGACACTTATTTCATGATGTAATGCGTTCTATCACTTCTCGTGTTGAGATTTTTCCTCGCCTTGCAGCTTTGCAACCCAGTGTGACAGACATCTAGTGACGTGCATCCCAACACATGTTATTCTCTGAACCACGTACAATGCAGCGGTTTACATACACTGCAAGTTAATTGCACTAAACATGTAAACACAGCATGGTTACAGTACATCAGTATACAGAAGTATATGTTACTTCCTTGGAAAAACAAAACAAAATAGATTAGTTACAGACACAAAGAACAGGGATGGGAGGAAGTAGGAAGTAGAGGGGGAACGGGTGTGATATGATGGAGGGTACTTTAACAGGGAGGACGGTAAGACTGTGAGTTTGAAGAAGTATACAGTACCAGGATGAGAAGGATGAAACCATAGATAGGCAACCAGTCTCCACTGTTGTCAGATATGATAGAGTGTCTCAATGTTTGGTGAGAGACTTTCTACAAGTGTTATCAAGCTGCAATAAAACGCTGATCCCTGCACTGCTAACAGGCACACTAAGCACAGTAAATCTCCAAACAGATCTGCAGCTAAATCAAGAGAACGAAATGTGAGCCAATCCACGTGGAGCTCCCAGTCAATGGTGAATTTAACCCATAAAGACCCAAATATTCACTGGTAACCAAAGCATTTACAGATTTAACAATTTAATACATGTTGATCCATTAAACCCATCAATACAAAGTGATTGATATAAAATAGAATTTGTCATCTTTTCCTAATTGGACGTTCAGAGGCTCCGTAAACCTGGAAAAACTGTCATCTTCTACAATAATGAACTGGTGAATTAACCAGTAAAACCCAGTTGAATCAATGATAGTGGATGGAGACCCTTGGTTTATGTTGAGTTAATGATAAATTTGACTGAAAAAAAAAACATTTCCAACAGTTTTCTATCTTTCTTAATTTTAATCAGAGTTTTAATTAACATTTACATGATCAGTGAACTAAATATAGGAAAATACCCGATTTACACTGAAAAAATGCTAAATTAAATACATAGATGCAGAAGGATTATGCCACAAATAACAATAGTATAGTAATAATACAACTAATGCATTCATAATGAAATAATTATCTGTAAGTCTACAAAAACATGAGAATATTTTAACAGAAAGGGTCTGGTTCAGTCCTGATCCAAACTTCACATACTGATTGGTTCATGCTGCCTCTTACTAAAAGGTTTTTATTGATATGTATCATGATAAATGTTGAAGGTGAGTCTACTGTGAGGCTGTGTAATGTACAGCACATGAGACTTAAGCATGTTTATGAAATGTATCCGTGGAAAAAATATAAGATGGATGTATTGTTAATATTTTAGCTAGATCTGCAGTCAGTGGAAAGGTGACTTTGGCTGCCATCCAAACTATCTTTAATATAAACAAAGGACTTTATTAGGAATTTGTAATGAACAGTGAATGGAGTCACGTAGGCCTGAATGTCTAAACTACAGTTGGCTGATTATCACATTTGATTGGCTATTTTTATTGTGGGTCAGCAGAGCAGATATAGAGAGTACAATATATAATATCCTTTGGATAATAAAGTAATCAGCAAAAAAAATCCTCCCTCTTGAAGGCCAAAGTACTTGCCCTGTATCAAAAATAACTTGCCTCTCCCACTTGCAGATGATGACATTTGGAATATGATTTAGCCTTGTCGCCAAGTTACTATCACCATGGGGCCTTAGGTAAACACGTCTGATGGGACCCAAAGGTCTAGCACCAACACTGGGCTGGGAGGACAGGCAAGTGCGGAGGCTCTTGGCCCTGCAGAAAATCAGCAGAAGCCAAGCAGGAAACATCTGGAAGACCCAGTGCAAACAGATGTCGGAATGAGATAAGAACCCATGAGTTTGAGTTCAGCCTCCCATCTCTGTATGACGGAGCTTTGTAACATCCAGGTGGGCTGTAGCCTTGGCTCCAATAGCTCAAAGGTCCAAATAATCAAACTTTTTTTTTTTTTTCTCACACTAGCATCTGGACGAGGCTGTGAATGTTGTCAGTAACTTGTGTTCCATTGTTCCTAGTCTCATTTTGATCCATTGTCATCCAGACTCTCATGAGACTCCCTTTACACAATGTTTTTAGCACTCCAGGTCACCATTTACATCATTTCCTGCCATAGTTTCAACATCATTTGGGCAACAAAGTGAACTATGCATCAATGGTTGGCCATTCAGTCAGATTGCCCACGCTTTGCTCATTGTTGGGGTGGATATTGTTTAATATTGAATTGCAGTGTCAACTTTATTGTTTATTTTCAATTGCTCATCTAAACAGTTAAAATAAATAGGCATATAACTAACAAGTGTATGAGCAGTAAAACATTATTATTTTTAACCCTTTGCATTATCAGCAACACTATATATATATATATATATGTATATATAAATACGTATATATGTCACTCCTGCTTTATGACTTCTGATTACTTTGCGTGAGGAACAAACACACTGAAGAAAGTAAAAGAGATAAATAATGAAGAAAACTATGTCATTCACACAGATGAGTAGAAACCACAGGGGAAGGTTGGTTCCTGTTAAACTATAAAAAGGTTTCCCTTGGGACATAAGATCTGAAGTGGAACTCACAGATTGTTCTGCACTCAGAGGCGACTGCACACCACCAGCCTGGATCTCTATAAATTGATAAATAATGGGTCCTTAGTGGCAGGAAAAGTTACAGAAAAGTTACTTAGAGTAAGACTGAAAAAATGAATGCATTTATGTAATTTGTGGAATGATGTTAGAGTTCATCAGTGACTACATTGTGTACTTGTTGTGATATTATTTCTAAAAGTCTTCAAATATAAGAACCAAATATCATCCAGTTTTTGAAGGTCATCCAAAACGATATGTGTTTTTTGATATCACAAATTTATCCCACTAGTGGGTTGTGTTATAGCAATCATAAATCCACTTGGAAATAATTTTGGGACTCTAAACAAATGGAGATGGAAAATAACTGAGGAATGAAGTTAAAATTATTCATTTGACAGTTATGCAATGACTAAGTTTTTCCTACTGACAGTTGGGGGTGGGGTCTTTTGTCTTGTATTTAATTAACTTAAATCTGCACTTCTACTTCCAGTGGACATGAATAGAGCTCGAAATGTAAAACAACTCATGTTCTTGCAAGCTTTTGGTTTCAACTTCCTTCTGTTCACATATTATAGGGGACCTGAGCCAACAACAAAACAAAACTCATCAAGGAAATAGAAGTCATTAAGGACAAAAGCATCTTCTTAATGAATCTATTGTAATCCTCTTACAAACAACTATATTAATCCCACCTGGGACAGTGTGTTTGTAGCTATTTACTTTGTTGTAACAGGATGATATAACCAAACAAGGACACACACTGCACCCAAGCCAGACATGATTTAGATTCTTCCACTCCATTCCACCTCAGACACACCCTCCCTCTACCAGAGTAATTGAGAGTATTAACCACGCTACCCTTGGGATGACCACTGAATCACCGCACAAACAGGAAGTAGAGAAGAGGTCAGTGAATGAAAGGAGGAAGTGCTGGCAAACAGCAACAATACAAGAGGAGGAAACCCCCTATTATAAATAGGAACAGACCCCTGCAGAGTGGTGTTTGGGGTCATGACTGGAGGGATGGGAGACAATAGGAGAGCAAGGCCACTGGTTGACCAGCGTAGGTGTGATGCGTCTGTACGACTGAGATAGTAAAAATGTAAGGGTCACCACACAACAAGACAAAAGAGCAGAATGATTAGAAGACTAACAGAGATGACCTTATCATTACAGTAGTGTATCTTAGTGTCAATAGTAGTCTGTTGAGGTAGATGTTAGACATACAGGGTGACAACAGATTTATTACATTAATCGACAAATCTATGGAAATTATTACAAAATAAAATATAAATCTTGGAGTTTTTTTGGTTTTGTTTATTGTTTTACCTTGTTTAATGTACCTTTATATGAGAACCATTAGTTGCATCAAGACAGAACTCAATTTCCTGCTGTGTTAGCTGTACTATAGCCTCATTAATGGTATCAATGACATCAGTCATCTTTTACTTTCATAGCTTTCTTTGATACACAATATATTTAACATAACTCCATAGCAAGAAATCCAGGGGGGGCGATATCTGATGAATGAGGTGTTTGATTTAGGAACTCAACCACATGCAGAACACAAATGGACCAGTGTGCCATCTACATGGAAAATGATGGTTGGTTGAAGGTCAGTTCTGGTGACACATATTTACGTCAACATTTGCAGTAATTTATTCCTCATTTAAGAAAAAAACATGTCTATGATTTGATTACAGATGATCTCATGATGTGATTGCAATCTTTGATAAATACTGGGTATAGAGCACAAATCTGATTAACATATGTAGAGTATTTGTCATATGTTTTTTACCATCAGCCACCTGACATCAAGGTATTGTCATCAGTTGGTTATACATCTGTCTGTCCAAAAACTTTGACATGAACGGGATAAGTCAATTTCCTCAGTAGCAGTAGTGTCAATTTTATTTAACCTTTATTTAACCAGGAAATATCCCATTGAGATTAAGAACCTCTTTTACAAGGGAGTCCTGGCAGCAGCAAAGCAAGACATAGTTACAGGAATACACAGTTAAAATAACAACACACACATTTGACAACAAACAGTGAATGGACTACACTTATATAGCACATTTTCCACCTTCAAGATATTCAAAGTGCTTTACATAGGCCTCATGTTCACCCATTCACACACACACCAGTAGGCAGCTGCTGCCAGTCCTACTGACAGCAATTAAGGGTTCAGTGTCTTGCCCAAGGACACTTCAACACGCAGACAGTCAGAACCAGGTTTCAAACCGCCAATCCTTCAGTCATTGGACAACCCACTCTACCAACTGAGCTATAGTTGCCCAGTCGAGTCAAGCTGAGCTACTAATGGAAACGCAACATTAATGAGGCTCCACTATTAGTCATTTTGAGTGATGGTGCTTGTCACATTTTTGTAGTAAAGGAAAGCTATGGTAGATGGCTTGTTTTGAAGCCCACTCAATATAGTATAGAAATGAACCAATGATGAATGGGGACTTTTCTGGTGGTAACTCCAAATTTTATCATGTTTTAGAACCAAGGTTTTCATATTTTGGTTATAGAAAAACATATAGTATCTCTAAGTTTGTTTATATGAAACTGGTAGTTAAAAACAGGATAGACGTCCTGTTTTTGTTTGGTTTGACAGACACCAGTTATATACTAATGTTATGAAACAAGTTTGGAAATGTTTAGAATGTATTTTGAAAATAAATGTTTACAAGGGTAAAAAAAGAAAAAAAATATTCTGATGAAACATATTTTTATATCATTATTTGTTGAAAAATCTGCATGTAACACCAAATATATTTCCAAATATATTTTTATTCTCTCACAGGTGTATTATGGGAAATCAACTAATTATCCAAGGCAGAGTGTTTCACAAAAATGACCACTGTTGCAAAATCACTTGCAATTTCATGAGGTTAAATGGGCAGGATCTGGATGCAACACAAATAGACACAATGGGAAAACCTGGATTGAGACAACTGAAAAACCCACATGTACAGATTAGTAAAACCACTAGGATCATCAAATGTAATGCAGTGCCTTTACTTATAACAATGTATGAGACCATTTCAAGCCATTTTTTAAAGATAAAATGCACTGACGCCTACACTAAGTAGATTTTGGTTCTATTTGTAGCCTCAATAATTTCCTAAAAATTAATCAACTTTGTGATGGCTCAATGCAAGAGTATAATTATTTTTTGCATTTATCTGAGGTCATCATTAGGTACATCCTCGGTGGAAATATGCAACATTTTTCTTTCATCATCAGGTCTAAAATGCGGGAAAAGTGCTCAGTACCAAAATTAACCCATACTGTATAGCCTATTATAACGGATGTGGACAAGACCAAGGTATATATATATATATATATATATATATATATATATATATATATATATATATATATATATATATATATATATATATGTTTTGATACAAACCTTCAAGTTCATCTGTGTAAAACTGAGGTTCATGCAGTTTAAACCATCTCATTGTTGTCTTCCTTTTCAATTACCTTTCTGAAGTTAAATTAGAGTGAAACATACATTTTATTGTGTGTTTGCATATTTGAGCAGGATTTCCATATGTTACAACAGTTATCTAGTTGTGTCAGTCTGCTGCCAGGGCTACGGAAAGAAGGTCAGTCTGCTCCTCACCTAACACATACTGTAAAACTGTTGAGTACTGTGGACCTCCACCCATTTTCAGTGAAGCATCATCACAACTACAGCCAGACACTTCCCAAAGGAAATCCTCAGGCCGGCTAGACACATCATATACAGTATGATTATTATCGCAATGCACCATCTGGCAGTGTTTTGAACAGGTTGACAGGTTGAGAGCATTGAACAAACATATTTGTCTAAGCAACCAAGGTCATATACCACTATCACGATGAAATTTGTTGTTACAGGTTGAGATTTACTATTGTTAATTGCAAATGAACAGATGATAGTGAACATTATGAATCTTTGTCTGCATTTGATCAGTTTAATTCTATTATATTTACTTTTGCAACAGAGCAGAAACAAGAATTGCATATTTATGATCAATATTTAATTAGGACATGATAAATTAATAACATGCAACTCTAAATATTAGCTAAAATTTATTTAATGTATATTTCGAAATTACTGTGATTAACTGACTAGAGGCAGTCATTGAGTCAAATGGTAATGACAAAGAAGACAAATCTCTCTTGTGTGAAAAACAGAACAAGTATTATATTGAGAGGCATGTTCTTAGATAGAAAATGACAAGTGTAATTTTGACAAAAAGCGCAGAAGGTCTTTAGGCCTGTGGTGGATCACACATCAATTATCACATCTGGATTGATTTTGACAAGTTTAAATGTGGTACATAAGAAGATAATGGTTTGAGAGATAATGGGAATTTCACTGAGCTAAAAACTGCCACACTGTCAAAAAGATAAATTATCGGGTCAGGAAAGGGGATGAAACAAAAGCTGAATAGTTAGTTGACAAGCATGCATATATTTGAATGATTAGAAGTTCATCTTCTCTTCGGCAATCCATCATCTTGTGAGGAAACAATATTTATGCCGGTTTAGTGACTTACATGACATGTTGAAATCAGATAAACACTGGTGAGGACTCCTCTTGGTGTAACAGGTTAGTGTTAATTATTGCAAACATAATGAAATATCTATTCTAAGAACATAAAATACAAGTCAAATTTCACTTTTATGTGTCAACCAGACAGAAATATGATATCCAACAAGGCATCGCTGTCTTGAAAGAACCATACGAAGGAGGAGACAGAAGTCTCTGAGGAGTTGGCCAAGCAAGGGAGTAACATGGAAGGGCTTAGGGCGGCATCTGAGGCCTTTCACCTTGGAGCTGTTAACAGTCAGGCCTGTGATCCCAAGGCCCCTGTTAAAGACCCCCTTGGGTTTAAGACTGTAACCAGAGAGTTGGAATAACAGAGGAGGGAGGCAACATGCGGCGTGGGCCCATGTGGTGTGGTGGGTTCAGCTCGGCTCGGCTCTCCACTTGGCCTGGGGAGAGGTCACAGGGTAAGAGAACCACTCTCTCTCCCTCTGTGTCGCTCCCTCTTTTTTGGACATAGATCAGCCAGGCAGGAGGTCAGAGGGAGGTGGACTCCCTGGAGCCTCTGTAGGGTGGACACAGTGGCTAAGGTCGAAGGAGCCTAGTGGTTGGAAGACATTTATCACTTAATGCCTTGAATGTGTAAAAAAGAATGAGGTGTGTTTGCGTGTATCTATATTTATGTGTGTGTGACTGGTGTATTTTTGTGTATGTTTGTCAGTTTTGACCAAAGCAGCACTAGCTTTGGGTTTGCAGCGCTTCTCCAAAGTTTAATTTGGCATGACCCAGATATATCTTAAGCTTTCAGCACTTTTAAAATGTGTAGCTCTGTGTAGGCGGCACTGTGGTGAAAACCTGCCCAGCCTCTGACTTCTATTACCTGGTAAGATGTGCAAGGACCATTAGCTCAGTTCAAAAATGTTTAAACCAGAGTCAGAGCTTTAAGGCATAAAAGAAAGAATACATTTGTATGTAAACTAAATCAAATATCCTCTTGAGACCCAACAGTGCCAAAGTTTTAGCTTTTTAACATCAAACAATTGTCTTGAGTGGAAATTGCATAATGCAATAGTTTTTTCTATTTCAGATACATTTTAAAATTTTTTTTTACTTATTCATTTTTTAATGGACTGTCCTTTGCAATAGACATCATTTTATTTAGTAAAACTGTCAAACGTGTGTGTCCCCTACAGAGAACAAAAATCTCAGAAGCATATAATTGTAAAATCAACTGTAATGCCTTATGTTGCATCAGTTCAGTTCAGCTCCCCATTGAAGACTCACTATCTTATTATGTCCAATGGAAAATGAATGTATGTATGATGTTATTTAATCTAGAAGTTGTCAGCGTCTATATGTCTGTGAAGTTTAACATTTCTTAAATCAATTCCATCCATGAATTAGTGTCAGTTTCACACCAGAGATGGAGAGCTGGTGACTGTGATGTCTAATCAGGCACTATCTACTTAGCATACCTGTCAGCTCAAACCTTCATACATCAGCTTACACAGTGCAATGGAAACATTGAAAGGTCAAGTTCACTGGCGGTTGATTCAGAGCGCAAAACCCTGCTAACCTGTTTTTTTCCTCCTCGTGCCTTATTTGCTTGTGCAAACCCGAAGAGATGTTTTAAGATTTTTTTTTTTTTTTTTTTTTTTTTTACATTTCACACCTTAGATGGGGGTTGGTAAACAAATGCTACAGATCCCTTGGGTGTGGAGCTCGGCGAACCGCAGAGCCTTATTTGCTCCTTCTTGTCTCAGCTTGCGGGTGTGTATTTCTGTCCTTCTGAAGATGCAAAGGTAGAGTGGTGGGACACACATCAGCACACCATCTAATGTGCAAACACCCATGCACATACATGCACACACAAACAAACAGAAGTACTTAAGCACACAGCAACCTGCAACAAAGCAACCAAAAATAACAAGCACCTGTTGCTCAAACCACAATGTCTACAATGAAGCCAAATTAGAGCGTTTCCTAGGCAACAGTAATTTCAATCACAAGCCACAGCAGCGGCCTAGAAAACAACTACACTTAAACAATGCTGCAACATGAGTCACTGGTAAACAATGAACTAATGTGTGTTTTGGTAATGGTACATGTTTGTGTATTTATTCTCTATATTGTATTATTGGGTTGTGGTCCAATTTGACACCGTGTTTGATGTCACCACTAAGCTCTATTGGCTGTTTCATGTTAAGGTCACATCTCTTGAAATGTTAAATTATTACCCTTAACACAAACTTCTTCACCAGAAACCAGTTTGTTCATCACTAAAAAGACCACTGTCTTCATGTGTCATAGGGGCTCCTCTAGTGGTCACAACCAGCAGTGCAGCACAATAATGACTAAAATATAAGCATGGCATGCAATTACACATTACTGTTCTGTTGCCTATTTACACTACATACTGAGTTGTGTGCTATGATATATGTTACATGCAGTGAATCTGATTAAATACACAGGTTTATTGCACATGTGTGTATGTGTGTGCTGCATCTCTTGATTTGCCAAGAAACTCATTACATCTAAATCCCCTTCATAATGAATGGAAGGAAGGCAAAAGAGCCCTTAAGTACAGAATACTAGGATGTGCAGTGTGCCAAAGGGGTTGTAACTGAGTGTCAAGAGGGTGCTCCTAATGTTTTGTCCACATATGTGTTCATGTGAACTAAAGTGGGGTGTGTGAGTACAAGGAGACGCTGGTCTAAGGAGCCTCACTTCTTCACAAAAGAAATCATAATTGGAAGCACATGTGTTGCACTGTGCAGCAGTTTAGGTTTGAGGGGGGTGAGAGTGGAAGAGCTGTGTGTGTGTGTGTGTGTGTGTGTGGGGGGGGGTATATAGGTTGCTATCATGAATGAGGGTGTTGCTGTGGAGAGAAAGAAACAGAGGAGGGGAAAACAAATCTGTTTGTGGGGGGTGGGTGCTGAGGGTCTGGTGGTTGGGAGGGCATGAGAATGTAAACCTCAATGTAAGTGAGGCGAGTTACTCAGGCCTGAGACAGGCCTGGGAACACAGGGAAGGGGACAAGGGGAAGGGAATGGTGTCCGTGGGCTCAATTTAAACCATATTGTCAAACAAGTAAAATGTTAAAATACAGACATGTTATCTTTGTACTTTCTCTCCTGCCATCACCATTTACTGCATTGATACAGTACAGATATCTGCTCACTTCAGTCAAAGAAATGTCATGTCAGCACATGGTTCACATGTCATCAGTAAAGCATCAAATCTGTTCTTTCTTTCTTTCTTTCTTTCTTTCTTTCTTTCTTTCTTTCTTTCTTTCTTTCTTTTGGCACATAGATAGATAGATAGATAGATAGATAGATAGATAGATAGATAGATAGATAGATAGATAGATAGATAGATAGATAGATAGATAGATAGATAGATAGATAGATAGATAGATAGATAGATAGATAGATAGATAGATAGATAGATAGATAGATTTTTTTCCATTTTATACAAACATTGATGCACTGCAGAAATGAAATAGCAATGCACAGACAACATGAATAAATACATGATTAAAAACAGATTAAATAAATCCTAAAATACGGATTTAAAATGTGCATAGTGACTTAAAATGCTATAAAAACTGGCTGATACATATATGCTTAAAATAATTTTTGCACATATAAATAGAAATGTCATATCCAAATAAACCACCTACTTAAAGTTGCAGTAGCAGTTGGGACAAAATAATTTATTTTTCTTTCTTTCTTTCTTTCTTTCTTTCTTTCTTTCTTTCTTTCTTTCTTTCTTTCTTTCTTTCTTTCTTTCTTTCTTTCTTTCTTTCTTTCTTTCTTTCTTTCTTTCTTTCTTTCTTTCTATGGTTGTACAACATTTAGAGCCCTATAAAAGAATACAATTCAAATATTATGAGATAATGTGGATTTATGCTGTAATTACATTTCATAACAATCGTGTAATCTTGTAACTCTCATTTTTCTCTTTAACAAATTGACCAAAACTCAGACATGCATGAAATCTATCCTTGTTTGGATGATACATGAAGCTACTGTACCAAGAACATATCATTTTAACTGTTTTTTTTCTCTTTTCTTTTTGGTGCTCAACCCCCTGATGCTGCAATAAGAGTCTAACATGAGAACAAAAGGCCATGGGACTGAGCATCTGGCTCACTCAGATTTATAAAGCTTCATAAAAAATGGGCCCAAAATGTCTGGCTTGGGGCCTGACATCCCATCCTTGTCTCTGGATGGTTGCCAGGAAAATAATGTCCACCTAAAAAAAAAAAAAGGACAACACTTTTTCCACTTTTTTTTATTTATTACTACAAATGACAAAGGGGCAGGTAGGTGAGAGAAGAAGAGTGGAAAAGGTACTGAAGGAGGTGAGTGATGGTGAATGGATAGATAGAAGGAGTGGGTGGGAGGAAGAGGAGAAGAGAAGAGGAAGAGGACGATGAAGAACGGAGCTGTGAGGACAAGGAGGAGGAGGAGGAAGAGGGATGAAGAAAGTACATAAAGGTCTACGAGGTTAGGAAGGACACCCTATAAGGCCTGAAAATGAGAATTCTATCTCCCACCTCCACCTCCTCTCTACCTACACACACTCTTCCCTCCCTTCCTCCACCTTAAACTCCTCTCTGGCAGCACCTGAATTCTGGGTCTCATCAGAGCTACCTGCCAGGGATTAACCAGAACCTGTTACCCCTCAGTGTCAGATGACTGAGCTCTTTTTCCTTGTGTCTTTCTCTTTCTCACACACTTGTACGTTCATATACACACACACACACACACACACACACACACACACACACACACACACACACACTGTGAGAGTCAGTAATAGGAACCAGCTGGGCTTTCAAGGCCGTGCAGTGGGCCAGACAGGCCCATTCATAACCCTCTAGTGACTTTTAATGAAGGTGGGTTCGGGGGCAGGAGTGTGGGGAAATGATGAAAGAGGGCGGAGATGGCTGACTACTTCTTCCTCACTCTTTATACATTCAAAGCAATGAAAGTACTGTGCCTAAGCTTGGATAGTCCAGAGCTCCATCATTATTCATCCATTATCTTACCTGCTATGTTAAAAGGATGCTTAAACAGATTCTGTCCAACTCCATGTTCACCCAAGGCTTTGAAAGAGCACGTTTCATTTCATTTATTTGGATCTCCATTAGCTATGGTTTAAGCCATTGCTATTATTCCTGGAGTCGACACCCAACACAATCATCTTTACATCACAGTACACCAATTACAAAAACACCCACACCACAATACAAAACAAACAATAATAAAAAAAAAAACAAAAAAACATGAATGACTATTACAAAACACCCACAACATCCACATAACCTACTGTAGGGCCTATAGTTCAATTAACACAACCTTCCAAAAAAGTACCTTTTTTAGCATTCTTTGTAAATGATCATATATATTTTACAGTTATATATCAATATAGTACCAATCAATTAAACATGATCAGATACTGCTGCACATTATTTCTCCAGTAAATACTCTTTCAACAATTCTTTAAATCTATATTTGTTATTTTCTTGGATAATTTGTCCTGGCAAAGCATTGCATCACTGTGGTACCATGGTGAAGTTTATAAACTAACCTGATAAATACAAAGATGTATATCTGTCAATAGCAGACACAGACTTCCAAAACCCCATAATAATCCTTAGTGATCTGGAACCACACAGGATATGGGATATAAATCTGACAACTGCAATTTTGGCCACGGTAAACATACTTACAAGGACATGTACATTTATAGTGTCTATTATAGTGTCATATATCCCTATATCCCAGCCAATAAGTAGTCATAACACAAAGTTTAAACAGTCATCTTGTGGTTTAAATACAGGGGTTTGCGCTTACATTACATACTGTCATTGAATGTAAAAACAGCTTCATGTGGACATCTTTGCATATTTACAGATACACAAACAGTCATAATGAGTTTTATGATGAACATAGAGTACATTTTTAGTGTCTATAATAAATAATAGAAGCCAAATGTTGTGTGGTGTTTGGGTTTGATGCATTTCTTAATTTGCATGTAAGTGTTTTGGGCCGTTGTCCCCTCTGTGTTGCTTTCTCTGAGGGTGGATGGGTAATGTAACATGAGCTGGTGAAGTAACAGTGAAGAAACAGCCCATTACACCCTGAGGTCAGACCGATGTGAACACTAATAAACCTGGCATATGCACACATTCCTCCCTGTCAAAACTACAAGCCAATGAACATACTTCAGGAAAAAATAATCATCTTACAAGGTTGTGTCTCAAGTTATCTAGAATTTAATAAGACAGATACATTGTTTATTTGTATGTAATTCACTGGATTTTGGTAAAGCTTATAAAAAAACGTGATGTTCTCCATCAAATTTACATTCACGTCCACTACAAAACAGACAAATAACAACACAAACCCATTCTAACAGCCATTAGACATGCACACAGTCAGCCACACACACACACACAAACTAAGTACATGCATGTTTTCAGTGGGCAGAAGGAGCGAAATCGAGGGTATGTCACAAACCTCCCACGCTCTCCACTTCAGCCCTGGTGGCCGCGCAGCCTTTGATATTTCCCACATAATAACTATGTGGTTTTCAACTAACCCCAGGAATGTTTATATGAAACAAATAGTGCAACACATGACTACATTATGAAGTTTCATGCAAATGTACAATAATGATCCAGGAAATATTTCACTCATGTTGAGGTTTGATTTAATCTTTCTTTCACTTCTGTAAACTATTGCAGCATTAAATCCCTGTTTAGCAGCTTTACAAGAAACTGAGACATAAGCAGTTTTGATAGGTTTAATTTCATATATTGCAGAGTGACAGTCGGAAAACAGATGATGTAGAACTACAGGAAGGGACATATGTATTTGAACAGTGATGCAGACAGTTTAATTTTGATTATGTGTAGCACATCATCGGATATGAACTAAAACAGTCAAGATATGACGTTAAGTTTTAATCTATAAGAAGTCAAACTGGAGACGACCAAGACCATTTAATGATCTGAACTGTTTCATACCATTAATACTGTCAACACATGTAAATACCTGGTGTAAAATGCTGTTTGTCATCTTTTCATGGTCATCAGATATGACCCATTTGGACGTTCAGAAGCTCGGTAGTTACTGTGGAAATACTGTCATCTTCTACAACACTGATTTACCAGTAAAATTGGATTTGGATCAATGGTAGTGGATGAAGACGCTGTTTTAATGTTCAGTTATTGATATTTCTGCTGAAAAATTTACATTTTCTTCAAATTTTTCTATTTCTCAGCTTTTCTGAACACCTTGTCATATCAGTGAATTAAACAAAACTGAAAAATGCTTGATTTATACTGATAATATATAAAATCCAGAGGATAACATTATAAATAAATTGTGATAAATTACTTAAGAAAGATTAGATACAGAGAAAATATCATCTGAGAATTGACATAAAAGTGGTGCTAAGTCTTTATGGGTTAATTCTAGGGATCTAACAAAAAATATTAAGAAATACAATGATTTTCAGAGGCTCAAAAGTAGAGATGACTGACATGAGTGACAAGCAACTTGAGCTCCAGATGTGGCCTGTTCTCTAATAATAGAGAATCTGGGGTTGATTTCAAATGTTAAATTTGTATTTGGTAGCTTTTCTCAGGGTTATGAAGTCATTAAATACATGTATGTGTCACTGTCCAGATTGATTCTATTCCACCTGTTGCTATATGCTATGATAAACTAATGAACCATAAACTGGGTAATGCATTAGCCTGTAAGTAGAATCTCTAAGTAAAGTATACTTCACGTGAAGGTGGTATTTTAAGATGGAAGATGTTTTCATCAAAACACTCTACTGTTCTGTCTGGGATTTTTTTTGCACTCAAATTTGCCACAAAATCCAAGAAAACACAAAAAATGCAGAGAGAAAATATACAAAACATGGTAAAATCCACTGAAATTCATTAAAAAAAAAAATCAACTACCATGGAAAAAGCAATGAAAAAAAACCCCACAAAAAATCAACAAATGTAATAAAATATCTGAACCATATGCAAAAATATTCACATATAATTAACATATTGATTCAACGTCTTTGACAGTTTCAACAAAACAACTGTAACACACCTGTTCATTGTGTTACGTTTTTGATCAGATTACTCATGATCATGGATTATTCTGTGTCAATGGGTTAATTTTTGACAGCCCTAATTAAAATGGTTCATATAGTTGCAACGTAATGCTCACATTTCCATTATATTTCAAATGTTTTATATAAGAACTCCATCCTCCTGTCTTCCTCCTACTATAATTGAGTGGTCATTTAAGTGATGATGAACAGTGTCCTGCTAAATATTGTCTGCTGCACTTGGCGGATGTGGCTGTGTGGTGTGGTTGTGTCAGACAGCGCTGATCGGTTACAAGTGGAGAGGAGATCATCCGGAGTTGAAAAGATGATGGTTCTCTTGTTCTGTTGGGCTTTCCTCCATGTGATCACTGTCTACATACAAGCTGAATCACCAGCAGCGTTCAGTCGGTCAGGCTGAGGGCCAAGAATGCAGAAGCTGCTGGGTGGCGTGCTGGGTGATTTCCTGTCTGAGGGGTCTTCTCATAGTCGTAACGCGATCCACCCTTAGTCCAAAAATAACCAGTGTCCCTGCAGGAGATGGCGTTGTAAAGCTTTGTGGGGCACTAATGCAGCCTACCCTGCTTCCTTCCTTAGAGGATGCTGAGAGGATGGAGCTGATAGCGACTCAATGTTAGCTGTACTGTCAGCAGGGGAGGGGGGTGGAGGGTAGGGGGTAGGAGGGGGGCACATCCAAGGCCATTGGTTTGGTCCAGAACAGGTGATACTTGTAAAAAAGGCTGTCAGCAGTAATCACTATGTTCAGTAATTTGTTATTTCTGTAGTTGCTCTCTGACATATCTGCAGAGGAGTGTTCAGTTTTAAAAATAGTGTGGACGTCTTTATGCATGTATTAATATATGCATCGTAGTTCCTGTCATAACTTACTGTTATTTTTCTGTTCTGCAAGTTTCACACACACACACACACACAAAAAAGCAGTTTCTAAACAGCAACATGTCAGAAATATTTTATTTTTTATCTTTATTCAACCACGTTTTCTTTTCTTGTAGTCTTTATTTAATAAGTCGTATTTATTTTTATTTGATCTTTTTTGTTACCCTGTATTATGTTTAAGTTGATTTGTTTGTCTATCTTTTGTTTGTCTGTTTGTTATTAGGTTTACACCAAAAATAGTGGACCAATTTCCATAACATTTTCAGGAAAGGTGCAAGGTGATCCAGAATAGATCCCATTAAATTTTGGTGAATGTAGGTCAAAGGTCAAGGTCACTGTTACTAAAAATGTGTTTTTGCAATGATAAGAGATAGGGCAAATCAGGTAAAATGTGTCAAAGGGGAGCAGGGTTTGTTGTGTGGGGCACCAATTTTTACCATTATAATTATCACCATGCTTATTATTGATTTTATTGTTGATTATTGCCGCCCCCACCCCACCCATGTCAGTAGAATATCAAGGGGAGCCTCATATATTTTATGAAGTTTGGGTTGGCAACGCAAATTTGTTCAACATCACAAGGCAGCCACACTACCAATCTGCAAAATAGAAAACAAACAAAAAAAAAAAAACACACGCAAGTTATTTGAGAATTAATGATCATTTTCAGTAATGATATGGACATTTAGAGACAAACAACCAATTCATGGACAGTTTAGATTGAGTGAGTAATCTAATGGTGTTTGTCTTTGGATGGTGGAGTATCCAGAGAGAAACATCAAACCTCCACACACAAAGGTTCCTGGTGTCGAAATCAAACCCAGGACCTTCTTGCTTTAAGCCAACGGTAACTCCTTTACCGTAATGAGCTCTGAAAAGCAAAGCCAGAATAAAAACAATTCACCTCTTTTGTCACCGTCATGTGCCAATGAGTCAATGATAAAGGCGGAGAGAGAGAGAGAGAGAGAGAGAGAGAGAAAGAGAGAGAGAGAGAGAGAGAGAGAGAGAGAGAGAGAGAGAGAGAGAGAGAGAGAGAGAGAGAGTTAGAGATGGATTTTTCTATCTTACAGCATCACTTCCCCTAGGAGGCCAGGCATGGGAATTCTATCAAAGAGGATAAGTCATGGTAAAAAGAGAAAACACATAGCACACTTTGAAATATCTGACCCTAATAGCCTGATTATTTGCATGAGGGCCCTGCTTCTCCATAAACAGAGCTGCATGTTTGTGCAGGTTTGTCTGTGTTGTTTCAGAGAGCCCAGTCTCTCCTGGTAGGGGACATTTCACTGGGTCATTATGCAGCAATTTGGGTGGCTGGGCTAGCATTTTTCACAGCACCTAACAAACCGCAGCACAACAGATAGCAAAGAGGTGGAGACACAAAACCAATATGCCGATTCCCTTTGAAGCAGATCCATAGAGAAACATGACTGAGGCCCTTTGCTCCGCGAGAACCCGATAGGAATGAGAATGCGGATCATTTGAGAGAGTTAACTTGTTATATGTGAGACGAGTAGGAGAAAAGTAGAAGGGGAAAAGGCTAAACGGATGCTAAAAATGAAAGAGACCCAATAATGAAATAAATCTGCCCACAGCTTTTTTTTTTTTTCTTTTTCTTTTTTTGTTTAATGAACGTGGAGCTGATTTATTTTCCGTATGGCTCGGCAGATTTATCTGGGTGCAGAACAGAGCGTGCTCTGTTCAGTGCCACGTTCAGCGACCAGGTGTGGGACAGACGGGCTGAAACAGTTAAAAGTAAACTGAGTGCAGTGGAAATGGATCTGCCTCAAAATTTTGTGGCCTATTTTTTTTTTCTTTTATAGGTTTGCCAGGGGAAATAGATTTACTCCTACAATCACAAACACTCTTGCTTTGTCTCTTTTCTCTTCATAGTCACAACAACCCACTGTGGTTTTTTTTTTTTTTTTTTTTTTATGAACTACTTGTGTATGTATGAAAATCCTCACTTTCACGTCTTAAACTGCTCTGTATAGACACTTTATGCTGTAATGTAAATATAATAAGAAAGAGATTAAATTAAAAACATTCATTGTTCCATACTTACACAGAGCATTCAGTAAGAAACAGCAATGTAGAAGAAGATGAAGATAAAGAGAGAGCGGAAAAGTCAGCAAACGAGAGAGAGAGGGAGAGATGAAGAGGGAGAGCATTAGCTGAGAAGAAAGCACTACAAACAAACAGTGAGGGGGGAAATATCATAAACAGATCTGCTGAGACTATTAGGCAATGTAAATATGAAAAATGCCAAGCTGGAGTACATGAACCCTTGCAGGAATGACCCCCTTTGTACCAGAGTAAACTCTGTTTATGAAGACAAAAGAGAACAGGCTCTTGACAGAGCCTTGGGGGACGCCAACAAGGACGGTCAGTTCTCGGAGTATTTTAATGTCCTGCCCTCCCTCTTCCCACTGTCCCACCCAACAGGCACCACAGCATTTATCTTACTCTGCTAAGAAGCACCCTGTACCCTCACCCAGAAAGGGAGGTAAACCATTATCAAAACACTTGTTCAGAAATATAATAAAGCACATGGAGGTCAGAGGACGTGCTTTGTACAGTATTTATCATTTACTTTAGAAAGTTGGGAATGGTTAAAATACCTCTGTAAAAGGCATAAGAAGAAAAAAGAAACATACCTTTTCAATATTAAATGACAGAACTTTAGTTATTTTACCCCCTTAAATGTATGTTCAGTTCATATTCAGTTAATATATACAGTAAATCAGATTCTTTTTTACAATTCACAAAACTGACAAGTGTCATATCTATGTACATTCAAACATTTATTCCAAGTGTGTTTCCGTTGATAAATGTGTGAATTCTATTGCTTCCTGTGCATTGCACTATGTTGAGTTGAGCCCTGAGCTCATTCTGCTGCATTGACTTAGGTTGAGAAAAAGAAATGTATGTTGTCTTTTTATGTGGTGACTTCTCTATAGGCGCTGTCATTGCATCTTTACAGCAAAACAGTTTTCTGAATTGTCAAATGTGAGAGACCGCAATATTAAAATGCAGAATCAAAAAGGGTTTTTTAACAAAAGGTTAGAGTTTTTTTGTGGAATAAAGTAGAGAATTAGGTGACTTAAGCATGTGATTGTATATTAATGTGAGTGTATTTATGTGATATTTTGTTGCATGTATTTGTATGTCTTGTCCTTTCCATTAGGGACCATGTTGGAAACAAGTGTTTACACTTTTACATGTTATCCCTTGGATACCTTGTCATGCTATATCCATAAATAAACCAAACCAAACCAAAAGAACATGAGAAAATGAGAGAAAAAAGTCACAAAAGGTTGAAAGTGTGTTAATCTATTACTCCTCTTGTCATTTGTTTTATTTCACAGTTTCAAAACAGCTTCATACAACATATTTGCTTATTGCTCAAATTAAGTCATGCACTAAACTGACATATTGTTTCAATGCAGTAGTGCTCATGCAACCCCAAATATGGCTGGCGGACTTTCAAGTATGCTTTAGAGATGGAGCAAGTAGTGGTTTGGCTCTCCTTTGACTGACAATTTTCAACCAATGAATCAAACAAGTTCAAATTAGACAAATTAGGCAGAGTGTGATCAACTTAAGTTCATGGCTTGTCTTTGGCATGTGGCTCTGGTATGAGACCAAAATGAAACAGGTCTCACTTTCAGTGGCTTATTGCTGCCCTCTGTCAAAAAATGATGGTCACTGCAGCAACATGTGACAAAAAGACACAGTAGCAAAGCTTCCAAAATATTTAAAAAGAAATAAAATTCAAACAATGAGATGTCCATCAAATAATTCCCAGAATACCATTTGAGCCGTGACAGTCGACTCCCTTTGTGTCAGCCTCTGAGTCTGTTTCCAGGAATGCAATTGCAGACGCAGCACTTCTGTGACCCAATGTGTGTTTCATTTGGGCTTTCTGTCTCAAATACACATGTGGCTCAAATATGTGGCCCAGTTGCTCCAACAGAAACAGTCTATGCTCCAGCGAGATCCTAATGTGCACCTCGCTGGAACGTGCCACACTGACACCAAACTTAGTCAGACAGAGCCACGTGTTCTAAACTTTTAACACACATTCTTCAGAAGCCCTGTCACAGCCAACTACTGATGAGTGGACTCTGAATCATACGAGTTAGACACACACACACACACACACATACATAAAACAGACTAATTAACCAAAAGGAAATGTTAACATCTTAAGATAACAGCAGATATTTTAATCTGTCTTTTTATAACACGATGTGAAACCACAATGAATCAACCCTAAATCAGAAACTTAGAAATAACAATGAAGTTTACTACAAATATTAGACCATGTATGACATTAATATGGAGGCTTAGAAGTAGCTTAACCCTTTATAGGGCATACATAAATACTGTGATCTCGTCATCTGAACCCACTTTATCCTCACTAGGGTCACGGGGGCCTAATCCAGCTATAATAGGCGAAGGCGGGGTACACCCTGTATGAGTCTCCAGTTCATCTCAGGGCTGAACATATATAGACAAACAATCACTCTCACATTCACACCTATGGACAATTTAGGTTAATCAATTAACCTTCTGGGTGGTGGGAGGAAATGGGAGTACCCAGTGAAAACCCACATGGACATGGGGAGAACATGCTAACTCCACACAGAAAGGTCTGGTGTGGGAATCGAACCAGGGACCTTCTCACCATGAGGCACATGTGCTAACCACTGCACCACCGTGCCACCCTACTGTGAAATACAATATATAAATTTTAGTATGTTATTTAAGGAGATCACGAAACGTTATTACTTTTTCAAAATGTTGTGTTGTTATGTAGAAAATCGATGTCAACGAAGTTACCCTATTTAGCAAAAAAAACAAAAAAAAACACAAGTTGTGTTAACTGAAATGAACATGTATTTTAGAAGATAAGAACATCACTTTTAGAACATTAGACTGATCCAGACCTTTGTCCACATCTACGTTATTCCTTTAACGTCATTATTTACATTAGTACCATTACTTCATGGTACTTAACAAAGCAGACCCTGTAGACCACATTGGACCTGAGATCAAGAAGAATTCAACTTATTCTGTATCTTTACATGGTCAATGCAGTAGAACCAATGTTAGTATTAAACACAAATAATCAATGCATTCAGACAGAGGAATAAATAAAGTATTTTATGATTACATGATATTAAGTAACTTATACATACATGACAGTGGTTTGCATATATTTAGAATTCTTACATCTCCTTTTTGTATGGTGTATAAAGTTTTTTTTTCTCTTTTATATTAGTCTCTGGTGCAGTTTCAGGTCATTTGTTATAGTTTCATCCAGGAGGAGAAAGAACATAGGCAGTGGCATTCCTCAGATCAGGGTGTAGCGTGACTTTTGTAAGATTCAGACAAATCTCCTTGGCTACAGAGAATCTACAAATATTAAATCCATTTAGCATGATGTGTTTGCATCCTGCATTGAGTACAGGTTAGTTTCTTTTGGAAACAACAGCAGGACTGTGGAAGTGGCGTGTAAATGTAGATCCATTTCTACATGCTGTTAGTATTTCAACATAAATTGGGTATACAAGTGGAATGAGTGTTATACCTACCCCAGAAAAGCATTTATGTTTATCTTACCTTTACTTGTTCATAGCTGCTAGAATGAGAAAAGTCATGTTCAATTACAGCTCTGGAAAAAAATCCTTTCAAGGGTTTCCTTTACTTGTCTACATTATCCTAAAGGTGGCAATAGGAAAGAAAACTAGTGATGTTTTCAATAAACTATGTAATCAACAATAAGAGGTTGAATCCACAAACACAGTATGTGATGTAACCAACCATGACAGCAAACAGCCACCCTGCAGAAAGGTCTAAGAACAAGAGCTTAAAAGTAAATCTGTAAGTGTTGTGTTGCAGCCGGCTGTGGCCTCAGACTTTATTTTGGATAACACATTTACTCATAAGCCACTCATATGGCAACATGAAATAACCCAAAATAACACACAGACTAAATACATTAACATATCTCAAAGATACATCAAATCATTTTACCAGTATCTCAAAGAAGTCACGGTGTCTGCTTTGAGAGACATTTCCATGTCTAGTGTTCCGTCCTGAACTGTCTACCACAGCTGTAACATGTGGGAATTCTAACTTTGCATGGGAATTCACTTTGAGGAATTCTATTTCATAAAAAAAAAAAAAAACAGTGATGTGGAGCCATACGAGAGATTCCAACTCAGCCCTCAAACTGGCTGTATAATTTACAACTTGGCCGAGAGGACTGTAAATAGCTCTTCAGAGTGTCTGCTCTTATGACAGGACATATACAACTATCTAAATATACTTAACATATTTTGAAAGACTAAAATGGTATCTATTCCCACCTGAACAACAGCAGGAAGCATTTTCATTAAAACAGGAAAGAAGCTAATCAGTGTCAAAAATACATTGAACATATATAATAGCAAGTAAAATCACCTTAATGCATCCGTGATAGTAGTTTCTCTGCATTTCTTCATAGATTGTCTTACTGTGACCCCCCCCCCCACCCCAACCATTGGGACAATACTTTTGTAACGTACACTATAGACTTACAGTGTTCTGACATTGTGATCACTGCCAACATTTACCTTGTTACCATTTTTATTACATTCAGTGAAAATGCTTTTGTGAGACACAAAAGATAGAGTGAGAAGGTGAGGAGAACCAGGGCCGAGCGAGAAACGAGAGAGAGAGCGAGAGAGAGAGAGAGAGAGTGAAGAGGCTCATACTTCCAAGGTATAGAAGGCTGTTTGCCAGATGCACTCTCAGCAGCTGGATAACAGATACAATGAAATTTCAGATCTTTCTATAAATACCACTACCAGCTGCTTCTAGTTTGTGTCAGATGATTATTAAGAAGTCCTACATATTAACTGTTTGTTACCACATATTGAGCAACGTTAATGTATTCTGTGTGACACAAAAGGGTCTGGGGTAAAACTTGAGCATCTCAAACTGATCTGACATGAGATAGATTATGTTTTGTTTTTATTTGGGGGGGGGGGTGCAGATCATTTGGGGGGGGGGGGGGGGATCTGCTGGGCCATAAACTTGTTTTTGTGGGTCCAACTTGTTGCATTAGTTTTTGTGAGGTTTTACAAGGAATAATATGTTAAGGTCATGAATGTGGCGACCGACAGCATCTTTCACTGGTCTACCCACTGACTCCCTGGGTTCGTCCCATGGGGCTTCTCGTGTTACCTGCCAATGCCTCCCAACCACCTCTGGACCAGCAACTCGCTGCATTTTGGCTTGAACATAACTTTGTGAAGTTGGTGTTTTTACGCCAACCCTCACACAGCAAATTCTGAGCTTGACACTTGTTCAAAAATGTCCAACATACAAATGAGTATGGATGACTCTAAATCCAGGGACCACTAAAGCAATAGAGCAGCAAGAACAAAGTAATTGCATTGTTTGTAGAAAGAAGTTATGGTAATAATATAGTTGTGCAGGTTCACTTATACGGTTATAGCTATTGAACTTTACAGAAATATATAATCGTCATGGAAAATGACTTCCTGCCTTCCTTCAACACAATGGGAAACCATGTTTTTTGGGGTATTTCATGTTTGATGTGTGTTCTTGTGTCAGCATAGTGTAATAAATAAAATAAAAATACAGATATAGCTGTCTTTGAGCATAACAAGAGCAACCTTGAATGCTACAAAAACTATTGTTTGTTTTTTGCCCTAATAGGCAAGGACCTAGAATTCAATGATGATTGCATCTTTCTGGTCAAAAATAGATAAGTTGTGAAAAAGGTTTTTAATTTTAAAGCTTCAATAGGTTTGAAAGTGTTTTACAAATTATTATTATTATTATTATTATTATTATTATTATTATTATTATTATTATTATTATTATTATTATTATTATTATTATTATTATTATTATTATTATTATTATTATTATTATTATTATTATTATTATTATTATTATTATTTACCCTCTATCCTCTCCAACAATGACATAATATAAAGGTAGACAAAGCTCCAAGTTAGAGAAGCTACCACATAGCTAGTATGCAACAGAAGAAAATTTTTATGGTTTATTTTAATTAGACATTAAAGCTAGCATTTACACATCTTCATATCCAATTCTGAAACTACAATTTGCTGACTTTTTACGATGAACTGGTAAACCGTTAATGCCAATTTTTTTGCTTAGGCTACTACAACTTTAATCCATCATTGAACAAAACGAAATATTGATCCAAAATGTTTAATACCCAACATTTTTAATACCTTTTGGTAATCAGACATCACCCATTTGGACATTCAGATCCCATCGTGAACATGAAAACACCAACATCTTCTACAGCAAAGGTGTCAAACATAAGGCCCAGTGGATGAATAACAATGAAGATTTTAACAAGCAGTGGTGTAAAAATCATATTAATTCAGGTTCCACATACAGAAAAATTTGATCTCAATTGGGTCAGACCAGTAAAATATGATCATAATAACCTATAAATAATGAAAACAGTAGATGATATCTTTGTTTTAGTGTAAAAATGGAATATTACATGAAAATCTTGATATTGACAAATTATCTTTTTTCAGAAAATGTGAATAACCTGAACAAATATGTACAACCTGAAATTTTATCAATATTCTGCCTGTTACTAAATGTTTTATCTATTTCTAATTGTAATTGAGTCAAACTGAGGCTAAATATTGTTAAAATTGCACTTGATTTTCTTAAGACAATTCAAGTTATTAAGATTTTTAAGTGGACATTGTAGATGTAAACATTATCATAATGTAATCATTATTTCATTAGCAGATCAAATTTGACTTAATGTGGCCCCTGAACTGAATGACTTTGACAGCCCTGTTCTACAGCATTGATTCACCATTAAAACCCATAGTTTAATAAATAACAGTGGAAGGAGACCCTTGCTTCTATGCTGCTCAGTTCATGAAAAAATTCACCTTTTCTTCAGTTTTCTCCATTTCTGATTTAAGAACCTTCCACTTTAATTCGAGCTTTAAAGAACACATACATGAGCTGTAAATGAAATATAGGAAAATGCATGATGTACCCTTAAAAAAAAGCAAAATCCTCAAGGTAATATTACAATAAATCGTGTTAAATCACCTACTGTAAGAAAGGTTAAATAGTGAGAAAAAAAAATCATTCGAGAACTCCCACAACTGGGTCTTTATGGGTTAACCACAAATTTTTTTTAATAATACTACAATATATAATTCATATTCAAAGTATAGGTTTTGATTATTTTATTTCTGAATCAGCTGTAAATGCTGAAGTTACCCACAGGCGCAATATAAGTGTCACTTTTCACCTTTACCTGACAGAGCTGACAACAGTCTCCTGAGACTTACACAGCCCCGCAAAATGCCACCATTTTGGCAGACGCTGGCATCAGATAGAAAAGGCCTGAAAAAACATAAGAATACAAATAGTATTTGCTCCAGGCTACGCTGTAGGAGAGAATGCTGAGCGTCTGTGACCATTTTTAATAATACCAGTGCTGCTGACATCCTGCACCAGTCTGTCCTCAGATGCACACGCACAACATAATCCATCAGCTTGCAGTTTTATGGTTTTTATTAGTGGAAGGCATGTTAGCTGTCAAAGGCAAGAAAAAAAGCCACAGAGAAGCCACCCATTGGATTGTGGTGATGTGGCCGGTTGGGCAGTGGGTGTGACTAATTTACCCAGAAAGTGACACGTCCACATTGCATGATGTGAAGCAAAGATATTCCGATGACTGTCCTCATTTCACTCAAGTCTACATTCATCTTTATTTTGACTTTTATTTCACATCTGCTTGATATTTTGGTTTCACACGGAGGCCAGTTTTATCTGGAAAACATATAAATCTATTGAAAAAAAAAATAAAAAATCCCAAAATATATAAAACACTACCAGAATTTTTACATCAAGTCAAACAATATCACAATAAGGTGTGATTTCACAACATCCACCTTCATCAGGGTGGCCACATATTCTCTGTGTCTATGTGAATGTGCTAACATGATGTGGTTTTCCAGCTCAGTAAAAGTCCAGCTTTGTGCAATTTGATTGATATTGGCAAGCAGTGTGCTATAACCCTCAAACGGCTGTGTGCAGACTTTTACCTCTGCCTCTCTCACCACAGCTGTTTCCTGCCCCAAACTGCTGAAACAGTGGTAAAGCAGGACCAGAGGTAGGCCAACGCAAACCAAAACCTCTCAGACATATGCACACATACACACACAGATCCATAAAAGCATCCCCACCTCCCTGTAGACTGCTACTGGTCACCTTGCAGCACTTCCTGTTTGAGTTGGGTCATTTCCTGTTTCTGTCTACAGACGAAGGCTTTAAGCTTCACAATGGGTGAAGAACAAGAGAAGGGAGAACAAGGTCAGAACTAACCTGCCTCCTTGTTGCTCTAATTTTCTCACTAATACATGGAAATGACTACTTTTTTTTTGGGTACCCTTTACTTTTACATTCAGCCCAATCTGCACACCAGTAGCAACTTTGAAAACCACATATAGGTCCCATGTAGCACATTTGCTGAAATTCACATCTGGGCAGAATGAAGTCTTGTGAAACTGCGGGACTCATATAATTCTAAATAAGGGTTCATGGTGGTATGTAAAGGGTTGAAAAACACGCTTGTGACAGGAAGACTGCTGGTTTTGCCTTAGAGTAGGAAAAATTCTTGAGTAATGGCAATATAACCTTGTGCAAAGAATCTACCTGATCCAGGAGGTACTTATACTACTGTAGCACCGACGAGCTGTGGTTATACTGGGCAGCTTCCATGTGTAATCATTCATTAACGGTAGAAATGTGTGGCAATGTGTTGCCAAAGTTCAAGTTGGACGAAGAAAATGGCCAAACTACACTTGCTTGGTAACACATAGAAATGAAATAAGAGCAATCAAAACAAGAATGAAGCATTCGTTTCTGGGAAAGTAACATCAAACATTAGAGTTTGTGTTTCATACTCAATCAAAACAACCTTAAATGGAGGGTGTTTATCACCACAGAACAACTGTTTAGAGACAATCCCCAAATGCAGACGGTTGAAGGGAGGAAAATTTTTCTTGAGAAACACTTCAAAGTACTCCCAAATGAGCAGACTCATAGATGGTTGGCCCCTCAAGTGTGCTCAACACAATTGCTCACTAGTAGCAAGGGTAAAGAAATGAGGCAGATTGTTTGTGACAATTAGGCTGATGCCAGATACTGCCTGCTATGGCCTCCACAATCAGTTGTCCCCATCAGCCAACTCTGTTTATCAGTAATTGCAATTTGGAAAGAGCTATAGCGATTAAAACTAGGGAGTGGTCAGACAGGGAGTTCGCCCAACCCTAAACAAGAGAGCACTGTTTGGGCAGATTCTGCACGAGGTCCCACTGAAATAAGATTGAAAGAAAGTGTGAAAAGGCCTTTAGGAAATAATGCAGGAAGGAAGGAAGGAAGGAAAGAAGGAAAGAAGGAAGGAAGGAAGGAAGGAAGGAGGCATGCAATAATAGCAAGAATAGCAGAGAGAAAGACACATTTGCAGCATGAGTAAATACTTACTTTTTTTAAGGGGGGGGTTGGGGGGTTGGGGGGTTGTCACAGTTTCAATGTTAGGGTAAAATCCACTAAACCGTGGAAATGGTTCCACAGTCAGGTGCAGAATATCTGAGCTTTCCCGTGTTTTGCATAATATTACTCAGAAAATGTAATTAATCCCTGTATCATCCTGAGTAATCATTTTTAATGGAAAAACAAATATTAGATACTTAATCTAAGCACTTGTGTTTAATTTACATTTTCAGGTCACGTTCCATTAGGTTTTATCTGCATCAATTAGATTTCTATTTCAGCATAACAACCTTTAAGGCCTCGAAATAGAACAAATAATACTGAACATACACGTGTAGGAGAGATGAAGTAAGATTTAATATTTAAAAATTTATTTGAATTGCCTTCACATACAGGTTCATTTGACCCGTTTAACAAAGTAAAAGAGATTATTTAAGGACCATGCATGCCATCTAGTGTATGAAAATAGTTACTACAGCTTTATAATCTATGTTTTTCTTTCATATTTTAACTGTTATCTCAGATCCATCTTGTATATCAAGAACTTCTGTGATTCCACCATTTACCAGATGGTGTACAGTGTGTTGGATTTAGAAAAGAAAAAGTCACTGTGACAATTTTAACATTCCACTTCTGCTCTAACACATTCTCATAGTTTATTCACAAGCACACACACACACATGTACACATATGCTTCACACATTATCAAACACATACTCTTCTCTCTCTCACACACTTTGCAAAAAATAAAAAGTAATTTTTTTTTTATCAAGAATAAAATGGAATGTTTTTGCAATATGTTTAATATAAAGATACGAATGGAAGCAAACATTTTTATTTTCATGCAATGTACTGTCTAACTGTTTCTAAAAAAAAAACATTATAAGCATTTCCATTTAAGTAATAAGCAACATATTGCTTTGCAGAAAACAATCTTGGTGTGGAATAAATCAGGGAATATAGTTAAAAAAGAAATTGGTAAAATTGCTTTTTTTTTATAGAGTTGCATCAGTATGTTATAGGACATTCCAAAAGTTCAGCAGTTGGTGAAATAAGAAGAAATTATGAATGTAATATGCATACACACTTTGGCATAATGCATTTAAAAAAATCGTCCTTCAATATAAACCTAAAGTAAGGCTTTACAGGGTGAATTTGAATATTAGTTATGAACATTTGACCTACACTGTAAGAAAAAGCTCCTCTAATAATAATTACAAAAAACATTAATTAATTAATTAATTAATATTTTTTTTGCTGGAATAAACAAATGAATAAATAAATTAATAAATTAATAAATTAATAAATTAATAAATTAATAAATTAATAAATTAATAAATTAATAAATAAATCTGCCACTGGAACAAGTGAAAATGATCTTGATAAGATTTCTTGAAATAAGATTTTAAAAATCAGTTGTCAAAAAATAAACTCTTGTATCTCACTGAGAAGTTACTTTTTTAGGTGATTTTGTCTTCTTTTAAATGTGGTGATATATTTTGACTAGAAATGAGAAAAAAATATTTAGATTTTTTTTTTTCCATTGTATAAAATTCTTGGAAACACACTCACACACACACACACACACACACACACACACTAAAAACAACTAAGCAATGTGACATTTAAGGTTGAAGTAAAACTTTGAACTTCGAGGTTTATTCACACAAAATAAATTTTGTGTCAAGTTATGCTTCAGTGCCACAACAAACAACTGACAGATATCAGCAGAGGATTGGAAAGTCAAATAAATCACTCTTATCAGTTTCAAACAGAGGGATCCAGAGACCCATCCTCCTGCCAAACAACACCTTGTTTTTGTACCTTTAATTAGACATTTGCCTTTTAAAAATCACCAGTTGGCAGCCATGTAGCCTTGGAACTGCCAAAAACAAACAAAACAAACCTATGATACCATTAGATCTGTTCACGGCAGCTGAGAAAGGACCTTTTCATTCAGGCCCTGTATAATAAAAAGTGACTACACAGATGTTTGGATAGCCAACTATATACTTTATATATTGAAAAAAAAAAAATAACCTGACTGCTTCGCCTGAGGCCATCCCATCCACATCTCATCATTTTTGCCATTTTGTCAATACAGGTTGCTCTACTCAAGTACCTATGAGCATGATGAACATACCATTTTTTTCCTTTCTAGTTCAGATCATCATTCTGTACCTTTCACAGCAGGTTAAACTTTATCTTTGGGACTTTCACTTCACTTTCATACTGATTATACACTAGTTTTTTTTTTCTAAAACTTGGAATATTTTACTCGTTTGAGTTTCCTGCTCTCATTCAACCATATACGTTTATTTCCACTCAATGTTCTCCAACTTTTTTCACCTACAAATCTTCCACCAAGTTCATACTTTCATTTTACCATCCCATCCTGTAGCCTTTACCCTCTGCAGCCTCCTCGCCACCCCCATTGCACCTCGCCCCTCCATCCTGTATGCAGGCTGCCAGGCACAGATAAGGTGTCTTGGCAGGGAGCTGGAGTGTTGTCCTTCGCCTCGCTGAGTGGGAATCCAGGAAGCTGTGTTCACGCCACGTTGCTGGAACAACAGAACAGGGAGGGGAGGTAACTGCAATGAAAAAAAAAAAAAAAAGATGAGTGTAGTACTATCAAAGCTCTGCCAGACGTAGACACCCAGTTAACATGGCGCGGCCTTAAAGCAAATATAATTTCTATTCTTTACAGGGCACTTTATGATGACAATAAAGAAAAATTTAGTGCAAGATCTTATTGCCTGAAATTGAAAACTTTACACTTCCATGTCTGTCCTTTGGTTGAAATACTGAAGCAGAGAATGACTCCAGGCAGGATCATGTTCAGTGGCTCCATTGGCTGCATATGTGAGTGACTGCGACTAATTGTGTCACACTCATCCATGTTTTCAGTTTTTAGGTGACACTTTTTTGTTGTTATTATTTACACCATCTCACCTTCCCCGTCTGTTCTATTTGTCATTGCGGACATAATGATCATTCTCTGTTTGCATACAGTAGCTCTGTGTACACATTAGCTCTCAGTCTCACTGCAATTCACACAGGATTAGTTTTACCTGTGGACCTGTGGTTATTACTGCACCCCCCCCCCCCAATGGGGAGAGGTGCTTTGTGTTTGAGTCAGTTAGTTTGTCTGTTTGTTTGTTTGTAAGCAGACAAACTAGTAGACCCATTTCCATTACATTTTCAGGAAAGGTGAAAGGTGGTCAGAATAGATCCCATTACATTTTAGTGAATGTAGATAAAAGGTCAAGGTCAGAGTCACCAAAAAGGTGTTTTAGCAGTGATAATAATAGGGCAAATCAGGTCAAATGTGTGTGAGGGGGCGGTGAGCTTCACTTGTTTGTAAGTATTGAACTCGGGTATGACCTCAGTCTCTTGCAGATATGACATGTAGTTAATGACCTGCCAACAGACCCCGCCCCCTTGCACACATTTGACCTGATTTGCCTTATACCTTTTAATTGTGAAATGCATTTTTGGTGACTTCGACCTTGACAGTTGACCTACACTCACCAACATTAAATGGGATCTATTCTGGACCACCTCACACTTTTCCTGAAAGTTTCATAGAAATTGGTCCAGTAGTTTTTGCATAAATCTACTTAAAAACAAACTAACTAACGAACAAACTAACTAACTAACTAACTAACTAACTAACTAACTAACTAACTAACTAACTAACTAACTAACTAACTAACTAACTAACTAAGAAATAAAAACAATACCCCTCTCCTGTTTAAGCAAACACCTGTGATAATATTAACCTACGTAAACTGACATCTCTTGATATGAAACATGTTTTCTTTATTTCCAACACAAATTCCTTCAATCTATATCCCTGTTGAGGACTATGGAGGTTGCACTGCTTATGATAAGTAAAGTTTTAAAAGTAATGTGCATGAAAATTCAGGCTGTGACAACGTAGTATGGATATTCATCAAAGGAACCAACTGAAGTCCTTCAAAAAAGCAACTTTACAAAAGATGATGGATAACGTGTAACAGTGTGGAACAATATGTTTTATATCTTTTGACCGTTTACCCTGGAGTTTAGAACCACAATGCAATGATGTTGGTAAATTTGATTAGATTTGAGTGTTAATAGGGCTTTAAACATGACAAATCTTCTACCAAATATAACTTTAGTTATATTCTAGTCACACAAAAAGCTTTTAATAAACCGCTTTTAGCTTCGATTACAGGTCATATTCACCACAGTGCCATTTTTACATTTTTAGACCCAATAATAAAAAACAAAACAAGACATATTCCCCCCAGGATGTACCTAATGAGGACCATGTATAGTCTTGGTCTGAGCCATCACAAAATTTACTAGGAAATTATTCAGACAGTGCAGACTCTACCTTTTTTTAAGCTATCTTATCACACACACACACAAACACACACACACACACACACACACATACCTCCAACAATCACCACAATAATTGAATCAGTTGTTCCTTGTGCGACTATCAACATTTCCTGAAAATTTCAGCCAAATCCTTCTGTAACGTTTTGAGTTATCTTGCACAAAGTCAAACAGGCAGACAGACAGACAGACAGCTAGCAAAAAACTAGCTAGCAAAAACATAACCCCACCAATCCTTGGCAGAGTAATGATTTTTTTTTAAATAAAATATTGCAGACAAAAATAGGACCAAAATTGGGACATGAAAAGCTCTGAAGGTCTCAGTGTATTTGATCTGGAACACATGGTTTGAAATGGTTTTATATCCCACAATAAATAAAGACACTGTGTTCAATTTGACAATCCTAGTGCTTTTTTTAACCTACACATGAAGTTTTTCATCAATTGGGAGTTTGTGTAACCCATCGTGTCTACTGATGTTACATGTGGAAAGTGGCCAATCTAAACACATAAATCACAAGTGAATTTGTATCAACAATCATATTTGTGATACACTTTCAAACTTGCCTCATAACATTAGTCTGTGTCTGGTTTAAATTTTCAGGACCAGTTTTATCGACTCACTCTTATGTCACAATGAAGTTAAATCCAATTTTGGCCAGGATTTTTCTTATGCTGATGGGCAAAGTCTTTTCCTTAATAGTGTTCTGGTCTGGACTCTGTAGAGATTGGTCCATGTGTGATAAGATAAGATTTGATACTATTTTACTTTATTGATAGGAGCAGTGGGCAGCCATGGTCGGGGCCCAGTGACCCATCTCCAGACGTGGAGCCATGGTCAGTTACCTGGTTGGAGGATTTTTACCCTAACAAACATGTTTTGGGTGATGGGGAAAACTGGAGCACCCATCCAGACACGGGGAGAGAAACATCCAAACTCGACAAAAAAAAGGCCCGCATGGTTGAGGAATCGAACCCGGGACTTCTTGCTCTGAGGCAAGAGCGCTTAACGCTCATCATATCATGTGTCATCTTTTTTGTACACACACTTTTGCTGAATCTAAACCTGACCAACTGAAGACACTCCACTGTCCCCACAGGCTTGTACTGTAGGAACTAGGCATGATGGGCAAACAATTCATCGACCTTTCTTGTCACTCTGGAGGCATTAGACCTTATATATATATATATATATATATATATATATATATATATATGTTGCAAAATAAAGTTTCTATTTGTGGGTTTGGCCCAGTGTTTTGTCTGCCAGGTAGAGCCACTCCACATTAAATAAACAACAAAAGCAGAATTAACCACTGTGTCTTTGTTATTTATGTTGTTCCGCTCACATACATTGCATTGCACTGTTATTGGCACATGAGTCAAAAGATCTATGCCCAGAAATTGCCTGAACACAGATAAGAAAATAGACAATCCAGGCGGTGGACAGGGTCTCTGCAGATGAACACACCACCACACACAGACAGATGCTCACAACTGATGATTGATTGATGACGCTAGAGCATGGAACAATCCACAAAGCATCCAAAAAACAAACAGTGCTGCCATGTATTAACTCCACTATCTCTTGGTCAGTAATAAAATAAAATAAAACTGGCTTTTCAAGAAAATATTGCTGCTACAGTTAACACTGTTTAAGAACTCAGCTGTTACCTGGTGATATAGTCGACTGATAATGGTCTTGAATAAAAAAAAAAAAAAAAAAAAATACCAGGCTCATTAAAGTTGCAGTAGAAGGCAGATAAATGTGGTCTACTCACCCAATTTCCAGGTTGTCACTGACCTTACGGTGGCGCAAATGAGTCAAGAATCAATCAGACTTTGCCTGACAGTTCAGACAATGTGACCTTTTTGAGCTGAAAATATGGACGTAATAAAACAACATGCTTCTACAGAGCTAATGACCTAAGTGTGTAGAAGAGGTTCAGTCAAACAAGACTACATGGAAACCCAACGACGTGGAAGAGATAAACACACTAATTGTTGCATTGTTAGATATGTACAAAGTCAGGCCATTACTTTTAGAAAATGAAAGAGTTGTTATAAATACTGTAGAGTGAACCACTACTGGTGATTGCTTTTCATCACAACAATAATTAGTTAAAGAGATTAATTTTCTAATTTTGTACTTCAACATGATGTAGCTGCATACATACTGTATATACATATACACATAGTCCTTGTATCTATCCACTTCTATAAAATGCCTGGGTCACTTTAGTGATTCATTACCTTTTTCAGACATAATTGGTAATGGTAAATATACATTTTCTTCTAGGATATGAGAGAGCTACTTATCGATACACTCATGATCCTTAAGGGGATGAAGGAACCATTCCTGACCCCATAATAGAAAACATAATGTGAGTGCATGACATTAGTAAACTAAAAATAACAGATTTAACCCATAAAGACTATCACCAATGTTACCATCTACTGATTTAAAATGTTTAATACTTAGTTTCTTCTATCAATATATGTAAATAATTGGTGTAAAATGCAGTTCGTCATGTTTTCATGGTCATCATATGTTCAGTGGCTCTGTAGTGAACATTGAAACACAGTCATCTTCTTCAACATTAATTTAGTAGTAAAACCCATAGAGATTGAGTAATGCTTGGTTTATGTTATTGAAAAAGTATTTTTTATGCAGTTTTCTCTGTTTTTGATTTAATAACTCTCATCTTTTTCTGAGCTTATAAGAAGATCTCTATGATCAGTAACCTAAATTCAGGAAAATACCCAAATTATTTTGATAAAATACAAGACGCAGGGGATAACATTCTAAATAAATGGTGATAAATCCCCCAAGAAAGTTTATATATTGAGAACATTTCATTTGGGTGCTGCCATAACTGTACCGCCCGGTCATTATGGGTTTAATCAGACTTAAATCCCAAAATGCATAAAGACAATGGGGGAAAAAAAATGCTGTGATTATGTATGTAAATATCTGTCTAAATTAAATGTGTCTATCACTGCACAAATTAGCTGCTGAGTTTACATGTGTATGTGGCTCCAATAACTGCCATCACCAGTTCCTCTGTCAGATTTACAGTCAGACGTTAATCAGTCCCATTGTGGTGTACCTCATTCGAACTCTGTGTTGAAACACTTTCACAACTACAACAAACACTGTTAGTGCAACTTCACCATCCACTGTGAAGCCTGTGTTTAAACCCAAGGGCCCACACATACAGTAAGTACAAAACACAATCAGGTCCATTTTATTTCAGAAATATGTGCATTTTAGTTACGTGATTTAAGATGCACTTATGTAGCCAGCAAAAAAAAGCCTAGTTCACACACTGTTAAAAAAAAAGACTGTAGAATTAACAGTTAAAAAAAGTTGTAAAATTGCAACATAAAAAAAAAACTGTAAATGAAAATACAATGCAAAGTTATTCATTTGGGAACATTTCTACGATAATGATTCAATCAAATGTAGCTGTAGTTTTTACAGGAAGAGTATGTTAACAAAACCAGATTTGTATGTAGAAATAATATATTTCTATTGTTTTGAGAAAATAAAACATTGCTGTTTAAATTGGAAGAACACAATGTTGAAATAACAGCCTGTTTGATTTGAAAAGAAAAAAAGCCATAAAGAAGTAAACACAACAATTTAACCCTTTAAATTTCCACTCAATTTCACCACAATTAGTTGATGAAACTTAAAAAACCAGAACTTAAAATGTAGATGTTTATTAAAGTATAATTAAATCATTACCATAAGGGTTGAGGGTCTTTGTCTAAGGACACTTGGACATATGGACACCTAGAGCTAGGAGGTGAACCTCTGACCCTTCAGTCATTGGACGACCTGCTCTACCAAGTGAACCACAGACGCCTCTGAATAAAATTACTGTGTTTTGTGATTGTAATTTTTTGGTGTAATAGATATTGGTGGTTATGTGCACTTCTCTGAAATTGTATTTCATCATCTACTACATTAGTTCAGTTTATATTTTTTAATCATCGTTATTTGAAACAATAGAAATAACAGAACAATATCATTGTCAGCATTTAATGACTTAATTCCACGAAGTTGAACCTCATAGTTTTTTAAGTTATGTTCTCTTATATCCACAATAGTTAGTTTAGTTGTTACTTAAAAAGAAGAACATGTTACAGCAGCAGAATACATTTGAGTTAGCAGTACTATTTCTGAAACTTTGAGTATTCACACCTGAATATATTTAATTATTCTGAACATTCGGGGTAACAGTGTTAGTGCAAAACAGGCAGATTAGTAAATATCCCCTGCTGCAACTGTCGTCTATTTCCCTCACAACGTTTACATAGAGGCACAATCTCAGCTGGACTCTGCTAGTTGGTGACTCACATTCACCACAGGCTTAACTGTAAAGTGTTTTTTGTTATATGTTGTTAAAAAATATTAGATACAGCCCAACACATCCCTGCAAGCAAGGAGTTCCACTCTCCTATGCAACTGCAACAATTTTATTTTGTTTCCTATTCTTGTTCTTATCCCTGAAGTAAAAAAAAAAAAACCCACCTTTTTAAGTTAATTTTATTATTTATTTAAGTTTCCTCAGTAATGAACCAAACTGTGACCCTCAGATTTTGACTGTGTTAAACCACGAGCCCACAATGAGCAGGACTGTGAATAGAAATCATTGTAAATAAAGGGCAACAACGTGTCATCTCTGTTGAAATTAAAGCACACAGCTTCAGGCTTCTTTTTCCAATTTCCGTTATTTTAACCTTGACATTTCTAAGACTTTTAGTGGAGTATTAACGTGATGCCATTCTGCCTAAAGACAATCAAGAACAAACTCCTGAGTCTGTTTTGTTGCAGGGTTGGTTGTTCTTTACACAAAAATGTCCCTCAATTCTTATTTTATTTTGGGTGTGTTGTTAATAAACCTCGTATTTCACTGTTAATACATCTAAAATTAATTTCACACACCCCGCCTGACTTTTTCTTTCTACTACCAGATGTCAGATTAGGGAGAGATCCTCGATAAGTTGTGTGTTTAGTCTTAGTGAATCAAAAGAAGGCAAACAAACAGGAGAACAGGCAGAGTATGCCAGTGTTACTTTCCTGGAGCTAAAGCAGAAAGGCGGTAAATCATAATCCCTGAGCCAAAACCATATTCACCACACCTATCAAAACCTATTTAGGATCACAGGCCAGAGGTCCAACCATTTACTATCTGTGAGCTCCCCTTTTTTTTTTTTTTTTTTCTCCTATTCTTTTCTTCCAGGGAAAGAAAACAGATAAATGAAAGCCAAATACACATGGATAATCCCCGGCGTCTTTCCAAAAAGGAAATTATTATATTTGAAGTTATGAAAGTGCTTCCTGAAGTGAAGGAAATGCACTAGATTTTTAGGCATGTGTCTTGATCTTAGAAAAACAGAAGCAGACGCATACTGGCAGAAAGACAAATATATGCCCCTCCACAACCCTCCCTTTCTCTTGCTGGCTCAGCTCAGTTCTGCTCACCTCAGTGTGCTTAATGATTACAGTGTATCAGACAGAAGAAAGAAATTTAGCAAAAACTATGAAGTGCTAAAAAAGACGCACACACACACACACACACACACACACACACACACACACACACAAACACCATTCTTGGCAAAGATATGGAAGGAAATTAATTGATTTTCTTCTCTTTTTTTGGCATCAGTACATCACCTGATGAGGATACATGCTCCTTAGCCCTTCACTTTGTTTATTCAAGACATTATACTTTAAAGAAAAACCTATTTCCTTGAAAACAAAGCCTTGAAATCTTAAACTACAGCATGTTTTTGTAAGTGGAGCAGCATACTTAATATTAGACTAAAGATAAATAGGTTTAATTAGCATTTTTAAGAGACACACTAAAAAAAACTGAGAACTAAGTGACCGAACAACAGTTAATCTCACTGCAGTGCATATTCTATTACTAAAATGTTGGGCACCAGACAGTGGTTTCCTTTATAAAAAAAAAAAAAAAAAAATCCCTGTGGAGCAAATTTTACCATCATCTATAAATTTAACAGAAACAAAATCTTATTAATTTACTTGGTGCATTAATTAAAACCGCAGTGTTTGACTGTATCGTTGTAGAAACAGACATAAATGCCAAACTAGGAATGGATGGAGTAGCAGTGCACATTCATCCCTAGGCTTGGAGCTTTTATTTACAACTTGTTGATGTTTCTCCTCCATTTTCCCCATGTCTTCACAGCTTTGGAATGCCCTGTAGGACATCAGATCCATGAGCAAAGCGCCTCAGTTTGGAATGATTGATGCCTGTTTCCCTGCTGAGTTCACATGGAGGCAGCCTGTTTCCCCACTGACTCCTCTGTAATCGCCAAGGTAATCACCTAATTTCCGTGTGGTGTAAATCCTAGCATCCACAATGTTCACTTGCTGCAAACCAACAGAGACGCCCCGCAGGCCTTGTTTCACCATGACCATCGTATTGTCCTATTAATCATGGCAGCATGTTAAGGCGTCTCATTCATCTGTGCAACATGCAGGTTATATAATGGCAACAACCGTGGAAAACACAGTACAGGAAGCTACACAAATGTACTAATTTAACAGCTGGGTAAACAGTAAGTTCACATAAAGGAGTTGCTTCAAAACTGTTCACTGGTACTTTCCACTATACTGACATGGATGCAATGACTGCTGGACTTGACTCTTAACATCCAACTTAACATCCAACTTTATACATAATCGCTAAATACAAAAACATCCCCCCAAAAAAATTTTGAGGCCACAAATAACTATTGATGAATTAAAAAACAAACAAACAAAGACAAAGGTGTGGATGAGTTACAAAAGTATTGTGGTTAAGGACGCTGGGTAGGCTCCAGTGATGTACGGGTCGATGTATAAACGACCCTCAACCGACCACTTTTTTAACTAGCCTGCCCGCAACTCGGACCGCAAGAAATATATTTGAAAATGATGGACCTGCTTTTCAACCCGCATTTTTAAAAAGTACTCATAATTTTTCACACTTCTGAAGTGTGTGCAAAATTTGGTGAGTTTTCATGCATGTTCAGGGGGTCAAATTAGAGCTCAAAGGGCTGAATCAGATCAAACTGCAAGCAGTATCAATAGGCCTTGCGCCCACCGTGGTACGCGGCGAAGGCCTAATTACACAGGAATAAAAAGTCTTATATTGTGGTCCATGAGTGGGGTATTTTATCTCCTCTGAGTCATGGCCGGGGCTTGAGGACAGACAAGCCAGGGAGCTGTCACTCCCCTAGGGTCATTGGGCAATTTGCAATGACATGACACTGCAGTAACAGACCCCCCTTTGTGGAGCCCCTCCCCATCTGCCGTCAGTCTGCACCTGTACAGCGCAAAAATGTTTAAGTGTATATGTCCTGTCAATTGTTTATTTATTTGTTTGTAGTTATTATAGTTGAAGTTCCACTAATTTTCAGTGCACTTTTAGAATAAAGAACAATTTTGATAGTCCTAGACTTTCAGGGGCATCTGTTGGACTTCACTATGAGAACTTAACTAACATATTTTTTCAGTATGCATCTCAAATGTTCTGGAAATTTTTTTTTGTGTGGAGTGCACAGGTGGGGTGGGGGTCCCATGGATTTCTTGCTTGGAGCCCCAAGAGACCCTAGCAGTGCCACTGCCCCCGAGTCATAAATTCTTTTTCAGGGTGCAGCAGGTAGGCAATGATAAGGTGAGTGGAGCTCATTTTCACTTTCTCACACAGCTATATAACCTACTACATCTTCATTATCTGGTATCATACACAATAAATGCCATAACCTAGATACATGAGCAACATTAGCATAAGTTCGTACTGAATTAAATGGTCGGCTACTTAATCTGCCAATTACTTCAGGAAGTGATGATGAGTGTGCGGTCAAAGGCAACTGTATGTGTTGACATTTGTTTTATAGCTTAATAAATGTTTACACATAAGATACTTGATGACATTTATATTATGTTGTTAGTGGGTGTGGTTGATATTTTCAGTACATTCTGGCTCTTCCATGTATAATAATGATGGGCTTTGTATCACAAACAAATGGGTAGTGTTTGTGCAGTATTTACGTACATTCTGGCCCTACACTATTTAATCAGACCAGCTGACTTGTATGTACTTTGTAAATTCAAACTTTTACTGGCATTTTTAATACCTTTTTTTCTTGTGAGATTGGCTGTCCTGCTGGCAAATCCATCCACATCTCCCTTATGTGTGTGGCGGAAATGAGTAAAAACTATCCTCTCCATTACATCTCATCTTCCTTTCATAAAACATGTAGATGCACTTTGAGCAAGTACTAGTTTCAGACTAAATATTGAAACACAGAAGAAGTTGATGGAAATATTGGACATCATTTTCAGTGTGGGGCATCATAAAATTATTGTGAGACTGTTTTAGGTTTTTCCAAGTTGTCATTTTGAGCCATAAATTGAAAGCAAAACAACAGAAATGAGAGCCAGTGAAGTCTCAAGAACTTCACATGTTGAGAGTCGGTTTCATATCAAGCCAACACCACTTCCCTGCCTAACTCCTCTCACTGCGTACCTGCCTTCCAGCTATCCATTTTCTCTCCAGATCCAACCTACTTCCCTGCATGTCACACTGCTCAGGGCTGTGCTCCCACTTATTTATTTATTTCCCCCTCTCAGTCATTTCAGTTATATCTCGTCTTCTCATTCCTGCTGTTCAGTTTGCCTATTTTCCATTTGATTGACACATTCACATCACCACGGCAGGAAAAAGAAATAAAAGAAACAACGACCCTCTTTACTTGTTTGCCTCCTTATTCCAATTTCTTTACATTTCCTCTCTGCTTTCCTCCCCTTCTCTGTCTGCCTCCTCTGCTCCACTTATGCATCCCAGCAGTCTAGATTTCCTTTCCTCAGGTTATAATAGTTAGACTGTGAAATCACCCAACCCCCACCCCCACACCCACCCACCCACTTCACCCCTGTGTCCTTCTTTCCCCTTCTACTCCCCAACATCTTTTTCTCCCTCCTCTGATCCCCTCCTTCCACTTACTACTTATAGCCTATCTTTAATATTTATGGCCTCAGAAGCTCTAGAAGTGGGTGGGGGCACAGGGCTTTATCTCGCTTATGATTACTTGAGGATTGTCAGGAACCAAACGAAGTAGGGTGAGGGTTGCAATACAAGGTTGAGGCTGTGGATGTGCAGCCCTGCAGTGCAGAACAGAGGCTACCCAATCTCCTCTGAGCCCCCATACTGAAATGATTAGGCCACAGGAAGCTGAACCTGACATTGCTGACACTAGGCCCCCCTACCACATCCTGCCTCAACATCCACCCACACCACACGACACCACCTCTGTCCTCTCTGAGCTGACACCCGACTCGCTGTGGCAACCACAGGTTGATTTACATCTTCTGATATGAGGATGGAAGCGCAAGGGGAGTAGCAGAGCATTCAGAAAGTGAGAAAAGAAAGTTCAGAAGTAAGGTTAGATCAGAGAAGAAAAAAAAAAATGAAAATGGACTGTGATGACTGATTGCTTTATTGTTTCCATATTTCCTGGTGTCGAGGCAGAACTGCAAACAGGAGCATGCTAAGCACACTTTCAAGCCTATTACCTTCAAGTGGGATAATGTGTCCAAGTGCTATTATGTTTTGGAATCATATGGATCTAGAAAGTTATGGCAATGTGTGGCTTTCAATACAAATATTTTACTATGTTGATTTTTATAGGTCATGTCTATAGATACAAGGAATATATTATGTGATTCCACTGACAGCTGTCATACAATAAAGAGTGAACAGATTCAATCTGATGAGAGAAACAACAAACAGAAACCTGGAGTGAATAATAATAATCTTGTCAATTAAGATAACCTTCACGACAGAGTATTACTGCCCTCTTGTGTTCTGGGGTGCAAATGGCATTATTATGATATATTTATTTAATGTGTTGTTCATTTTAGAAGATATAAGAAGATCACACTCATCCATGTCAAACACATTCACCAACTCACAATGTAGTTTTTTCATACAACTTGCTTTTATTAGCTTGTAAATCTAAGGCACTGCTAATTACATTTGGATGGGGAAGAATACATTACACTGCATATGTTTATTTCACTGACCTGTGTAGTTCTGGATCATTTTAAGTAAAGACATTAATTCGTCTTCTTTTCTTTTTTTTAAACTTAGGAGCAGTTATTTAACCGTATTTTGACTATAGGAGCAGTTAAACAAGGAATTATTCATGGCATATCTAACCTGAAACTGAAATAAATCTCAGCTCTCATTTTCGCTTTTACTCGTTGTGTCTCTCTTCCTGTCTCATATTCACTTTCACCAATCAAAATGTGTCTCTTTTTTTAAACAATGATTGCTCTCTGTTTGACTCCTGTCTCCAGCGAAAGTGTTTCATTTCACTAATGCTGAAGTGAAACCAACTCTATTTAAAATGGGAGTCTCGCTGAATACTCCAGGGGCCGTGGGAATAATCAAAACACTGCCAGTACGGAATACACACTTCAGTTAGACACAAAGGGAAAGGAAATCAATGGTAGGATATGCAGATTTTTTTGACAGCTCAACACGCAAATAATCTTTTGTGAGTTTGCCCTGTGTTGCCTTTACCAGGTTAAAATAACAACTAAGCTGGAAAATATAAAAATGCAGTGTGCTGAAGAAAGGGCACAGTATTACACCTACTTAGTTTTGTCTGAAGGTGTTCCAAAGCAATCAATAAAGAATGTATTCCATCGCAAGCAAGGCTGAATTGCCTAAGGCATGGTCATATCTGCACAGCTGTGTGCACAGCTACCAGCCTCAGGAATTCATTTAAAGCTAAAGACTGCATTATTAAAAGCTCTACTTTAAGTTTCATGCACAGTTGTATTTGTCAGTTTGTCGACACTTGAGAAGTTTGAGGAAGGTCTCTATTTTATGAGTGTCTTTCTTGAAGCAGCTCAGTAAAGTGTAATCCTTGATGACTGATTCCAGCATCTCTGGCTGCACTTCATACTGGAATAAGGCTTGTTCATTGTAGGTTGTGGTCATCGTCTCCTCACTCAACATCTGCACAGAGGGGAGAAAGTCACACGTCTAATGTGTAATATGAAGAAAAAAGAAAAAAAAAGAAAGAAAAAAAGGATGGCAGTCCTGCTGCTTTCAATGTGTCCCATGAGTCCTTAGTTCAGAAGAAACACCTAGTGTAGTTAGTAGCAAGAAACTGATAATTATTTGATCCATTTGAATGATTCATCTTATCAATTTACATGAGAATTTTGCACATAAAAAATCCCAGTTTGACATAAAATTATTGAATTATCAAACTGAAATTAAATTATTAAAAGACAGATAACAAGGCATCATCTACTGCACTGCACCATTGCACACTTATTAATATCTTATCTTATCTTATCTTATCTTATCTTATCTTATCTTATCTTATCTTATCTTATCTTATCTTATCTTATCTTATCTTATCTTATCTTATCTTATCTTATCTTATCTTATCTTATCTTATCTTATCTTATCTTATCTTATCTTATCTTATCTTATCTTATCTTATCTTATCTTATCTTATAATGCATTTTAGCTGCTGATAGTTTCTCTTCAGGTCCCCACATAATCACATTTGTAGTGTTTGTCTCCTTGTTTAAACCTGTTTTCACTCATTACTGAAGAACAAGGTAAAAGGTGCCAAGGTAACATTGCTTTTTCTTTTAAGAAATGCACAACGGTGAGTGATTTCACACAAAACTCTAAGGTATTTGCATCAGCTTTTTTTTAATATATTATTATTCCATCTGCACATGGAAAAGAGTATATGTGCAATAATATTAAACAAAAATGAATACACCCACCTTCCTGATGAGGACCACCACCCCTTGTTCCAGACTGATTAGTTTCTCAGATACCCACTTGGTCTTGTTAAGCAGCACTTCTGGAGCATCATCGTACTGATCCAGGGTGGTCTGTAGGTAGACCAAAGGCTCGATCCATGACTGCACCAGCATCAACACTGAGTGGAGCAACCATTTGTCCTGCAAGGTACACATTAATAGATAACAGATTCTGTGAAGCAAAGGGATGAATAAATAAACATACTCTGCTCAGAACTAGACTATAATAACAAGATATAACAAAAATGCACCACAAAATATTAAATAAGTAATCTGTATAGCTGAAATCTCTTTTTTTTGTAACTTTTCTCCTGGTTAAATAAAGGTAAATAAAATAAAAAATAAATAAATATGACGATAAGGCTACAAGGAAACACGCAGTTGGCGTCAATTACAAAACAGACTTTAATCAGAAGCTCTATCAAAAGTTGAATATTAACATGGATTTTGAACTAATGTTACATAACTTGTAGCTTGTAAATGTCACAGGTGAAGCAGTTGAATCTGCTTAAATTCCCATAAGCAGAGCTGAATCTAAATTAAGTGCAAAGGACATTATACAATTGCCCATTAAACCATTGAGCAGGTAATAATTCACCAGAAAGGGCAAAGGATACTAATATAAAATGTTAGGTGGTATATGCACTTTGAAAAAACCACATTTAGTATAATGGTGATGACATAACTTTCAAACAGAGTCTTCTTAGAAATTATCGTATTTGTGGGCAGAGCAGAGGTTACCTTATAAATTCATATTAAAAAAATTATACTTAACACTCATTAAATCACGTTGCATTATCCTTTTGATGAAGCTTTCAGTCTAGTGTAGGCAGGTGAGTCTTTGTGGATACCAATTATAAATTTTAACACTTTTTTAAACTAACTGTAAAACAATATCACACTTTTTCGGTTGCAGACACAAACATACATTACAAGAGTTGAAAGTAAAGATCCAGTGATACTTTTGTTGCAGTTCCTAAGTACATTTTTCCTTCAATTTAACCTGTCGTAACTGTTAAATCATATTTATTACAATATTATCACTTGTATTTTGTTGCTTTTTCTGTGAAAATCAAATATTTTCCTCCATTTAATTCACTGATCATGCGGATGTTTATAAAAACTCAGACTAAAGTTACTTATTACATCAAAAACTGAAGAAAACATTACTTTTTCAATACAATATATCACTAACTCAACCTACGGTATACTCAATATCTCCATCCACTGTCATTGATTAGAGACCATAAGTTTTATGGGTGAATCAATGTTATAGAAAACAACAGTGTTTCCATGGTAACTACAACCAAATGGGTCATATCTGATGACCATGAAAAATGACAAATTATTTTACATGTATTGACAGGATGAATGGACCAACAGATGGTTTTGATGAACAGTGAATGTTTGAGTGTTTATGGGTTCAACTAAAAAATAGCTTTTAAAAAATGACTTGGTATTTTTGATTTGGCTTTTTTACTTTCCTTTTCCTTCTTTCTTTTTAATTCCCTTAATCTTCTTTGTGTACTATTATTTAAAACTCCTTGATGATTCCTCATTTTTGCATACTCACCTCTTTTGACCTTTTTACTTATTAGACTATCAATTTTGTTTTCATTCCCTCTTTTGTCTCCACATGAATATGCACAAACTGCGCAAAATAATCATAAATAATCACACTCATATGCACGCACACACACACACACACACACACACACACACACGGAAATAAATATACATCTGTATGGATCTGTCTTGGTTTTGCTTAATGCTAACTAATATTAAAGTGAACTAATATTGCTATTGCATATTTACAATGACAATTTTGTTTGTTTGTTTTCTCTTACAAACATTATATTAATTGTAAATAGGGTTAGAAAAAATAAGTTTTACTTCAGCCAACACCTTGCATTGTATAAGCAACACTGGATATGTTGGATTTTTAATGTCCTAATGTCTATGAACTATTCTGTCTTGTCTGTAATCCATAGTCTTGTATGACTTGAGGATTATGAATTAGCATGCCAAAAAAACAAACAACCAAAAATGAATAAAAATAATAAATAATAATAAATAAATAAAAAAACAACCTCAGTTATTACCAAACTGTGTGATTCTGACACCAGTAATGTCTGTGCATTAACACCATCACTGTTAAAGTAAATGACAAAGTTAAATAGGACATTCTTGTGCATCCGGTGACCATGTACTCACAGATATTTGCTGGATTTCAGTTTTGGAGCTTGGGATAGGTAAGGTTTTGGTGATGCATGTATAGCTTGCCTGGTTCCTCTGGAGACGTAGTTGAAATGGGACAAACATATCCTCCTACAGACCACACAGATAGAGAATAAACACTTCAATACATAATAAAAAGAATGAATTTTTAAAAAAAAAACCTCAAGAAAATCACTGAATAAACATCCCACGACAGTTGTAAACAAACAAACAACAAGTGTCTAAAAGAATAAGCGAGCAACATGACACTTTAGTGGATTTTTCAAGTCAACTATATAGCGTCTCACTTAGTTAGAGTAACAAGAACACAAAAAAATGACACTAGCAAAAACAACCACAAAAACTTCAACAGTCTCGGCCACTGGAGACCGAGCAACAGCACATTTTGTTCTCCGCCATGTTCTCATCTGACGACCCCATGCAGAGCCTTCTCTATAACAAGCCCAACATCATTCTATTTCAAAGACCATTTTGGATCTCAAGACTCAGGGAGAAGGCGGATTCAACAGGCTGCAAAACCTGCGCTCCCACTGCTGCAGTATATCATTATCACATTGGTATTACTCCACTGCAGGCCTGATTCTTCAATAAAACATCTTTGGCTCAGAAAAGTGAGAGAAGATTACTTTGAAGCCTGGCAGTGAAGCAATGATCATGTCAGAATGAAAAGCGAATAACACATACTAGGTAACAAAAAAATGTCAGTGCTTTGGTCCAGTGTGTTATGAAAAAGGCCAACAAAATATCATGTTACTGTCACGGTAAAACTCATTACAAATGTTCTTGTGGCAGTGAGGAGATAAATAGTTCAGTCTAGTTTAGGAAAACACTGCAGACTATTCAAAGGGGGGAAAAAATATCACTTTATCAGATTTTTACTGGATTACTAAGTGGTGTTTGATGCTACATGAGGTTGTCTGGAATTCAAATGGGATTGCTAGGAAAAGTCAAATCTAATTTGTTAATAAAACTTGACAAAACTAACAAAATTTGACCAAAACAATGACAAAAATATCCTTATGATGTCATGACACGGCCTTTCATTTACACTAGGCCTGTTTACATGGGAGTTTTCATTCGTGTTTAATTCTGACTAAAAGTTAATTCCACTTTAAGATGACCATGTAAACGCCTACTGCAGTTCCAGTTGAAGTTAATTCTGAATTAAACTTAATTCAGAATAAAGTCACTGGTTTATTCAGATGTTAATTCCGGATAACATAATTCCTGTCACATATAAACATTTAATTCCACTTTAACGATGACGTACATATTCCACGTTGTATTTGATTGGAGCATTAGAAGAATTAAATATAATGGAAAGAGTGCTCAACAAAATCGGAAGTGGATGCAATTGTTTTCTTTGTTTGTGGTTTTCGGCCCCAAAAAAGAAAGGTCAATGGTCAGTGCTCACCTTGAGTCTCATGTCACTGAACCCTACAACACAAGCCAGAAATCTGGGTGTAATTATAGACTCAGACCTGACATTTAACAACCATTTAAAAGCTATTACCCAGTCTGCCTATTACCACCTGAAGAACATGAACTAGAATCAAGGGTTTTCTTTCCAAACCAGACACAGAAAAATTCATTCATTCATTCATTCATTCATTCACTGGTCTAAACAAACAAACAAAAAAATCAATCAGGCAGCTACACCTGATCCAAAACTCTCCTGCCAGAGTCCTGACCAGTACCAGGAAACTGGACCACATCACACCGGTCCTCAAATCCTTACATTGTCTTCCTGTGGGTCAAAGGTCACAGTTCTAAATCTTACTCCTGGTCTATAAAGCACTAAATGACCTTGGACCCAAATACATCTTAGACCTGCTGGTTCCCTATGAAGCATCCAGAGCCCTGAGGTCAAAGGTCATCAGGAACAGATTTACTATGTGTTCCCAAAATCAGAACCAAACAAAGTGATTCAGTTGTTCTACTCCTCACCTGTGGAACAAACTACCTGAATATCTGAGGTCTGAGAAAAACTGTCAGTTCATTTAAATACAGCCTGAAAACATTATTGTCCACTGGAGCTTTTGCTTAGATTCCTAATTGTCTTTTTAATGTTTTCATGTCTCTTGTTTTAATGGACTTTTAATGCATTTTAATGATTTAAATTTTCTTATATGTTTTATGTAAAGCACCTTGAATTGTCCTTGTTGCCTTGCCTACATAAACTAAATGTCACCTAAAATTAACATTTATTTGCAACATAGTATCGCAAATTATTAGCTACATGATCAAAAACAATTTACTTTTTGCAAAAACTTTCTCCATTTTGAATATCTGAGGGCTGGCCATATCTAAATCTAAATATTGATAGTATTGAATCAAATGTGAGTGTCATATTGGAATGATACAAACATGATAATATTGATACTTGTGTGTGATGTTATTATGTATGTAATACTTGTATATTTTTTTCTATGATTTAAAGCTGATAAGTGCTAAATTCTACAATAATGAAACAGTGGCCTTTCTTCATTACAGCATTTTACAAAGTCAATGTAATTGTATTCACAGAGCCCAATATTACAACAAATGCTATGTTACATTAAATAACATAAAGAACAAAAAACAAATCATGCTCAATGGCTTCAGATGAAAGTATTTCCTCATAGGTTTTGTCATTTCTTTAACTTTAATTCAGATGCAGCCTCTATTTTTTTCTATAAAAATAATTTTCTACTGTCATGTAAAGCTCAGTGCGGAGAATAATTTATTCAGATTACCCTGAGGCTGCACTCTTGTAATCTGTGGATACAACAGGCCGACTGAATATTATTTTCCCATACAATGCACAAGTGAAAAAAACCTGTTTTGGGGTAATGTTCAGCGTTACTCACAAACAAAGAACATGATTCTTCAGAGACACGATAGATGAGCTCTGCATGCTGGATGACTCGGTCCAGGAGTTTCTCTTGAGATATAGAAGAGCAGCGTGAGAGGCTGCCCTGCTCATCTGGACAGTCTAGTGGGATGCATTCAGTAAACAGAACGGGCCAAAGCAATACAGCCCATGCACCCTGCAATTTAACTGCACACAACCAACACACAGACATAGGAAATGATCATAGGTACAAATGAAAATACACACTTATTTAAAAAAAAAAAAATGACTGCAACAATTATTCAATTCACAAAGCTACACATTTGTTTGTATGAACTTTCCATGAATTCCCAAAACATATGGCCTCATGTTCCATCTTTGTTCATAAAATGTGCTGCGTTACCTGTCATCTTGAGCATTTGTTCAGTTTTTCTTCAACTCTTCCCACCTTTGGTGTCTTGGTCACTGTGTTATGTGTTTCTTGTCTTCTTTTATATATGCCAAACAGGTCATGAATGAAGGAAAAGGTCATTTTGGTGTTGCATACGTTCTTGTAAAAAGATACCGGTCTTTCCGAAGAAACATTTCTTGTCTCATGAATAACATCATGATGACACACACGGTCTGTTGCGTTTGCCCAGTCCAAATACCTGTGTTTTACATTTAAAGTTAAAAACCACAACATAAAATACGCCATAAAGACCCTTATGACTGTTCCCCAACTTCTTTTTTCAATGTAGATTTAACCTTTATTAAGTCCTTTATTACCATTTATTAAAATACTAGCCTCTATATTTTGCTTTTTTTCTGTGGAAATCATCTATTTTCTTACAGTTAATTTTCTTATCATATAGACGTCCATAAAAGGTCAGATTCAATTCAAAGGTTATTTAATCAGAAACAGAGAAAACTGAAGAAAAAGGGGTTGGGGGTTGGGGGGCAAGGACAAAGGTGGACCCTCACAAGATAATATCAACGGTACAAACAATAAAAACAATGGTGATAATTAACTACATCAGTAACTACAATAAGAGGTGAGTAAAGTTGGCCGTAAGACAGAAAACAGATAAAGAAACAAAAGCATTGCAAGATTTTAATGAAATAAATAAGAGAGGTTAAATGAGGAATATGTGAAAAGAAAACATAAACAGAAGATTATAAATGAGGGCAGCACAAATAATATTAGTGATAGATCCACACAAAATTAATTGTTCACATGGGTCATGTCTGATGACCATGAAAAAATGACAAACTATGTTTTATTTTATTTTAATTTTTTAAATGCATTTATTATTATTATTATTATTATTATTATTATTATTATTATTATTATTATTATTATTATTATTATTATTATTATTATTATTATTATTATTATTATTATTATTATTATTATTATTATTAATAATAATAATAATAATAATAATAATAATAATAATAATAATAATAATAATAATAATAATAATAATAATAATAATAATAATAATAATAATAATAATAATAATAATAAATATTTACCCTTTATTTAACCAGGAATTTCAGATTAAGTACCTCTTTTACAGGGCAGTTCTGGCCAAGATAAGCAGCATAATTACAGGAACACACAGATAAAATAAATGCAACACACACATTCAACATTTTTTTGTTAGAAAAAAACCCCCCACTTAAGCAGATTAAGAAAAGCAAGAAGTGATTTTACACAAATTATTTACATGTATTGATAAGAATCCTGAATCAACCTGTATGAAATAGTTTAGATCAGTAGTTTTGGTCACCAGTGGATGTTTGGATAATTATGAGTTAATCTGTCTTTATCTTTTTTTTTTCTTTCTTTCTTATTATAATTCAATTTATTCACCTGATACTATTGGCCAATAATCCATAACACTGAGCCCGATAAGATTTATCAAACAAACAGATCAAAAAAGAAATGGGTTGAAACAAATCTCTTTTTAGCTGAGGTTGGTATAATCTAGATTAACCCATGCATGTGAGAGGAAGCTGTGGAAAAAAAGATAACAGAAATATAATAGACACATGAATAAAGGAGTCGAGAATCACTAGATTATTCCAAACCTCATCATATTCAATTCAACTCTAAAATCCATGTGTGTGTGTGTGTGTGAGACAAAACTGTCCCATTTGGAGTGTGTTCAGCAGTCATAGAAAGAGGCGCATGTTCAATGGTAATCTAGTAGCTAAGGAGGTAAACGTTCTATTTAGTTATTTTCTTTTTTGCTTTGAAAAATCCCCGAGCTATTACATTTGTGTATGAAAACAGCAAATAAGTGGTAGACTAGGAATGACTAAGGCTGAACAAATGGCAGACAAGACGAGGACGTGTCACATTACTAAACTCTACGTCACAGAAGTGCTTCTTATTCACACCTTCAGCACACATATGTCAACCTGTTTCACATTAAACAGCTGTTCTTTGTCTTTCTGTACTGTGTTAGCAGGTTGGAAAATATCAGTTTTCTTAGCCTCACTTTGTTAAATAATGCAGGGAATTTATCACTCAAAGACATAAACACACACACTGCAAAGATCCAAATCTTACCAAGTGTATTTTTCCACATTCTCTTTGTCATTTGTTCCTTGAATAACCTACAGAAGGACATGAAACTGAAGGAATTGGTCTGTTTTAGTGCATTCAAAGTCATTTTAAATGAATGGGAAAATGACAAATTTTTGAATTAGGTTGGGCTTTGAAATTCGTTTAGTACCTTTTAAAATAATGGTTGTGTTTTATGTGGATGTTCTTATCAGCTTTAAGTCTGTTGTTAGTATTGGTTTTCATTGTGTTTATGTATATTAGTGTGGATGTATGGCTGTGGTTTCCTTTTTGTGCACCTTCTGCTTCTGCCAGGACGTTCCTGAAAAGACATTTTCAATTTTAATGAGATTTTCTTCCTGGTAAAATAAAGGTTGTAAATAAATACAAATAAAACATATGATGATATAAGAGAGACAATCATAATATATAAAATCCCTGTGATACTGTTTATTTGTCTAATGTTCATTATTGCATTGTTACAAGATTGTAATATGTGTAGAATTTGTAGAACATGTTTAACATTTAATGTTTTCTTCAGGAGAAAAAAATGTTGCAATATGTCATGTGTGTTTGTTATTGTCATAGTTGTGTTTTATACAGATTATATGATCTAGACATTGTTTAGTGTGCATTTTATTTCATATGCACTTTGTCTTTTTATAGACTTTATGAACTGAGTTTCATACAAACCTTGTTATTTTTGTACTTTAAAAGTATTGTATGAAAACAGAAGGGATATTTCTGTGAATTGTCTGAGTCTGTGAGAAGCCACTGTTTAAACTTTACAAATTGAGTGACCTACAGATGTTGTAAAATCTTAAATCCCAATAATTAATGTTGTTCTTATTCTATCAACCCTTGAGAGCAGTGAAGAATAAAATAACCTTTTGTAACTTGGCGTGTTGTCCTCATATTTCACCAGCCTACATTCATATTTTTTAAAATGATTTCTGTTGTATTTGTGATTTTCTAGAGAGAAATAAAAAAACATCAAAATGCCAAAAAGTGGAGCAGAGAAACTAAGAGAATACAGGCAAAGATTGACGAATGACCCAGTGAAATACCAAGAGTATTCATCAAAGAGAAAGAAATAAGACACAAAAGGAAGAGGCAAAGTTGTAAAGTATAATCAACTTGTCCAACAGGGAGAAAAGGAGAGTCAGAAAAATATGGAGGAAAAGACAACAAAACCACAGGATATCTGGAAAAAAACAGTCATACAGAAAAATAAAACATCTCAGAATCATTGAAGATGTGGAAGAAGGTGATTTCCCCCTGACAAATAAGAAGCTACATTACACATAATGTCTAATGTCTATTTATTCCCATCCGCCCTGGTCCATTGACTGATATATTGTCATTCATCAATGCTAAAACCACACCAAATGCAAATTTACGCGTCTACGCCTGTGATGTACCGCCTAAACACCTGAGTTTGGATGCTGGACAATTCGAGACCACTCTGAACGCGCAACATCTGGATGCAGGATGAACACAGAAAAAACAAAATCTTGGCTCAGATCACTAGGATTGCTGCTCTATACCTGCTCTGGAGGTCCCATAAGTCAGAGGGCCAGACGCTGTCACTTTTGGGTTCACCTGATCCTACCGAAGCTCCGGCAGCACAGAGAACTTCGTCTGGATGAAATCTGCTTTCACCAGCTTCATTTGGAAGGTTTTTAATAATAAATATCTGATGTAACTTATCATTATTCACAAATACATTGTGACAGAATGAGAAAGAAAACAAGGCTATGTAAAGGAGATGCTTATGCAACACAGAGATGGATAAGATTGACACTGGCTCTCAGTGGGTCATACAGAGTAGTGAAACAGCAGACCAGGGCCAGGCAGAATGGCAGTGTGTTCTCCGGTGCTGAGCGAGTGAGGATCTGGGGAGTCAAGCTACAAAGCGGGGTCTCAAGCAGGGGGCCAAGCCACAGAGTGAGCCACTAGAGCCGCAGAGCCAGGGCTTGAGATGCAGCCTCAAGCTGGGGTTTGGAAGTTATAACAGATATTATACATACCGGTATATGTGGTGCACCCAGATCTGTGCAACCACATTTGGTCATAGTATAGACAAAATCCTTCATTTTATTTACACTATATTTGTGCAGATGTACTCTGATAATTTAGAGCATTATTATATCATATTTATGAGATATAGCCCTATATAAATAATGGTGAGTAAAGGACTATTAGTAAGTGGAACCTTTAGCGCTGTGGTCGTACACCCCGGTTGCCTGTTGCGGAGCCATTTCCTGTTCCGGTTCAGACGCAATCTGGGAAAAGATACAGGTGCTTCTGTCCTTCTTGCTCTCAGACTTCACCTTTATTTTACAGGTCAGTGTTCGGTTAAAATGACCATGAATAAAAGCCTTAAGCTTCGTTTTATCTTTGTATTAGTTAAAAGTAATGTTGTTGTGATTTGTGTAACCGTAAGTTCGGTTTTGTAGAAGTTTATTTCGCCGTGGGAAAAGGAAACCGCATGGTGCATGTAGTCACGCGAGATTTTGTCCAATTATTGCGATATTTTGTCCGTTCATGCTGAATGCATATTTCCCTGTTTGATGTGTATTGCTCCGGGGTATTTTGCAAAGCCTCCTGATATGACTGTAGCAGAATGCACCCAGAATGCATTATACCTTTGTTTAATGTTAAGAAAATGTAATGTTAGATACCTTAATGTGAGAATATGTGTTTTATCAGGTTGAAAAATTGTTTAAATCAGCAACCTATAACTAAGTTAAATACATTCTAAGGTGCTTTGTCCAAACTTAAATAAGTCTTATGCACTTACATAAATGTTTAGAAGAGTAATTCTAAGTTTTGTACTATGTCCATAGAAGCCAATGGAATATTAAAGGGTCCTGTATGTAGTCTATATCACTATTATAAAGAGCTGACGGAAAGTGTAATTGATAAGTGGTTTTGAAGATTCGTATTAGGGAACATTTATTTCATTTATATTTTCATATATGTATTTTGATGGATCACAAATGAATGTAAACTGTATGTGCTGAAAGAAATTAAGAGCCGCAATCTGGAAAAAGATACAGGTGCTTCTGTCCTTCTTGCTCTCAGACTTCACCTTTATTTTACAGATACTATTCTTTTTGTAACTGTGGTCCCCCCACCCGGGACCCGTAACATATACAACTCATTATTTGCCTTGGTAGTTTCTTGTAGATGCTCATGCTGGGTCTGGCAACCTTTTGTTAGGTGGGGGGTGGATGGGATATTTAATTTAACAAATATAACACTCCAACTCAACATGTTTTTTTTTATGCAATAAACTAAGATGAACCATCAGATTTGCAAAGAAGATTGCAACTAATTGAAAGGAAAACTTACATTTGTGTGATTCCTTTCTAACTCCGGTTGCCATTTTTAAATTAGAGAAGTGGGAAAAATTGAAGTTTTTACAAAAAATTATGGGTGGCAAATTCTTCCTGTCCGTCTCAAGCAATTGTTGGGTGTCTACATCCAGGCTGACTCTGTCCAAGGTGATTGATCATTGGTAGAATGTTGACACTAAAGAGACCCTAGCTTCTGCAACATGACTAAATAGGGGCCAGGCTGGGCCGAGCCAATAGCGGGCCAGCTCGGAGCTTATTGGCCAGGGCCACTAGCCCCAAGCCCTGTTCACATGTCAGGCTACTAGCCCCTCTGGGTCACTACCTCATTTGCAAGAAATCCCAATTTCTATTTATAAGCAGGTGTAGGACCAGGAGATAGACGCCTGTGCCAAATTTCAGCCAAATCGGTGTTTGTTTGTCTGAGCTGAAACAATTTATATAGTGGAAATGTTTCCCAAAAAGTTAGCTAATTTTGCAACGTTGTAGCACAAAAACGATGCAGCTTTTCAAAAAACATTTTGATAGCTTTTGATGCCCCCCTTGTCTAGATAGTGTTCAGCGAATTTCAGCTCATTGGATCCAACGGCCAAGGAGGAGTTTGTTAAAATACGAAGACAGTGAAAATGATGACTCAGCATTTTTGAAATGTCAATCCAAGAGGACGGACTTCCTGTTTTTTTATGTGTGTGGCCATCATAAGGTTTTTTGTTCATCTCCTCATGATGAACATGTGTACCGATTTTCATAGCTCTAACTACACTGATCGGGCCTAATAGAATATATTTGACTATTCAAGGAGGTGCTGTAAAGATATTTCTTTACTTGCAATTTTTCACACTGAATCCATCCCTTGCGATCACAGCGGACTCAATAAGCCTTGCACCGAAAGTGGTCTGCAGCAAAGCCCTAACAAGACCTTTATACATTTACACTTAATTTTCAATTTCAGTTTAACTACATTAAAACATTTTAGAGTTTTTCTTTAGAAAGTAACTCTGTTCACACTTTCATACTACTTAATCTATTTATTTTTGCATTCACAGTGTATCAGCCTCTGGTGGTCTGCGCAATCAGAGATGGTTAAACTATATTCTAGATTAAAAAAATGGATTTCCTTGCGAGGCTTTTCTCAGGTGACATGTTACACTTTCCAAGATTGTCCTCAGTGTGTAGTTTTTGTTTGCTTTTAAAGCTTAATCTTCTTGAACAAGACACCTAAAACATATCTAAATATATACAACTAAATATACTGGTGGCCAGGATCAGAGTGGTGTCCAGGGGCACGGTCTAGTATTTTTCATTCAGACTATTTGATTAATATATGCATTACTTGTAGCAGGCATCTTGACCAATATAAGTGTAAGACTAGATTTCCCTTGACCATCGTTTATCCAACAGAATGAGACCAAACACGACCTGTAGACATTAATCCTAACAGATTTATGGAGCACACAGAGTACATTTCAGTGCACTGCATAATAAACTTAACAAAATAAATAGGCTTTTCTGACTCTTTGGGAGGAATAGCAACAAAACAAAAGATGCATATGTTAGTCCCAGTTCATATATCTGTGTTTTATGGGCGCTCTACTCAGGAAGGGTCAGCCTGTGGAATCTCAAACAACATTATCTATTGCAGTTCATGTCAACACCTTGTTAACTGGCCATGTGATTAGTTTTCTTAGGTATGTGAGTGCTTAATGTATCATCCCACATCCTGTCCTAGTGTTTTGGCTCTATAGGTAACTGCAATTGAATTCAGTTTTATTAACCTATAAAGACCCAAACAGCGACTAGCAACCAAAATCATCTACTGATCTGAGATATTTAATAATATTGGTGTAAAATACAGTTCATCATCTTTTTGAGGTCATCAGATATGACCCATTTAGATGTTCAGAGGCTCCATGGTGAATGTGGAAACACTGTCATCTGCTACAACATTGATTCAACAGAACAACTTGATGAAAAAGTTCTCACACAGAAGGAAAAAAACAACAAAACCAGACTCCTAGTAGGCAATTGTCTGCCTGAAATGATCAAGGGCAAAAAGAACAGCATGGGCAGGTTGGGGTCTAGAGCCACTAGAACCACACATCTAGAGCAAACAGAACCATGTAGTTACCTGGAGAAAGGAATAGGAAGAGACAGGACAGCGAGGGAAAAGCACAAACTACAAAAAAGAAAAGACAGGAAGTGAACTGCAGCCAGTAGCTGTGCCCAGGGCTTGTTCTCCCTCATGCCAGACAGACTTTGTTGGACTGATGGGCAATTTCCATTCATTACAGTTCAAGTTTCATCATAGTTGTTCCCACCCATCTCTCAGCCAGGGTCAATGCGGCTGCTTTGTCTTGTCTATTGAGGTCTTCTGATCTGATATAATTAATATTTTGTTTTACTCTGAGCCATCTTAATGTACAGAGTATCCATATTTTTTATTTTTAGTTATTTATTTTACAATTTAACGAATTTCTAAATATTATGAAATTAAATGAATAGACAAATCTGTGAAAATTATTACAAAATGAAAAATATAGATGGTTTTTCCTCATTTAATATATCTTTATCTGGCCACCATTAGTTGCATGAAGTAGATTAGTTTAATTATATTAGTTTAGATTAAAACAGATTAGTTTAGGTTAGATCGGAACAGTTTAGATTAGATGACTGCATTTGCCAGACTATAAGGTGCACCTGACTATAAACCACACTTAACCCATCTCCAGTGTCTCACTATCAATTCAGTGATGGGAAGTTTATGTGTCTATTTACAGCTGTATTTTTTCCCCAACGTTTTTTGTATAAGTCAGAAGTCATTGAGAAGAAGTCATAATAAATAAGATGAACAATATACCCGTGTGCCTTCCATTACATGCAAGCACACAGGGAATAATAAAAAATAAAGATATAAACATCCAGATGGTACAGGGTTTCTTTCCATGTTTGCTGTATCACAGCCTCATCAATAGTGTAAATATCATTATTGATCTTCTACTTCAGGTCGTTGATGTCCTGTATCTTTGTTTGATACATATCTTTAACATAACCACATAAAAATAAATCCAAAGGAGTGAGTGAGGTGACAATTCACCAGTCTGGAAATATCTGATTTACAAACCCATCAACATGCAGAACCTAATGTGGTGGTGCATCATCTACTTGGACAATGAAGGTTGGTTGAAGGTCATCCAGTTGTGGTGACAAATATTCAGGTCAACATTTGCATTAATTGATGTCTAATCAAACAAAAATGGATCAATAACTTGATTTCACATGATCCCATACTGTGATTTAGTACATCGAACTAGTCTGATTAATAAATCTCACCAATTGCTTTTGTAATAAATATGTATTTTATTGAGACTTTGTGCACACCATTATATCTTATTTTCTTACTTATGCATTCTTTTCTGAATTTGTGTCGGTTGAATGTGTGTAATTGTTGAGTTATGCATCAGCCATAACCACAGTTGCTTAAGATTTTTTTACAATGCATCCATGCAGAAAGAGGTCTTTCTATTGTTTGGTCAGTCTGTCAAACTCCATGATATATTTAAAACATACAATCTAAGGATTAGATAAATGTCTTAAAATTGAGCACAATCCTTCACTTGGAGTCAAGGATGAACTGATGCTTTTTTTGGCTCAAGGAAAAGGTTGCTGTAACCTCACAAATCAGACAGTTGGCCATAAATCAAGACTGTTTTGTGATGTAAGGATAATGGAAGCCTCTAATTGAACTCACAGTGCATGTTTTTACCACTATCAGGGCTGGAACTAGAGAGTGGGCAAATACTCAAATACCAATGAAACTATGTAAATCTGTTCATGGGAAGAATGACAATGATATGAATATATGTCAACTACACATAAAGCCCCACAATGACAATATGAAACACAATACACAATCACAGAAGTTGCTGGATACAGTAACTTTTCATGATACAAAGTGTGTATTGGGTGAATAGTCATCCCTGTTACAGGATTGAACTGTGAGCTGAGTGTCTGTGGGTAGAGTTTGATAGCAGAGGTTGGGTTGAAGTCTGTTATTCCTCAAAATACATAATTTGTTCCAGAATGCTATGTAAAAGGAATATGTCTTGTTCTGTAACCAAGGTGTCATTTTGATGATGTGTTGCATATATGACCCCCACAGCAGTGAGATTTAGAATTGAATGCAGGTTTCACTACATCAACATATCAACACGACCAGAAAGATGTTGAAATTGGACGATCCACAAGCTGCCGTCACTGGGGATGGAAGGCTCTATCTATAGCCGTGTTTCCACGACATGGTATCATCAGGTACCACATACTATTCCTTGAGTGCATTTTCAAACAGATACTATCGTACCTGGGCGTCATTATGAGGCATCATCAAGTTTGTGCTGATTTTTTTCGTTAGCCACCAAAGACAGAAATGTCTCAACCTCCATGACCAAATATGGTGTAGTTTTGGAGAACGCCATCATTGCATTGCGGACTGAATTTAACTTAATGGTCTATGTACTGTAACTCTGAATCTATATGGCAGGTCACATGTTGATAACACAATGACGCAGAGACAAATCTACGTTATAATATTGCTTGGAACCTCAGTGGAGTAGAGACCAAAAATATAGGACCGGATACCATGGGACTGGATCCTTTTATGTAGTGGAAACGGACCAAAGTGAGTAGAATCGGGCAGAGCAGATGCTAGTGGAAATGCGACATATTCTAACATGTGTGGAACAATGAAAGACTTGTTGACAAGACCTCCAATAACTGTGGGGTTGGCGGTTCTAATCCTGCTCTGTCCTAGTCTGACAGTTGTGTCCTTGGGCAAGACACTTATTTCGTCTTTTGCCTCCAGTGCCACTCACACTGGTGTATGAATGCATATGGATGTGCGGTGGTGGTCAGAGGGGCCATCTGGAGCAAATTAGCAGCCACTGTCCCAGGGCAGCTGTGACTACAAATGTAGTTTACCACCACCAGAGGGAGAATGTGAGAGTGAATGAATGATGGGTCAATAATATAAAGCACTTTGGGTGCCTTGAAAATGTGTATTATTAGTAAGAAGTTGTGCTTGGCGTATTTCCGACATGCAAGTTATATCACACTATACACTGTGATGCATTGCAACTCCTTTGATTCTGGAACGCAGGTCCGCTGTGTAAAAGTCCCACCTGTCTCACCTCTGGTTCTCCTTTGTCTTGGCTGTGGAAGTCAGTCAGAGGTGGAAAAAAGGTTTATCACCTTTTTTTCCCCATGATCTCTAACGTAGCTCATAACACTAGGAGAAAACATGTTTATCTGGTTCTTGTTGTTGTTTCTATTGGAGTAGCTTCTGTCTGTGAAACCGTGTTTATTGATACTTTGCAGGTTCATTATCTTATTTTGCAAATGTTTTGTTGTTGCTTTGTGTTGCATGAAGTTACGAAACAAATTACACTCATTGTATGAAAATAAGGATTACACAATTTTGTTGCTTTAAAACAGTATTCACACTTATTTTAACATCACTGTGCTGAGTCTTCATGTTCTTTATTGTATTCTGGAATGTTAAATCTACCTTTCAACTGAGGCTCCTTGAGTTTGCTCGCTACCACTCACTTAACACATCTTCATCCCCATCTTCATTTAATTTTTTTAAGACAGCTTAAAGCATTTAGCTGTGACTTTTTACAACCTTCTTAATGAGAAGCTAGATTTCCACATTGACAAGTTATAACTTCATTTGTCACTTTACTACATTTGGTAGTGTTTTACAAAACTGTCATGATTTCCTGCATTAACTGTAATGTCACTTGATCTGCTTTTAGTAGTATTCTATTATAATGTAGGCAAATCACACAAAGAAAGACAAAGAATATCATATTTCCCCATTGTTATATTGCTGTTTTCTTGTTTTCATTTGCACTTACCTGGTGTGTTCACCCATGGGTATGGTCGCTTTGCTATTTTGAAACCTCATTTGATTTCTAAAGCAATTTCTGCTTTGGAATCTAAGGTGAAAATTGTGTTCACCAAGGGGACTTGCAGAGATACACATTAATCAAAATACATGAAGTGGGGAAACTGTGTTAGATGTTTTATTGGCACCAAACCTTTGTTCCTGTTTGCAAAAAAGAAATAAATAAAAAACAAGCCAGTTTGTGGTATTATGTCTGGCACCTACAATACGTAGCTTGTTTTCTTAATTTCAAAGCAGCCCATGTAGGAAAACAGGGAGGGAGCTGCCATATAAATTTGAATGAATATGTTAAAATTGGAAAACACATGTTTATTGTCTTCATCCTCTTGTCTTAAATCAAAAGTAGCAAGGAGTGAACCTCCAGTATTATTATGCTTCCTAAATAAGGATGAATTTGATTGTATTAAAGCCCCAGATTCCAAAGACAATAAAATACTACAATATTAAGCGAACCGTCCATATATTAAAAACCAAACAAAACAAAAAGTCCTTATTCTGATCTAAATTAGGAGTACGTGTTTTGGATTCTGCTAAATATTGTAAAAGTCATGTTGAACTGTCTTTTCGCCACACATTGTTAAACAACACTGGTTAAAATAACAAAAACAACAATAATAGGGTTAGTTGCACAGGGTGCAGAAGCTAGCGGACCCAGCGCAGTGCTAGTTTTCCACCGGCACAGCGCAGTTCGGTAGTTTGGCAGACCGTGGTGTACCAAGATGGGTGTGGCGGTGCACTACAGTTTACAGTAGGAGTGATTAGGGTTCTTAAATTTTGATGTTTAATTTTCAGGCTTAATTTCATTAGGTATAGATTTAGGGTTATTTTTTTCATTTTAGATTAGTGAAGCGGGTGGAGTACAGAGAGGATGATGCTGACGTGTTCTTTTCCTTTACTTCTGCGTCTCCACCTTAGAGGCATTCAATGGAACGAGACTCCTCAGGATGCGGCACGAAAGCATGCGGCATGAGTCATTATTTGACAGCGAGTGGGAATGGAGAGGTGTGGTCGCAGGAGCGGAGCATAAGCATGTTCTCCAGAGTCCCACAAAGAATACATCTGCATTAAAAACATTTCACAAAATGATTAAAATGTGTATTTGAAAAGTGCCACATGTTGTGTGAGCAAAACTCAGTGATGAATCCAGAAGGCAGTTTTTGGATGTGCCAAAGTGAAATGCGTTATAAACCTGTATAAGTTAGCAGCAATTATTTTAAGTTGATGCTTATTAAAATATAGTTAAATTAAAACATTACTCATTAACTATAAAATGCTGAATAACTTAGTATTCTAAGGTTCTGTCAGACTAAGTCAGAGTTCAGTGTCTTTGCTCAAGGACACTTTAACATGTGGACTGCCAGAGCTGGGACAGGGACCACTGACCCTTCAGTCATTGGACGACCCGCTCTACCAACTGAACCACAGCCGCCCCTGTCTTGTGGTTATTTGCAGTGCTCTGAAATTGTATTTCAACATCGACTACATCACTTAAGTTCTTTTTTTTAATCATCCTTATTTGAAACAATAGTAATAACAGTACAATATCATTCTCAGCATTTAATGACTTGATTCCACTAAGTTGTACCTCACATGTTGTTAAGTTATGTTCACTTATATACAAAATAGTTCCCCTTAATAAAAAAAATATTAGTTGGAAGGACTTAAAAAGAAGAACATGTTACAGCAAGTTAACACATTTGAGTTAGTAGTACTATTTCTGAAAATTAGAGTATTCACAACTGAATGTATTGAATTATTCTGAACATTCAGGTTTACAGTGTGGAGTGGGCAAGCTATCTGCCACCGCCCTTGGGGCACTTTTGGGAGCAGGATGAAAATACATCTGCGGGTGTGGGACAGAAACTTGCAGTAGTGTGCGTGTTATGGGTTTATGTAATTACACCTGAAAATAGAACCACGATCATCTATAAACCCAAAACTAACAAAACTTAAAAACCATAATGGTGTAATCAAAACCATGTTTAAAAAAACAAAAGCCATAAGGACCCAGTCAGCTGGTGTTGCGTGTGTGTGTGGATGCACATTTAAGAGCGAGGGGAGGCGCTAATGTGGTGGAGATTTGAATCGGTTGTGTTAAAGCCATTGTATGCTCTTTCTCCTCCCTCATTCCCACTTACACCAATGGGAGGAAAGAAGATGGAAAAGAAGTGGACCTGCGCTAGTGTGTGCAGTGGGCGAAACTTGCAAAAGTCGTCTGGACACACCCCACGGCACAGACTAGCTGCTTGCACCAGGTCTGCGAAACTAGAACCCTATGTTTTCAGTGGTAAGACAAGTTTCCTTTCAATGTTCAGTCTATATCCATGTCTATAATGGAGCATCACCACATGCACTGTATGGGGAAGAGAACATGCTTAGATAAATGGTCTTCACTTATATAGTTCTTTTCCACCTTCATCGTGCTCAAAGTGCTTTACATTCACTCATACACCAGTAGGTTTTTATGATCCTATCAGTCCTACTGGGAGCCTAAGTCAGGGTTCAGTGTCTTGCTCAAGGACACTTCGACATGTGGACAGTCAGAACAAGGACGCGAACCACCAACCTCTCGGTCATTGGGCGACCCACTCTACCAACTGAGCCACAGCTGCCCTATAATGTATTGGTCTGACAGACTTTCCAGCGGAAGCTAATGACTGATTGACAGGGCTTGAATTGGGACATATTTGATAGTGGAGTGTGAGTATGGTGTGGGGGTGTTTGCTTGGTTTTAATGTCTGAGAGTGAAAAAAACAAAACAAAGGCTGTTCGTACATGATGGCATGTATTTTATTCTCATGTTTGTTTTTTCAGTTCTCATCTTTTTTTGTTGTTGTTAATATCACAATCATTGCATTTTTTTTGCTATAAACCTAACATTACATTGAGAATGTTAATCTGCACCACCTTGCATCTCATCTCAACTACAATAAATCAATTTGCTTTCATGTTACTGTTTTATTTTATTTTGAATAAACTGACTGTGAATGGTGAGTAGACTATTATATACAATAAAGGCAGCAAATTTAACAGAGTGGTACTTATTTTTTTGTTGCCACTTGTCTCTTTCTTCATGTAGAGTAACAATAACATTGGACAATTTTGCAAAAGAAAATGAAAATTATTCAGGTAATACAATTTCGAGTTCGTTGATTATTACAATTATTATCATTTGGGATATTATCCCATATTATCATATGGGATATATATATATATATATATATATATATATATATATATATATATATATATAAACCAAATTACCCTTAGGTCTTTTTTATGGCTATCTTATTTGTTCCTCAGATGACTGAAGTAGGGAGGGGAGGGAAAAAAAAGACTATGTGAGTTTTTTTAATGAGAACTTGACATACAAAGAGACTCAATTTTGGGCCAGAGTACCCACAGTCCTCAGGCAAGTGAGAAAACTACACATTTATGCCTATTTTATGCCTCTTTATAACTGTCGCAATCAGGTCATTGTGCATGTATGTATGGAGCCTCACAGTATTTCAAGCAGACATGAAAGTAATTTTATGGTCACATCTTTCATAGACCCTCCAAGGAAACCCATTTCTCTCAATAGATATTCCTTGTAAACACAGGGGGTTAGTTTTACCCAGATTTTTGACTGAAATGTAGTTGTCACTGTATTTGTCACTTTAGCCACTGTTTGTTGGGTGCATCTTTGCAGTGAATCTGTGTACAAGAAAAATTACGTTCTGTGAATGTAATATGAGAGCCAACATGTCCTCATGCTTGAATAATGGCATACAATTGGTTTCCACTTACCCCTCTGGTGATATATGGGCAAAAAAGTTACAGAATACAAGCGAAACTGTTAAAAATGCTGGAAAGCTGTTGAATTCAGAGCTAGTGCGGCTAATACAGAAGCGTTTACTGGGTGTTTGACTGAGCTACCAGCAGAAATATAGTCAAATGCAGTATTACAATACATATGAATAAAGCACAGGGGCATTCTGTACCCAGTGTTGTACCTGAACGCGTTCATTGAACGATCGTTCACGAACTATATCATATTTTTAACGAACGTGAACGACTCGTTCACTTTTGCCAAATGAACGGGAAGTTGTGAACGCGGTTATTCTGACATTTATTGAACTGCGCTCTTATGTAGTTCATATTTCGTTCTTATCACGTTGTAATTATTGAGTCCTATAAGGTATAAAATGGGATCAAAACACAGCATTATCATAGATGTCATTTTTGTATTATTCTGAACAAATGTCGGCAACATAATGTTGTGGAATAGCCAATGAGAAGAGTTTTGGGTGGAGCAGCGAAAGAGAGAGAGAGAGATAGAGATAGGTGCAGAGAGTTTTTGGGAGCGGAGAAAAAGAGTTAAATGTACAGAGTGTGACCGGAGCAGGTGTTGTCCTGTTCTTGGAAATAAACATTGAAAAGGAAACTCACTGAAACTGCTCCTTGTGAGAGGGAAATTAAACCGGGGTAAAGTACTTACTTCCGCCCTGAAGAGGCGTTTTTTTTCCCTGATTTTTTGACTACAGGATATCGTCAGAAACGGTTAATAATACGTTTACAATAATAACACAAAAAAGAACGAAAAAGTTCATTTTGGGATCCATGAACTTCTAGTTCATAATTTGGAAGAATGAACGATGAACTGAACTAATTCAAATTGAGTAACTTGAACTGAACTTTGAACTAGTTCCTAATTAAGGTGAACTTTCCCAACACTGTCTATGCCTGTGTAGAGGGAAGGGGGACAACTCCAGCTCGTTCCTCAGTGCTTTAATTCCATTAGTTCTGTCCACCAGTTTGAGGTTTACCAGTGTTTTAGTCTCTTCTGTTTATCTTTCTTTTTCTTTCTGCCAGCTCCAGTTCCAGTTTCCACCATTATAACAAATTAAATCCAATAAATCATTTTGTTTAGGAAAAAGGACAAATATTCCTTCTCACTAGCTGATGGTCAGTTTGAGGTTGTCATAGTGATATACATTTGCTGGGTCTTTTCTGACCCAACCAGGGAAGCTGGAATTACAGTAGCATTTGGAAATATATATATATATATATATATATATATATATATATATATATATATATATATATATATATATATATATATATATATATATATATATATATATTATTTTTTTTGGTTCTGATGACACTGGGTGACACTTTTTGTTTATTCATTCATTCATTATCTGAACCCGCTTTATCCTCACTAGGGTCGCGGGGGTCACTGGGGGCCTAATCCAGCTACAATGGGCGAAGGCGGGGTACACCCTGTATGAGACGCCAGTTCATCGCAGGGCTGAACATATATAGACAAACAATCACTCTCACATTCACACCTATGGCCAATTTTAGATTAACCAATTAACCTATCAGTGCATTTCTTTGGATGGTGGGAGGAAACCGGAGTGCCCGGCGAAAACCCACGCGGACACGGGGAGGACATGCAAACTCCACACAGAAAGGTCTGGTGTGGGATTCGAACCAGGGTCCTTCTTGCTGTGAGGCACGAGTGCTAACCACTACACCACCGTGCCGCCCACTTTTTGTTTATTTATTTTGTTTATTTATTGGTCTGGCAGCTATTACTAACTAATTTTTGGCTGCTGAATCCAAAACAGTTTTTCTCTATCACCAAGTTTTTGAAATATATCATTCTCATTTTTTTTAACATATGAAATAATATAGCGAAATTAACAGGTAGCTATGTGCTTGAAGAATTTTAAAATTTTGACAAACCATGAAATATGAAAGAAACAGGCATGACTGCAATGTTTATTTAACACTATTATATCTTATAATGACATGGCTACTTTAATTATACTGTAATAGTAATGACCCATTGGGAGCTGCACATACCTCTCACCATACCGTCTCCATGGTAACTGCACAAGTTTTCACATAGCTGCAGGTGAGTCCAATAGTAATCAGCTGGGAAGTCTGACTACAGCTAATCATCTGACTTTTGCATATCTGGAAGGTAAGCTTCGGAGAAAAAAACTTTGTGAGCTAGAAAAAAAAATTACTTCAATTGTGGAATCAGCATGACAATTTTAGTTTTTTGTGTTTTTTTTTCTTTTCCCAGTGTAATCTCATTTTAAATTGTGGACAACTATCAGACATATAAAAAAATTGACTTTTTCAATATCATGCAGAAAGGCTGTACAGCACCTTTAAAGTAATAAATCCATAATTATGATTAGGTTTGAGTCCAGAAACAAAGTTAATGAAGGCAAATTAGGAAAGAGATGGTTGAAATCAAACAAACAAACAAAAAAAGATCATTTTGCCCTGGTCGTCCTCACTGCCTCCTTCTAAGAACCGCTTCTATTACAGTAAATGTCAAGTGGCCTACATAATTTTCTTCTGCACTTATTTATATATACAACCTTATGAGTGCACCAACTTACCAGAAGACATATCTGACATAAGATAATCTACTGTGGTATTAAATTAAACTAGAATAGTACTTGGAGAGTGCACACTCCGCCAACCCCTCCTGTAAGACACGCGTTATCACTTGTTCCTTCTGCCACTATCAATATTTCCTGAAAATATCAGACAAATCTGCCCAAAACCTTTTGAGTTATCTTGTTACAAATCACACATATGTGCACCCCCACACACACACACATAACTTTTTGAGTAATGTTGCTAACTAACAAACCAATCCACACACATGAATGCCAGCAAAAACATAACATAACATAACATAACATAACATGACATGACATGACATGACATGACATAACATAACATAACATGATATGACATAACATGACATAACATGACATAACATAACATAACATGATATGACATAACATGACATAACATAACATAACATAACATGATATGACATAACATGACATAACATAACATAACATAACATAACATAACATAACATAACATAACATGATATGACATAACATGACATAACATAACATAACATAACATAACATAACATAACATAACATAACATAACATAACATAACATAACATAACATAACATAACATGATATGACATAACATGACATAACGTGACATAACATAACATAACATAACATGATATGACATAACATGACATAACATGACATAACATAACATAACATAACATAACATGATATGACATAACATGACATAACATAACATAACATAACATAACATAACATAACATAACATAACATAACATAACATAACATGATATGACATAACATGACATAACATAACATAACATAACATAACATAACATGATATGACATAACATGACATAACATAACATAACATAACATAACATGATATGACATAACATGACATAACATGACATAACATAACATAACATAACATAACATAACATAACATAACATAACATAACATAACATGATATGACATAACATGACATGACATGACATAACATGACATGATATGACATAACATGACATAACATAACATAACATGATATGACATAACATGACATGACATGACATGACATAACATGACATGATATGACATAACATAACATAACATAACATGATATGACATAACATAACATAACATGACATGATATGACATAACATACCATGACATGACATAACATAACATGACATGATATGACATAACATAACATAACATGACATGACATGACATAACATAACATAACATGACATGACATAACATAACATAACATAACATAACATAACATAACATGACATGACATGACATGACATGACATAACATGACATAATATGACATAACATAACATAACATAACATAACATAACATAACATAACATAACATAACATAACATAACATAACATAACATAACATAACATAACATAACATGACATGATATGACATAACATAACATAACATGACATGACATGATATGACATAACATAACATAACATGACATGACATGACATAACATAACATGACATGACATGACATAACATAACATAACATTTCTCAGTGGAGTAGTTCGTTAAATACAATACTGAACGTATGGACACAAGGGAAGGAGAGAGGGAAGTTGGAACATATGTAGAAGGTTCAGTGTCTGGTTTCAGTCGATGAAATGTGAAAGTAGAATCAGTGAAGAGTAATTTTCTGGTGAATTCATGGATAAAGAGTCAGAAAATGGTAACCTCAACGACATTCATTTAGAAATGAGGTAGTTTTGGGCCCTTGGACATCATGTGAAAGGATAACCCAAGGCTCTTCTCAGTTCTCTTTTTTCACCTCCTCAACTCCTTGATCCTTGATTGTGACCCAGAAATCGATCTTGGCAGGCTGCGTGGAAGGGTGTTTCAGTTCTCTGAAATGCACATCAAGGACAAAAGACCAAGGTGTCTGACCAGAGGACCAAAGGCTTTTTGTAAATATGACTTTGTGACATTTAACACTGTGTGACACCAGTGTTAATTTTTGTCAGAACATTTTAATTTAGTTTTAGTCTCTTAGCAAAAATGTAATTTTAGTCACAATTTAGTCATGTAAATAATTTTTGTTTTAGTCTAGTTTTAGTCAACTACAAGTCATACAATTTTAGTCGACAAAATCTCAAATAATTTTAGTCAACTAAAATATGACGACCAGTGTTTTTGTTTTGTTAAAAATTATGTAAAATCCAATGTGTTTTATTGTAATGTTTTAATGTGTAATGTACAAAAGAGTTCACAAATTCATTCCACTTGAATTAACAGCTAAGGTATTGTTGATAAGAGAATATTTCTTTTCTTGTCCCTCTTTAATGTTCGCAGCGTTGAACTCCACTGTCTTTGCAACGTTAACTATCATTATGTTGTTCTGTTTTAGTCCTCTCCTAATGCCATTAACTTCTGGATAGGAACTAGGACGTCAACATTAGATATAAATTCTTGCTGTAATTTCAGCATTCCCTTCTCATTCTTACCAGAGACGGTGGCATTGGTTGGAGGGCTGTGTTGTCGTCTTCTTACCACAGTACAAGTTGCCTCCATCTTTGTTTCATTTTGGCTAATGTTAACGCTAGCTTCATTAGCCGGTGGTCTAGTCACCTCGGCACCTATTTCCTATATTGACTTTATTTCCCTTCCCGAGGCTTTAACTTCCTCGAACATCATTTTATATTTGACTTCAGCTGACTAAAAATGTAGTAAACATTGGGAGAAAAGTTTGCTTTTTTACAATTTGGGGCTAGGTTTGCAGAGGGTACCAGAGACACGACTGTTCAGCACGCCATCTTGTCCAGATCACACTGTGATTGTCTTACCTCTGCATGGCTGTTCTGCATGTGACGTTTCAGATTTGTAGTGGTTTTTGCAGGTGATCCTCCACACGGGTCACACAGGGGTTTTTTTTCGTGGAACTGGGGAAGGTAAAATGAGTCTAAATATACATATGTACTGTATGTCCTCTCTTCGTTTTCGCCCGGACATTACATATAAACTGCCATGAAGTAACTGTGGTGGAGTTGTGGTATTCCAAGAAGATTGCACGTAGACTGTGGAGGAAGGTAGATGCCAGAGCCAAAGAGAAAACAAAATTGATTGCGCCTGTTTTAAATGTGTGGTTTGATTTTTTTTTTCAGTAAAACATTATTTTCCTATATTCAATTCACTCAATAAAGTTGACATAGAAACAGAAACATAGAAAACGGGAAAAAAATAGTGACTTTTTCAGCAATTCTATCACTAAGTTAATGTAAACCCAGTGTTCTCATCCACTATCCTTTATCAAACTCTTTGTGTTTTCCTCATCAGTCAATGTTGTAGTAGATGATGATGTTTCTACATTGACTACAGACCCTCTGAACATCCAAATGGGTCATATGAAAAGACAAAAAGAAGGTGTCATATCAGAACATGTCATGAAAAGGTGACATTTTACATCAATTATTTCCATTTATGGATAGGATTAGCGGATCAACATATATTAAATATTTCATATCAGGAGATGCTTTTGGTCGCAGGAATCAACATTAATAAAGAAAAATAAATTAAAATGTACATCCTCCCTGTACCACCTATTCATCCATCATGACATAAGTTGGCAAGAAAACACATCCTGCACATCACAAAATACAGCAGTACACTGAACAACACATAGGAGATGCAGCTGTTCCATTGATTCCATATTTAACCAACATTTATGTAAAATGGCAGCTCTAAGGCAAGGATGTCTCATTTTGTTAAATGCCTTCTGCCTCAGCGCGTCTCCTCTGGTGGGCGGGACTAAGACACGAGGAAAGAGAGGAGAGGAAGGAGGTGAGTATGAGATTATGAATTGGTGAATAGTTTGACATCTGCGAACTGGAGTGAAAGAAAATACTATGCAGAGGAGAATGGAAACGATAAAATGTAACACCTGCTACAAAAAGTCTGAAAAAAAGGACAGCACATTAAATTATGTTTATTTTTTTAACTTCTGTTCCATCTAGGTCATTGGTTTTGGTCAGACTTCAGGACCCTTTATCACCCCTCAATGACAAGCCAAGACTCAAAATGATAAATGTTTTACATTTATTTGATGAAAAGATGGTGAGGTTTGAACCTGAGATAAACCAGAATATCACATTATGAAAACACAGAAGAGAAATTTAATGATAAACCAAACTGAACAGATGGGGACGAGAGAGAGAAATATTTGGTTTAATCCTAAATTATAAACATTTTAACAAAACATTAAGAATTAAAGTTTAGAGTTTTCTGTCTTTATGTTTATAACATAACACGCCCATTCACACTTGAAAACCATTGGCCTTAATCCACACTAGTTTTCCTCAACCTTTTTTTAATCAAGTCTGACTAATGACATCATCATCCTATTGGCACCTCCTCTATGCTCCAAAATTTGTGTGACTGGGGAACAAACATTTATGACTTGATTTTTCTTTATTAGTGACTCACATGTGGTAAAATGTCTTTTTTTAAAAAAGCATTTTACTGATAGTAACAGGCACCTGGAATTGAAATTGTAAATCTTTTTCAAGCTCCCTCATAATTATTTCTATGTTTTTTTTTGTGTGTGTTTTGTTTTATTACCATAGTTCACACCATACATCTGCCCACTGCCATCATTTTTTCCTGAGTTGGTCCCCCATTTGTTAGTTTTATTACTTTCATACTTTATTTCTTTCTCTTTTTTAATACATCATCAGGGGTCCTTTTTTTTGGCTTTTATAATTGTAGCCTGGATGAATAGAATTAGTTATTATGTCTTATGTTGATCATAAATCAAGCAAAAAAAAAAAAAAGACAATAAAGATAACATTTCACTACACATTCACTGAATTCTAATTATTTATTTTTTTTACCAATCAACATTTCATAGATTATGTCCCTTCATTTATGCCTGTTTCATGGACAAAATGCAATTAAATGGGCTATCCCCTGATTAGACACTGTAGTAATTGTGCTGCAAATGCTATGAAAAATGCAGTACACATTTACACAGCACACTTGCTTCTGGCCCTCAGTCTCCAGAGGTCTTAGGGTTGTGAGCTCAGAGACAATCTGTGTCAAACTCACTCAGATTTGTTTCATGACATCAAGTGATTGGTCATAAGTGTTTGCATTTACATGTTACAAGCTGCCATGAATAGCTTTTTGGTAATATTTGCATAAAGGAAACACTTATTTTGATATTGACTTAACTCATAATATATGTCGTAATAATAATTATGATAATAATAACAAACAAGTGGTGTTAGGCACAACAAACCACGCCCACCTCACATACATTTGACCTGATTGGCCCTATTTCTTATCATTGTGAAAACACATTTCTGGTGACTGTGACCTTTGACCTATATTCACCAAAATGTAATGGGATCCATTTGGACCACTATGCACCTTTCCTGAAAATTTTATGAAAATTGGTTCAGTAGTTTTTGTGTAAAGCTGGTGACAGACAGACAAACAGACAAATGAAACCACAAACAATACCTCTTTCCTCTTCGGGGGCAGGGGAATAATGGATTAGATGTCCATAGTGCTTTTCAAGACACCCAAAGCACTTTAAATTATTGAACCATTGGTCATTCACTCTCAAATTTACACTCTGGTGGTGTTAAACTGCATTAGATAGAAGCATAGCTGTCCTTCCAAGCACCACTGCACATTCATACTCATTTATACACTATTTAGATTTTTGCAAATGTGAAAATAGACATGATTAGAAATGTCCATGCATAATTTGCTCATGACTGATCGATCTTTTTTTTTTTTTTATATATATATATATATATTGTGCACCTATGAGAGGAAAACCTTTAATGTGTACAGCATCCATAAAGGTGGGGTTTTCATTTTATTTTTGCAGAAGTGAACGTGGGCATGACTAGAGATGTCCACATTGAATTTGGAAATAATGGATTGCAGTTTTCAAACTTTAAACTACGTTAAGCTTTTTTAAGCATTTTATACTGTTTCCGTTACATCCATGTTTCCATTAAAATTTATCTTAAAATACATCTGGAAAAAAAAATTGTGCAACACTGATTGGGAATAAAGATTAACAAGATAGATAACAATAAACTTTTTTCCCTCATTTATTTCATAGAGATGCTAGACCCAATGAAATAGGTTCCAGATCTGATACTGGAGGTGCCGAATCCTAAAATTAAGCCCTGCCTATTTCAATATCAACATTAGTCATACCTCTTGCCATTGCTGTCTGTTATTATTGGCTTTCTCCTCCTCTCAAAAAACTCTGCTCTTAGTGTTGATGTGTTATGTATGTTTGTCTATTGGAAATCAATAAAAATAAAGAAGAAATCCTCACATCACGTCAGTCAAAATAATACTGTGTCTTTTAATCTTCATGGGTTGCATCAGCTATGGTCTACATTATAATTCTGTTAGCATACAGCTCTGTTTTCAGACAGAAAAAAGTCAGTAAAATCACAAAAAACCTCAGTTTTGGGTGTAGATTGTATTGTCAATAGTTGAACTAAAGATCTGTTCAAAGATCCAAACAAGGTCAAAACTGTCATAATTTAATATTGACCACAAATCAATGAAAACAATTACTTTAGATTTAGATAATACTATCACACAATAACTTTATAGGCCTCATGATTAAACTCCAGTCTTTTAATTTATATTTAATTTTCAAAGTGTGGGATACTGAGCCTCCCCTAAAATAATTCAAAAGTCTTATTATTATTACTGTATACTGTTATTATTGTTGTTTTTAATGTGTCCATGCAGGCTTAAAAATAATATAACAAGTGGGCACAACAAACCCCACCCCCCTCACACACATTTTACCTGATTTGCCCTAATGGATTGTCCATTAACAAAAGTGTTAGTGGTTCAAATCCTGCTCTGTCCTTGGGCAAGACACATCACCCTCTTTAAATCCAGTGCCGCTCACAGTGGTGCATGAATGTTTGGTGGTGGTCAGAGGAGCTGCAGGTGACAATTGACAGCCACACTTTTGTCAATCTGCCCCAGGGCAACTGTGGCTACATAGTTTACCACCACCAGATGGAGAATGTGAGAGTGAATGAATAATGTCATTAATGTAAAGTACTTTGAGGAGCCAAAAAAAGTGCTATGTAAATCGAATCTATTATTATTATTATTATTTGAGCACGTTTTGAACATTTTTGTGTATTCAACATCTTTTAAAGTACATTTTAATACCTGTGCATGTTTTTTTTAAAGTCTCTTTAAACACATCTTAACATTTTTGTTAAACATCTTAATAGTTTTTGATACCTTTTTACATCTGTTTTTAACTTCTTTTTTTTTTACTCCGTATTTCAACGGTTTTAAAATTGTGTTTTAAAACATCCATCATTCATGAAGCTTCCTATCAAAAAAATCCTGTGTCTTAGTCTTCAGATTTTGGGGCTTAGTTTCAATATGACAGGTTCGCTAGGTTCGCTAACACCTCTGTGGCAGTGGAGCATCATCAGGACCAATATGTGAAAAAGCTGTACTTTAAATAATCAGAGTCATGCTTGCTCTCTCACTTTCACTTTTGCCCCTTATATGTACTATAGTTTGCAAACAAGATTTTTTTAAACCACTTTAAAAAAAAAAAATCAGCTTTATTTTTTTGTAAGTCGAAAGTTCCTTTAAAAAAGGCTAATTTAGAGCTTCGTCCATTGGTCCAGTGACTCACTACTCCCTCTAATAGTCACAGCTGATGAACTGTTAACATAGATAGATTCAGTGCATGTTTCTCCAACCCAATACATATATATTTGGCTACAGAGTTCTTCATTCTCAACACCCTAATGGTAATTTTAGGTCTTATTTGAATATTTTAATGCATAGGCCCTTTTATTGAAATGATATAAGTTTTACAGTATTATCACATCTTTCACTTTTGTGGGTTGACAAAAAACTTTTTGCATATCAGAGGCTTTGCACTGGAGATTTGGATGTGACAGTTTTAGGCTGATCCATTACCACTTTGCCCCTGGCTTAATTACCATCTCCCTTCAGTAACATGCAACACCCTTTCTTTTGAACGCAATCTTACTTTAACTTCTCAGTCGAGTTGCAGAGCAGCACCGCGCTTCTGTTTCGTCTGCATTTACATTCCCTTCCCCTGGGGCTTTTGGCGGAACACACCTGCGTGCAAAAAAAAAACAGCAATTAGAGAGCTATAATGACGATCACTGGTGATGAATTCAGGCCCTGAGTTGTTCATTTCCCAGCAGGATTCAATGGTGGTGAATAAGCGGCAGTAGCAGAAGTGCGCTTTTCTTACCATGATGCCACGTGTCATTTTTGACAAGTCTCGGGGATAAAGGAAAAAAGGCATAAAGCTTTAAATCAAATTGGTCACACAGCCTTGCCAATCACTGTGGACAACATATGCAGGCTCACAACCAAGGTGAAGCTTCTGTTACGTGTCTAGGCAGTGAGCAATCCCCCCGTGCTCTAAAATGGAAATGAAACTGTTACACACCCACAGCTATTGAGGAAGGGATTTGCGTGGGTTGAGGTACAACTATACTCGATCGCCACTGTGGGAGAAGCTTTAGCTTTGCCCTTCTTCAAAGTGAGATTTACAAAAAGGAAATGCTTGCCTAGGTTTATTCAAAAGAAGCTCCTGATGGTGGGAAGACAAAAGGTACTTCACACTATCCTCCCTGGGGCACATGTACTCCAAAGCTCCACTTCTCTGCCTTACGCCTTATTCTAAGAACATACCCCCCCCCCCCTACACTGCACTCCTGCTTCTGTCTCTCCTGCTCAATCATTTACTTTTTAATTTTTTCTTCATCTTTTTCATATTCTTACTTGCTTTCACTTATTTTCTCCCTGTACACACTGCTGCTGCTGTGTCTCTTGCCCTGTTTTGGCATCCCTCTCCTTCAGTCCTTCTCATTTTTTCAACTTCCTCCCTTAAGAGTCTCTTGGGTTTTTTTTTGTTTTTTTTTCCTAGTTTACTCTTCCTCAGCCTTTCTCCCTCGTTTTCTCTCTTGATCTGTCTCAGACCACGTGTTGGCTAGCTCAGAGCAAACCTTCTATTAACAGAAGCCGTGGCCAGATGGCAGCTCTGATATGGATCATATCAACTCTGAAGGTCTCTGTGAGTTCCAGACTGTTTCTTTATTTATTTAATCTTTTTTTATTTCCTGGGCTTCTCAAAAATAACCTGCACTTTTAACACGTTCACCTACAGTCCCAGTGTGGGACTAGATTTTTTTTAAATTATATTTATCAGTGACTCAGAAAGGCTGAAAAACACTAAATGTACTTATATTCACATTACTAAAATTGCCTATTTTCAGTCTTCATCATAAACATAAAATACATTTAAGGTTTGACAGGGATTTTTTTGGGAGTTTTTCTTCTCATTCCAAACTTAAACAACATCGGCCCCTTTATGTACACTTACAAAAACTTGTCAAACTGTGATGGGTCTTGTTAACACAGAGACTTCAAATTCCCTGGAGATCCTATTTATTCCCAAAGGGAAAGTGTGGCTGTAAGATAAGACATGTAACATGTCTTGAAACCCAAGAAGAAGAGTACCAGGTAGACTATATCTACAGGCAGAGTATCCAGCAGTTTGTTTAATGAGGCATAGCCAGACTATAGACTTCAGGTCAGTTCAGGAGATGAGCATGAAATCCCCCATTAAATAATGTGAAGCTCATATTAAGAGTCCCCGCTGAGGCAAAGTGTCTCAAAGTGTCACTACAATCTGAATTAATTCCCAGCCTCTCTAAAACTTTCTTTCCAAATCAAGGACTTAAATTGTTTGTGTCAACACGTCTATTATTCCTGCCTGTGTTGTCACTGTATATTTCTTTTCTTTAAGTACCTGAAATGTGCATTTTTTATTTTTTTTTTCAGACGAGGTTGAGGATGATTGACTGCAATGGTGGTTTGGTCTCAATTCATAAACATGTCATTTACTTCCTGTTTTTCTACTGTGCTGTTGTGATTGTCAGGTAACATTTGGGAAGCTCTATATCACTCTATGTCTGTTTGTTATGTGAAATCCCCCCCCCCCCCACACACACAAACACACACACACACACATACACAGATGACACACACACATGACACCCCACCCCCACCTCCTCTGTCCTTTTCTAACTGTGAAGAAACAAGTTCATTGTGATTTGGAATGCGGTTCCACGGCTCAATGGGTTCTGTTTGAAATGAGATTTGAGAGAGTGAGCATGAGATAGAAAGACAGAGAACCTACAGCCACCTGGTGTCTTGATGAATAAAAGATGGAGATGCTAGTGCCTTATAAACAACAACACAGCATAATTAGTTCAGTTCTTTTTATTTTAGAAACACTTTATGTGACATTTCCTTTGTGCAGTTTCCTTCATTATGCATGCCTTGCCCGCTTTTACATGTTACGTGAGCCCTTTCCTCTTCTCCTTGTGAGTCAACAATGAAGCTTGAAATAATATTTACATTCCATACAAATGTACGTAACTAACATACAACGCCATATAAATGTTATTCTTCTGATATGCCCTGGAGTACAGTGAAAGGATTGCTTATTACAATACACTAACACTCAAAATTATCATAATTTATCATGTTTTCAATTTGTATGCAGCTGGATACATGATATTGATTCAACATTTGTGGCTCAAACAAGTTCTTTATATTAAATAATTTTAGTTAAATAATAAAAGTAGTAAAAAAAAAATACAATTAAAAAAAGATGTATTAACATATTAGTGAGAACGAATGGTTGTTGGAGATATCTGCTATGTGTGTTTCTTCCTCTAATTACAGTATAACTCAAGATTTATTTCTATAATTTCTTTTAGTGAAATCTGTTGCGTAATATTTGCACATGAACAAGTTGATGGCTACAGTATTTTGCTACTAATTGGCTGTTAATATATTAATGTGTCATCTTTATCAGTTATTATACTTGTACAACACAGTAAAAATAGTTTACATTAAGCAAAAAACAACCTTAGAATGAGTCTTTAAGTGACACGCTGCTCCTCTGACATTATAAAAGCAAAGCATTCCCATATGTCTCCAACACTAGGGAACCAGAAACAATTGCTAAGATTTCCAAATACATTTGACTCAGGTTCAGCTCTTCTATTTGCCATGTCTGGCATCTGTGATATCCCTGGAGCGCTATAAGAGTGGCTGATGACGGCATGTGTTTGTCTTTTGTTCTTTTGCTTCCTTGCTTGCACACACAAATAGAAAAAAAAAAAAAAAAAACACACGCACAGTGCATCATCTTCGTGCTCACTTCCACTCTCCCACCCACTCTTGATGCTTTGGAGACAGAGCCCTGCAAAGTCTTTAGCCCCAGGTGCCGCCTCAGGGTTTGAACAGAGCTGAGGACAGGCACAGGGTAACAGAATCAAAGGGAAATCGTGGCATACATATGTGTTTGTTAGGCACGTTTGTCTGATACCTTCCTGCCCTTCGTACTCTCCAACATTTGTTTTGTTCTCTGTAAATATCCAACCTTCAGCCCTGCTGTCACTCATTACATTCCCATAAGGAGCACACTGAATGAACTGAATTAGTAGATGAAGCAAACATACTGGTCCGCACCACACAGTACTAATAATTCACCAATAACACACATGCGTAACACAACACACTAATGTCAACTAAATTACCTCTGAACACCTGCTCACAGAAAAGTCATTAGAAAGTTCAAATCTGTTCTTGTTGTTATGGTTTTCATTTATTTATTTATTTAGAATGGATACAAGAGCTCTAATGATTTACTAATGGCCTGTTTCCTTCCTAACATTTTTAATAACTGGTTCTTAATAGCTAATATCGTCAGGCAATGACACATACTCTTTATCATTCAGCACTATACTGAGGAGTTCTTTGTGTTCAACGGCAATCAAAGAAATCACAAAAGATAGTCATCTATCTTCTGTTGAAGATTTTTTCAGACTTCGCTTATGGCCAAAATAACACCCCTTAATAAAAAATCCATATAATTATCAAACAGCAAATTAAACTCACACAATTTGTATGCTTCACTATATTATTTTAACAAAGAGGGAACATCAGAGATTTTATTTTGTAGAAAAATACAGCCAATAAGATATTGAATATGCTATGCTATACATGTTTTATAGATCCAGCATCATGAAATGCTTTAAACCAGACTCTTTCATTTTGAGTGAGCTCTTGACATTTGACCATTTTCAGCAGGAATAATACATCTTTTTACTCCTAGTTTTCAGCCGGTTCACTGAGCGCTTCTGGCCATTCACACATTAACCAAGCATAAGCTTTGCCATTAAAACACATTTGTTCCCTTCAGAAAAGCAAGCAAATAACTAAAATGTTGCACTTTAATCAAGAAATAATAAAGTGGCTATTGCCACAGCACTATGGAACTAATTTTTTCATTTGTCTATCAGCATAGAGCCAATCAGCAGCCTTGTTCTTTCATATGTAGACTGGTGACCTGTCACCCTGCTAACAGTACTGTAGCAAAGCATCACCATGCCATGTGGGTATCCAATACAGGATAAAGGCTAAGGTATTGGAGGCTGCATTCACACAACAATGCTCATGGTATTTTTTTCTCGCTAATTTTCTGCGTATCATTTCAAGAAGTAACTGTGTGAAATGGGAAAACTGGGTTAAAACAGTATAATATATATGCCATGCCTGTACACAAACAATTATAATGTCCATCATTTTAGGATTTGATTTATATATTTGATAGACAACTTGATTATTATTGTAGTTGAATTTTTTTTTTTGTGACATTTAGCTTCAAACTATTTTGTAAAAACAGGTGTGAAATTTTCAGTTACTTTCTTGCTCATTTAAAGCAATTTTGTCAACTTCTTCTGTAGACACCGACCCCTCCCATCACACCAGCAAGGATCGTACTTCTTTCCACTCTGTTGATTATGCAGGGCACGTTCTGCATTAATTCAGCGTCAGATGCTGTACGTGCACGCACTATGCGGGACGATTGGTCGCATCATATCTTGAATATATTGTATCGTCGATGCTGTATGCATATCGTATTAGCCTTACAACTAAAATTTCCAACCCTCCTGTCTACAGATATGTAAATGTGTGTATATTTTGGTTTAACATTTAGATTTAGCATTCACATTTAACATTTAGGGGCAGTACTTAATAAGTATATTTAACTATTTACATTTTCCCCAGGTTGAGAAATACATGCAAAAAAGTAACAGAAATTTTCAAACCTGTTTTTTGAACATTGTGTGACACTAAATCTCACAACAATATTGGAGTTTTTTCCTTTTTCAGCATGAGCCACTTCACAAACAGCACCCTATAAACCCTCACCATATAAAAATACTTCCATAAGAGATGATTAAAACTCACCACCTGAATGGATGTGAGCAAACAATAAAAAAAAAAGTACACAACATCCCATCTATGTCATCTCTAACCTTGTGCTGTTCAAGGACAAATAAACACGTGAACAACAGAAGAAGACAAAATGAATGAGAAGAGAAAAGAAAAGAAAACAACAGTTGTATAAAGCACAGAGACAGTCCTTATCGATTCCTAATGATGAGTTTGTTACATAATTTAATGTATTTGCTGTCACTGTTTTCACATTCAGCCTAGCCTTGACTTTTTTGTTGCTGCAAACTCTTGATTGACAGTTGGGGTCCATAGTGGTCATTTATAATGTCGACAGGCTTGTGCAAAGACAGCCGTGTGTGGACAGGGCTATGGGCAGCATGACACATGACAACCTTGAAATAGCCAAGGCTCGGCTCGGAGAGACCCACCCACTGCTATCCATCTCTCCGGTTTCTCCTCCCTCCTTCTCTGTGCCTCACCTCTTAATGGGCATCAACAAGTGATCTTTTCAGAGCCATGGGATAGCTATTATGAATAGGAAGAGAGGTACCAGCAGCTTTTGAAAATCGGGTTATTACAGAGATGGGGAGGCATACCACAATGACAGAGGAACAAGAGAGATTGGAAGAAAGAGAGAGACTTACCCATGGGTGGGATGGAAGACAGAGGGCAGGCAGTAAGTTCAAGACTGGCGTGGGTGGATAGACGGCAAATGAGAGGCTGATATCAGACATTTATGACGGGTACTATGTGTGTTCTGCATGGGAGAGGGTGGTCAATCTAAAAGTAAAAGACAAAAAAACGAAACATCATTACATCTTATGATCACCTGCAGATATTCAATACCTACTCCAGTCAAGTCAAAGAGAACATTTTGACCATTATTAAGTTTGCACAAAAGGATGAAAATGTATAGTGTCAGTGAATGCGGCACAGGACTTTGTCTGGAATAGGCTACCACTGTCAAAGCATATCCTTTAATCTCTTTTCCCTGTGCCCAACCCCCTTCTTTCTCTGAAAATCTAGGACATTCTTTTTCATCAGTGTGTTCCCCGGTCCCAGCGGTACACACACACAGCCCCGATGCCAAAATAACATTCCATAGTTAAGGAGTTTTGCCAGTGTATTTGGTCTCAGGGTCTGTCCAGAGAAAGGTTGTGTATAGATATAGTTTCCTTTCGAACTTCTCTTGTGAACCTTAAGAAACAGATATCAGAGATGAAGTAGAATAGATTAGAAGTTACCGACAGTGAAGCAGGGAACCCTATTATGAGAACGATACACATAAAAGTCACAAGTACAAAAAGAATTTTCTCTTTGGATGTGTGTTTGTTGTTATGAAAAATGATGCTTCGTTCTAATTTATCTGATTAGTATACCCTGTATACACCATTGGTTTGTTTGCAACTAAAAACCAAATCATTGTTGCGAGTGGGTAAAGTATAATTGACAGAAAAATAAATCATTGTTGGGGTTCAGTGTCTCTTGTATGATGATATACCCTAGAGGAATGGAAAAGAGATAATAATAAAAAAAAACTATGCTATTTTCTTGTGTTAACATTGTCATTGCCCATTGGCTTTCCTTACTATCATTTCTCTAATGAAACTTTCATGTCACATCATTTGGCTTATGAGCCTTTATGCAGTTTTCCTAATGCTTCAAATAGTAATGGTATTACTCTTTCCTCAACACATCAGACCTGCTGTTTCTAACAGATCTTCTCCGTAAAGGCTGTTTTACCTCCATAATTATGCAAATTCCATGCTGACAGCAGCCAATATAATACATACTTAATACAGGCTGACTCTTTGTATTGTCATAAAGAAACTCTTATGAGCTGAAGTTCAAACCTACTTCATCATCAGTGTCTTTTTATTCAGAAGTTGCCACTAGGTGGTGCTGATATCCTGTCCTCTCCCCTGGTCTACAGACCCCATGGGCTTCCTCAAATGGGGCTGACTGTGTTGCTGTTGAAGGAGTCTGGGAGACACAAAGCAAAAGTATCATTCCCAGGTTTAATAGTGTTTCGAGGGGGAAAGAATCAGCTATAAGAAATAATAACGTAAGAAATACTATAAAGCTATAATGGGCTCCTGAAATTACAGATACACTGAACAGCAGAGCACTTAGCAGCTCAGAGTAGCATGAAGGTGAAGACTGATTGGGAGCTTTTTGTTCTGTTAGCCTGTGTTCAGATTCAGTCTTGTGATCTATTATTCATTCTGGTGTTTCTTCTCATTGCAGCTAGTTAGCATAAACCCACAGCATCATTAAATAAATGAAACTAATTGATCAGTTCCACTCTAGTATAGTTTGGAGTTGACTAGGTCTGTAAAATATTAACAACTTGTGCTTTTTTTTCTTCATGAAGCTGTGGATCTTTGTTGTTATTTTCTGCCTTATATGAGTTTCAGTGACAGAGGGAACAAAAAAGGTGTGAAATAATACACATTTAAGCTTTAAAAAGACTGGGGTATTGACCAAAAAGAAATGTGAAGATCAATAGTTGGAAAGTAAAACTACTGTTTTACACATAGATCCTACACAATATGGTAAAAGTAAGAAATGCAAAAGAAGAAAACATCTCTGAGCTCACAGCTATGTGGGTGAGAAAAAGAACAAGACAGATTGCATCTGGCATGGGGCTATGATCTATAAAAAGGAGCTGAGGAAGGGATAGACAAATCTGACTCTGCAAAAGCAAACAGATATATTGGTCTCCACCACTAAAGCTCACCTAAGGCTGGAGTATCAGCAATATTTGCTAGACCACACTTGCTTGACGATACCACCCATTCTGAGCTAGCAGAGATTATCTAGGATGTTTCTCTGTGGTCTAACACAGAGCGGCATATGACTGCCACTGGAAAATTAATTAGCGAATGTGACAAGGTTACAGACACATAATGAAAGTTATTGGCCATGTCAGTTCATCATTTCCCCACCCCCTATTACTTTCTATCAGGTTAGTCAGCCATGAAATGGGGGTTTGATATGATGCAAGTGGGATTGTGCCACTGCACCTTCCTCACCAACACCTCCCACTCTATTCTCCCCAAGGATTTGCTCTTGAATGATCAAGGCACTTAAACTAATTTGGATGGTGGAGGTGATGACGATGGTTAGGGTGTGTTAACCCATCATTTTACATCATTATGGCACATTTAAGGATCATTTTATCAAATGGGAGCTTTCACAGTATTCACTATAATATTCAGCTGAGGTCAAAATATACACTATAGCCTGTCACTGCCCTGGATACAATGATCTGAGCACAGATGAACAGATAATAGTCAGAGGAGAACAGATCCATATGGAACTAATGTTGACTTATACTTGTGAAAAATAATATAACATATCATTATTGTACGTGTGAATTGATTTGGGCCGGGTACCATTTCTATTCATAAGGTACTGAAACAATTGATCGTGATTTAGTTTGACCTGAACCAATATCAATCCAATCCAGTCCAATTAAATGACTGATTCAGATTCGTTTAATGATATGAAAGGACAATTTTGCACTATAACCTGGTTATTTGTGTACTGCAGCCATTCATTCATTCATTCATTCATTCATTCATTCATTCATTCATTCATTCATTCATTCATTATCTCACTAGTTTTCAACCTTGGGATCGGGACCCCATGTGGGATTAATTTCTAGTTATTAATAAAAAAATAATAAAGACTTACTAATAAAAATATATGGTAAATTAACAGTGACACAATAAATAAAAGACAGGACAAACTGTGGTCCTGTTTATCTGTCTAATGTTTATTGTGGCTGGTTTCACATGCTACAGTTCTTCCATAATTAATAGTTTGAGTTATTGTTTGTTCAGTATTCATTTTCAGCATTGTAAATACAAGCTGGACTGACTGTACATATCAGTCCAGAAAATACAATTCTCACTTTGTGCAGTTTAATCTACACCTGGCTTTTCTGCCTCAGCCCATAATAATATATATCACTCTCTCTCTCTCTCTCTCCCTCTCTCTCTCTCTCTCTCTCTCTCTCTCTCTCTCTCTCTCTCTCTCTCTCTCTCTCTCTCTCTCTCTCTCTCTCGCTTGTCATCTGAACCCGCTTTATCCTCACTAGGGTCACAGGGGTCACATGGAGCTTATCCCAGCTACTCATAAGTGAAGATGGGGTACAACCTGGACATGTCACCAGTTCATTGCAAGACTGAAATATACAGTAGAGACTAACAATCACTTTCACATTCACACCAATGGGTAATTTAGAATACACCATTAACCTATCAGTGCATGTCTTTAGATGGTAGGAGGAAGCTGGGGTACCCAGGGAGAAGAGACATGAGGAGAAAATGCAAACTCTACACAGAAAGGTCCCACCCTCATCGACTGGTGTTTTCCCCTCCATTTCTCTGTGCCCCTCCCTTACCAGAGCCGTTGGGACCAAGCTCAAGATACCCTGTCTCCCCCCAGGAGCCTGTGAGAGTGAGACTGAGCCGGCTGTGCCTCAGTGATACCAGTCAGGTACTCATGGTTCCACTGTGAAAAATATATATCATCCACAATTATGCAATAAAGCAAAAATAAAATGTTTTTTTTTTTAATCCAGCGCAAATATTAATGTATGTAAATAGTTACTGTAACATGGTACAATAATAGAGGTTATTTGTGGTTACTCCAAAAACTGTCCTCCTATCATGCCAAACGTTTGTGTATTGTTGCATCATTTCCTGTGTGTATTTATTTGCATGTTATACATATATCTGCAGCATGCATTTCTCTTTTGTACTTTAAATCTAACACAATAGCCCTCAAAAGACAGATCTTTTGTTCAGTTTTCAACCAACATTGCTGGATCTATTTTTTTTTTCTACTATAATACTGAATGATGGTATGAAATAATGAGGGCTCTGCTCATACCTTTGTTCAACTAACAATTCTTTTTTGTGTGCTGAGTATATATTGACTGACTTAATTTTTGTTTAGTTCCCTTCTTCCATTACTGAAAATCTTTAGTGAAACACTGCAAATACAACCCCCCCCCCCCATGCTATCAGCCTATACTAGTGTTTGCATATTTGTGTGCTTAACCTGAGCACACATGCACACACAGTAATTCCAAAACATGGATTTAAAGGTTTATATTATTATTACTTGGTGGTTAATTTAATTAAGTTCATTAGTGAGGAAGTTCCACATGTTATTGCCTTTCAACTCCAGACAGTAATGAACCAGACACATAATTGTGTGGAACCAGCACATTGCAAAAGTTGCAAAACATACAGGGACACGCACATCGAGTCAGTGTGTGCTTTATGCTCAAATGGCCACCTTTGAAGTGAAATATGTTTGAAATCAGAGCTGTTCTTTTTTTTCCGGAGAGGTAAAGAGAAGAAGATCTACAAGAACTCAGTGTATGAGATAAAGACAGATAAAAAAAACAATGGAGCATCAAAGGGAAGCGTGAGGATGAAAGTACTTACTGTGAAATAGTTGCATAGGCAATTTATAAAGTTTCACTACGATATATTATACACTTTCACTTGTTTTGTTTTTACGCTGATTTTTTTTTTTTTCTTTTTCCTCGCCCTCTGTTTAAGATAGGGCCCATCCATCATGTAGGCATCTCAGACATCAGCACGGTTCTCCAAATCAATGGCTCATTGACTGCCCCAGCAGCAGACATGGACACACGTCTGTCTCTCTGACAGTTACAAAAAAGAAACAGGAATACAAATTGGGCTTCACTGTCTGTCTGAGAGGGCAAGAGAATAGATCATTGACAATCATGTCACAAATCCATCTCTGATTCTTGAAAAACCTTTTTCTATTGTTACCCAGCTCCCCGAAGTCCCCTTGCTTAGTATCCATCGATATAGACATGCTTGGAATAGTCATTTTGTTTGGCTGTCTCTACAGGAGTTTGGGCTTAGATGCTTTAGAGGACATTTTTACAATGGGAAAAGGATTGGGGCAAAAGCCTGTCAGTGGCTTTGCTGTTTATTGACTGCAAATGTGGTGAGAGCTTAATTGATTCACACTTTGAGATCAACACGATAATCTCTCAGCCTTGGGACTACAGTGGGCTATGCAGGTAGGAAACAGACAGCTGGGAAGGGCATGAAAAGTGTGAATCAGCTGCGTGGAAAGTTACTTAGTTGCTTATGTCAGTCCAGTATTTTCATGCATCAAAATGATTACATGACCTTCAGTGAAGATCTGAGCTTCCTTTCCCCTCTAGCTCACATGATTTTTTATTTTTTTTCCCATCTCCCTTTGATCTGAGCTGTTTGTTGGAATATACGCAGGCATAAAAGCATCAAACTTTTCACTTTTGGGATTTTATAGTGTGCTTTTTTTTTTATTCTTTAGCGTTTGATTTTCACCTCACCTGTTAATTTACCAAACATCACACAGACGCTTGTTTCTGTCTTGTTCATACATAGAGTTAAACATCTCCAAAAGTCCAAACTACAAACACACAGCTGTAACCAAACTGTGACATTCACTGTGTCTTAAAACCTGTCCAGTTTCCCCTTTATATGGGACTCATAGGAATTCAACATTTGAACCTTTGTCTGGTATTGGGCAATGTAACAGGAATGTATTATTAGCAAAATGTTTTATTGACATGTAAAAAATTATGGCCAATGAGATTACAATATTGGTCCTTTACCCATAAGTGGCAAAGAAGTCAGAATATCCAAGAAGTAAATATAAGAAATACAAGAATATATATATATATATATATATATATATATATTCTTGTGTTATTTTTCAGTCAGCATTGGGTATACCTAAACCCGTCTGATATGTTTGAAGGACCAACTCTACCACATTGATAAATAAATACAGCATTTTTACAGAAATGTATTCCCATACCATTTGTTTATCTATTTACTCCTTATTTAAATTTTAGCTTGTTTGATTTTGATATCCGCATTTGTTTCTGTGTTGTTTCCTATTTTACATTTCCTTTATATCTTTTCTTATTTCTATATTTTATTTTGATGTGACATCTTTATAATTTAACATAGTGAGCAGATACTACTGATGGATTTTTGTGTAAACTAAATAGAGTAGTCTTATGTGTCACCGTTTTTTAAAATAGTGTTTTTCTGGACTACTTAAAAAGAAAAAAATAAGACAAAGGTTTAGAGCGTAGCCACTTCTTCTCCAGGGAAAAACTACACCACTGTGTGTAATGTGTGTAAAGAACATGTATGGTAGCACAATAGAACATGACTTTTATAACATGAGACCAACATAAGTGCTGATCCAGACCCCTGTCCACATCCTTATGATCCCTTTGAACACCATCCCTTACTTTAGTACCATTACTTCCTGGTACCAAACAAAACAGGTCCACTCACTGTTCATGCAGAGGTGGACCTTACAGACCCTGTAGACCACATTGAGACCTCAGATTGTTGCATCACTGTCTTCAGTGTAAAACAGTGTTTGTCAGTGGGGGTGGCATTAGCACACCGTTAGGGGGTGTTTGGAATGAGAAAGCAGGGGTGGGGGCATGGGGGGGCAGAGATAGAAATAGGGGAGCTTTAGTTTGTATAACTGTCAATATCAAGTCGCATTTTATGCCAGTGTTGAATTTCTAACACCTGTTTTTAGTGGTAATGTCCTTTGTAAACACCCCCCCTTTCCCTCCCACACACACACACACACACACACTTATTCTACATATTTAGGCTCCATCAGACCCTCATCATGATATAAACTGGTGTTTGTTCAAAAAACGTTGAGAAACACTCCTGTAAGTGTTATTGTTATTGTCAGAGGTGTTCAAAGTACTCATATTCTGTACTTAAGTAGAAGTACAGCTACTTGTGTGAAAAATACACCAGCAAAAGTAGTATTGTATTGATTCAACTCTTCTACTTAAGTAAAAGTAAAAGGTACAACTTATCAATTGTAATAAAGTACAAAAGTAAAAAGTAACACTGCAATAATATTTCAGAAAATAAAATCTGAAAAATTTCAAAAGAATCTAAAATAAGGCCTTTAAAAGTAACTTACTGTGTAGATAATGTGTTTGATCGAGCTTTTGTTGATATGGGCAGGAAATGTAGAAAAAATGGGGTAAGAAGAGTCACAATTGAAATAAAAAGTGATGATATTTTTTTTTAATTCGATAAAAATGCAGAATTTTAAGAGAAAATGTTAAAATTATGAGATAAAAAGTCAAAATTATGAGATAATAGTCATATAACTATAATATATAAAGTCACAGTTTCTCTCTTCCTCTGATTTTCTCTCTGAAGTTACTGTTTTTTCATATTGTCATATGTGTTTAGTTTGTAAAAGTAGTGAGTCTATTCTGAGAATGTAAAGAGTATAAAGTACAGATATTTATGCAAAAATGTAGGGAGTAAAAGTAAAAAGTTGCCAGAAAAATAAATACTCAAGTAAAGTACAGATTCCTAAAAAGTCTACTTAAGTACAATAAAGAAGTACTTTTACTTAGTTACTTTACACCTCTGGCCATTGTCTTATAATATGTGTGGAAATGACCAAAAATAGTCACATGCCCAAATACTAGGGTCAATGGTAGCAGGTTGTCTTAGGGCAACATGATATTAGTAAAACTATGGGTTCACAGCATTGCAATAATGATAATTTTGTGCTATTTCTCATTCACCTAAAAAAATTACGAATTTCAGCTCCAAAGAAAAATGCTCCTTCGTGTAAAATGAGCCAGTTGTTTGTATATGCTGACTCAAATATCTATAATTTAAGACAGAATACTGCAAAATACTCTTTTACAACAACAATTCACATGTAAAAATGTGTAAATAAATGGCATGGATGTATTTAATAACAACAAAAGTCCCAGAGTACCACCATGTAAGAGCTTTAACAAAACTGTATTCTTATGTTAGCCTGGTTTGGTAAATATAAAAATGTAATCTTTAAATATAAGTGGTCAAGCTTTGCCTAAAGCTGTGCTCTGAAAATATTCACATCATTTCAACATTAATAACATGTAAACTTGTGTTCAACCAGCAGCAGTAGCAGTACTTCAGATTTTTTTTTTGCCAGAAAAACTAATATATTAGAGTGATAGAGAAAATCACTCTGGTACCCCATGGTGCGGAAAACAGAAAGTTAATGAAAAACGAAAGAAATAAATTATTGCATGTCTTTGCAATATGAATACAGTAGTCCATTGTTATAATGTAGTTCACCTTTTGTAGCCTTGCTGTTTCACATAATTTTTTTATTTTTTTTTAAGGGCAATATTTTTTTTGCACAGTGTATGGACATGCATTGTGTTCTACATTCTGATTGGTCCTGGTGGAGTGGTGCCCAGCTTCCTAGCGATACTAAACCCTGCAGACACTGATTGGTCAGAGAGTTGTCTCAGTGACCTTCAGGTTTACAACATACGAACATGGAAGTTGACAGTAAATATATTAGTACATTAATCTACTTGATGACAGTTCATCATACAGCTCAAGATTCATTCCTTGGTAGCTGACGTAAAAATTCAAACCAGACAACACACAGTAGCTACATTTACATGATGTCTAATGATTCCAAATTATTTATATGGAATAACATAATGTGGAATTAAAGCTATTTCCTTTGTGTTTACATGGAAATGTTAATTCTGAATAAAGGTTTACATGAAAAATGGGTACATATTCCGTTCTAGTTAATTCAGCTTTCAGAGCTGGAGGTACAGAGCGTTCTGATTGGACAGAATGGCCGCCTAATGTTTTGATGTCTACCAGAAGGAAACGATCGTGTCACTTTCCTGTTTTGTATTAATTTCAACTATCAACATGTTAGACCAGATGCAACATGTGATTTTTACATTTACTTTTGTGATAACTACAAAGCTGCAGCTCCACCGAATCAACCATAGGATTCAACATTGTGAAGAGACCAGGAGCATTCGCAGAATGACAGGAATAATATTAAAGAGGAATTAACAGTTTACATTCCAGAGGAATTAAGATCGGAATAAACCAGTGACTTTATTCAGAACTAGAAAAGCACTCTGAGAGCGCAGACCTCCGCCAAAGTAGACCCCACCCCCCACCCCAATCACCCCCCAAATTAAATCACTTCTTCCTGTTCACATTTCCAACATATCCTGAAAATTTCATCAAAATCCGCCCATAAGTTTTGGAGTTATCTTGAACACAGACAGACAGACAAAAAGATAAACGCCGGCAAAAACATAACCTCCTTGGTGGAGATAATTAAGTTTAATTCAGAATAATTATTTTCAACTGGAATTAGGCATTTACATGGTCATCTTAAAGCAGAATTAACCTTTATTCAGAATTAAACAGGAATAAAAACTCTCATGTAAACAGGGTAACTGGTAAGGTCAGTACTATCCTTGAATGGAAACTCTACTTTGTGGATTTTCATTTATTGAAGGTTATTTTTTAGAACACGATAAATGAAGGACCACTGAATTGCACAATCTATTAATTTTTGGACACATTTTGCAGCCCTAGGTTGTATTCATATAACTTTATCTTGGTTGTTCATTATCTTGCCTGGTTTGAATTTATAAAATTGCATCCAGTTCATCTTTACACTACATTTAATAGAAGGAGGTACCATATCTTTCCTGTTGGAAATTCTCCAACAGTTTTTTTTTTTTTCTCCACCATTAAAACCAGAGGGCCAGTCATTCCACCATCAATAGGACTTCCCAGGGTGAAGTCTTGAATCCGACAAGAGTCAGAAGTCACTGATGGGATTGCTTGCAAGGCCCGGAGGCAGCAGGCCAGGCAGGCTAACAAGTAAGTAGATGGACACCTAAAAGAGTTTGTCAAAATGAAGCTGCCTTTTCAGTGGTGTTCTGGGGCTTAAGATGGAAAAGGCAGGATGAAAACAAGGCTACATGGGACCACAGCCATTTCTCTGTGTTCTGCAGATGAACAAAGGGCGTCTGATCAAGCGCAGCAGGGGAAGAAGGCAGGCTGGGAGGCCAGGGGGATTTGTGCTTCTGTTTGTGTTTGTGTGTGAACGCTTGTATGGCCGTGTGTATGTCTGGGCATAAGAGTCGCAAGATTTCAGGCCGGGAAAAAAAAAAAAAATAAAAAAAAATAAAGCTTTGCAAGAGGATGCACATTATCCGCAGGCCAAATCTTCACAGTTCAGGAAAAGTTTTTCTCTGTTGACCAAAGTGGATATGCTGTAATTATCCTGCTGCTTCAGACATGACAGTGTGTGAAGCATCTGAAGCAGAGTGCAACTGATACTGATAATGATGTATGTAGCACACTACTATAGTGTCTGGTATGTTTGAACTTTCCTACAATAAAGGGTAATGTAAAATAGATGGTCTAATAGTTTCCACGAGCACATTGCCTTTCAAATATAATGTGATTATGAAACTCCAGTTTATGTTCATGCATTGCCTTGTTGAAAGCATATGCATTGTAGGAGAGAATCGACTTCTGTCAGCCTCCCTTGAAAGCTAAGATTAAATCAAGCTGCTGTGAATAATCAAATAACATTACATTAACGTGAGGATTTTCCTAGTAGCAATACATATGTGATCAATATTTTTTGCCTCAAAAACCTGATCTGATAAATTACTATGTGCTCCTGGGGCAAGATGTTGGCTGAAATGCACAAAAATGTAGTTTTTGAAAGAATTTACTGAAAAATACAGTACATATCTTACTAAAAAATGAAAGGTATCATAGTTTTAATACAAAATGGAACCATGCTCTTTCAGTTCAAGATGATGGTCTGGTAGCACAAAGGTGAAGATGTTCAGACAATGTGTTTTATAATTAAAGGTAAGAGGTTATTAACATGTATTTTCAGTATACAGTATATCCAGACACATAGGTGGAAAGAGGTTTGAGAGGTACACAGCATCTTAACTTTGGATTAAAAACTTGAACTGTTCTTTGAAGGTGTGTAAAAAATGAATAAGGGCAAGACATGGATTTATTTGTTTTTCAGGCATTGAAAGTGTACAGCACCTTCAACAAAACAACCTTCTTCTGAAAATGTCATGCCTGATCAGATCTCGGGTCTGTCACATTATTGCAGGTACTCATTCAGGCAAAAGTAACATGTTACCCTTAGGTGAGACATCTCAACATGCTTCTGCTTTCCATGCAACAGGGACTGTAGCATGAAGTCTGTCTTGACTACTACAAGTGCAACAAGCCTCAGCTGTACTCTCACAGCTACTTGACTGCCAAAATGCATTAACCATTACCAAACTCTAAATAATTCAGTGTGTGGGTGACATGTCTTGGCATGAATACCACATTGCTCGATTAAAACTTTATCACCCAGCACTGTAAAAAAAAAAAAAAAAAAAAAAAAATCCAAAACAATTAATTACTGAGACATTAATTGTGACTTCTGTTATGTGAAACATAATTAAAGTGATAGACTTAATGAAAAAAAAATCTTATTTGAAATTTCAGAGATTTAAATTAATACGTGACATTTTCCTCTCTCGCTCCCTCTCTCTCTCACTCTGTTGCCCTTTTTAATTCTTTATTTTCATTCATCAATACAAAGTGACTTTTTTTTCTCTTCTTCTGCAGGCATAAATGCACCACTTCCTGTGAATACAAAGTACGTGTGTATAGGCGTCAATGCTAATGTATGTGTGTGTGTGTGTGTGTGTGTCTGTGTGAACTTTTACGTTTTTAACTATGACCTCACTGTGGTCCCTTATTCATTCTATGCACTTTAAAGGAAATATAAAACAGGGAATTTGAGGAATTAATTTTAGTTCTTCAAACATGACTCAACTGCAGTGAGTGAGCATCTCAGACTCATCAGCGAGGAAACGGGTGAGGGGGGTTGTTGGTGGTGGCGGTGGGGGGCGGGCACCTCAGAGGCAGGTGTCGAGCATCTCTTTTATTCCCAACGCCTTCATATGTCCTCATTCATACTTGGTTCTCATCTTTTATGGAGTAAAACTACATCAGCATACATAGGCTATGAAAAGAGGCTTTTATTGCACCTGACCTCTACCTGATACCCTGACTTTAAGGCTGTGCCCTGCATTTAAATATCAAGACTGAGGTAATAAAATATAGCCTAAGTATTCCACACACAAAAAAGTACCCACTTCACTCACTACGTACTCCATCATAACACAACTCTTCCCCAGGTCCTCATCTGCACAAAAGGGCCTCTTGTCTATGCTAAAAAAAATTGACAACCAGATGAAAAGAGATTGTTAGTTGGTCAGTCCCCAGTGGAGACATGAAGCAGTTCTACAGGGATACCTGAAAGGCTGGGCAAACAAGCTCTTCTGCTTGTAACAATACACGCAAGAGAGATGTCAAATCAAGGGCAATCTGTACTCACACATAACCCACATTGGTAGACATGCACAGTCTTAGCCATGTTAGTCACAGATGCTTTGGTGTAAATACAGGGACAAACATGCAACAACAACAAAAAATAAAACCTACACAAGGACAAGAGTGAGATACATTTTTTTGTGCAGCTTCATGCATCTATACTCAACAAAGCCTCAGTGAACTTGGGTCAACAATGGTACTTGAATGAGTAGGTACTTGATAAATCCATCCCTCAGTGGGTAAAAAAAAACAAAACATCATTTTGCTGCAGAGTCTGACAGTGTTTAAGGAACCCTGTGGGTCAAAGGATTCCTAGGATTCTCACAGGAATGGAGCCCATTTTATTTGTCATGTGACAGAGCAGGAACAATTGATTGATTGATGTATTTATTTAGAAAATGAATGTTAAAACACAAGAAATAAGAAAACACATTTAAATGCACTTAGACAAATTCAATTTATTGCCTTAGTCCAGCTAATGTTCAAGTTTTAAAAGCCATATATACACCTATATCAAACTGTGGTCAAACCGACCTGGGGTTTTTGTAATTAGACTATTTGAGTAAGTGGATATTTTCCTGCAAACCATGGTTAACCAGACTATTGCCGGGTCTGGCCTGGCCACGCCCCTTTCTGGACTAGACCAGAGTCACGGCATTAACAACAGAAGAAGAAAAGTAGGTGTCTTGATGTCTTGAGCTGCTGCATCATTGTTGCCTATGTCCATGTGACACCCACAAAGTAATTAGTTTTGTGTGATTTGTATGTTTTTTTTGTATATATGTACACCTACATTTATGATTGAAGTGAAAGAGTACAGAGACATAGAATTGAACCATCACCAACTATGAACAGTAGGGGGCAGTGTCCGTTGCATCCTACCTGTTACATTTGTAGAGGAACTGAGTTTCTAAGCGGGTTTCCGGTAAGACGCCATTATACGATCGCCTTGCAAAGAGACAACATCGTTTCTCATTCATTTTTGTGTCCTGCTTATTTCAGGAAAACATTTAAACTGTCAGTGGGTACCCACGCCGGGGCCTGCAACAGTTTCTTGGGGGCTCGTCCGGGATACAGCCACACCTACCGACCACGGCGGAAAGCTGTATCCACAATAGATGACATCTGGGACCGGAGCTGAGTTGTTTAGCTGTTGGCTGATACAGCTACAACCCACAACCAGAGCGGAACTGTGAGTTGGCGCATCAACGGCTGAGATCTTCTACCAGAGCGGAGCTGCGGCTGCAGTCCATGAGATTCGTGGGGAAGATAAACATCGATGCAGATACGCTGTCAAGGATTCCTCTAGACATCGACAGGTACGTGAACGCCTGTACCGAGGAGCTGACTCGGGATGTGGTGTGTGCAACGTGGGAAGGAAACAAAGCAGCCCTGAGGAAAGATGTGGCTTGGATCGCTGCACTACAGATCTCTTCCCTGAATACCACACTACAACCACCTGCACTCCTACCAACGATACATCACGATGAGCTGGTGAGAGCGCAGCGAGAAGATCCTGCTATCGGTGAGATTGTGAAATTCAAGGAGACAAGTACGACACTTACTGATGAGATGCGGAAAGCAACAAATGGACACACCAGGAAGTTCTTACACGAGTGGAGCAAGCTACACATGGAAAATGATCTTCTATACAGAAGGACCGACGCCAGGAAGCAGCTTGTTTTACCCGAAAAATACAGACCTGTGGCGTTGCAACATCTTCATGATGAAATGGGACACGTTGGCACAGAGAGGGTTCTCAACCTGGCAAGAGAGAGGTTTTACTGGCCATATATGAAGAAAGAGATTGAGGACTATGTCACCAGGAAGTGCACGTGTATCAAACAGAAGAAACCTGTCGCTCATATGCGCGCTCCTATGGGCAGTATAACAACCAGCTTTCCTCTAGAACTCGTCTGCATTGACTATTTACACCTTGAAACCAGCAAGCAAGGTTATCAGTACATCCTAGTGGTGATTGACCACTTCACACGATTTGCGCAAGCATATGCTACGAAGAACAAGTCAGGACATACTGCAGCAGAGCGTATATACAATGACTTCATTCCAAGATTCGGTTACCCAGCGAAACTACACCACGACAGAGGTGGTGAGTTCGAGAATGAACTGTTCCGGATGCTAGGGAAGCTCTCAGGGGTTGGCAATTCGAGAACTACGCCATATCACCCACAAGGCAACCCAGCTGAAAGGTTCAACCGCACCTTACTGCAGATGTTGAGAACGCTGACGGACCGAGAGAAAGAACGTTGGAAGGACCATCTCCCACAAATGATTCATGCGTACAACTGTACCCGGCATGAAGCCACCGGCTACTCACCGTACTATCTGCTTTACGGCCATCATCCACGCCTACCAGTCGATCTGTTGTTTGGGTTGATGGAAGAAACAGAACCCGTCACACCCAAGGGGTATGCACAGAAGTGGGCAAAGAGAATGTCCGAGGCATACCGCATTGCAAGTGAGAACAGCAAGCGATCAAGTGCCAGAGGCAAGTCATATTATGACCAGAAGATGAAAGGAGTTGTCTTACAGCCTGGAGATCGGGTGCTCGTGAGAAACCTCAGTGAGCGAGGAGGACCTGGCAAGCTAAGATCGTATTGGGAGAAGGCCATATACCTCGTCAAAGAACAAGTATCCGACAACCCTGTCTACATTGTCTATCAGGAAAGTGGGAACAAGACAAAAACAAGAACTCTGCATCGTAATCTGATGTTACCTGTAGGCGACTTACCTGTTGAAATCCCTCCTGATCCAGTCAGCTCAGCGCCTAGGAAACGACCGAGGAAAACAGAGTCAAGAGCCTGTGACACAGAGCAACCGGGGAATGTCAGTGACAACTCAGATGATTCAGATGATGAACAGAGCACTGGAGGATATTGGCTAAGAGTGCCATTGAATCGAACAGAACAAAGAGGTTCAGTCCAAGAACCGACTTCGAGTCAAAGAGAACTACCAGACAATGCACCTACAAGGGAGGAAATACAGAGTGAAGGACAATATTTACCTGAAAGAGTTCGAGAACCTGTTGGAGAAGAAGAATACTTACCTGTTCAAGAGAGAGTACCTGAAAGGGAAAATCAAGAACAAACCGAAGAAATACACTTACCTGATCGAGTCCAATCACCTGCAAGAGAAGAACAAAGACATGCAGAAGCAACCAATGAAGACGAACACTCACCACTGAACACTGAAGTCAGACGATCGGCCAGAGAGAGGAGACCAAGACAAATATTCACATATGACACACTTGGTCAGCCAACAGTCAACACAGTCCATACTTACCCTACACCATACACCACACCTTACACCCCTTACCACATTCCACCACCATTCATGCTTCCACCTTTCTTTCCATACCCACATACACCCTACACCTACATCACACCCACACTCTATTGATCTGTGAAGTTTTTATTTTGAGATTTTTGAAAAGAAATGTTTTGAAATGTCAGGAGCCATTTTGTTTTGTTGGGGAACGTGTGACACCCACAAAGTAATTAGTTTTGTGTGATTTGTATGTTTTTTTTGTATATATGTACACCTACATTTATGATTGAAGTGAAAGAGTACAGAGACATAGAATTGAACCATCACCAACTATGAACAGTAGGGGGCAGTGTCCGTTGCATCCTACCTGTTACATTTGTAGAGGAACTGAGTTTCTAAGCGGGTTTCCGGTAAGACGCCATTATACGATCGCCTTGCAAAGAGACAACATCGTTTCTCATTCATTTTTGTGTCCTGCTTATTTCAGGAAAACATTTAAACTGTCAGTGGGTACCCACGCCGGGGCCTGCAACATCCACACTACATCTGCTTCAAATCTGCTGTTGGTTTTTAATTCTTCTTCATCCATAATGCCAACAGGAATAAGGAAAACACGAAAGGCCATGTAGCACCACCTAGTGTCTCAGTGTCAAATGCACCTCACTCAATAATTTGATTATCTTGCAGCACATGTGCACTTAACTCCAGTTAAGTCTTTAGCTCAGTTATTGCCAATAGCTGGGCTTAGAGGCACTGACTAAAATACAACATATGAGGCATACAATACATATTCAAAAAGGAGTGAAGAAAAGTATAACTTATAAACTCCCACCCTTTTCCTTACATAATTAATAATATAATTCCTAGTCAAAGCATTTCTATACTATATATTATAATATGCATGTTGTTTATCATTAAATAACACCATGTATATAAAAGTGCATTTTTTGTTCATAATGAAAGTTAAATCATGAAAAATAAATTTGCTACTCGATGTCATATGTGCCTTGAAAAATCACTGCTTTGAAGTTTCGCTTGCTAAAAAATACAACACAGGAAAATGATAGGAGTCTAGCAGGACTGACTTTATTTTTTTAGGAGTCCAGGGGTATTTTTGTGGTGGTGGGATGGGACAGAACTTTCTAAAACAAACAAACAAAAAGCAGAACAAAACACAGCAGTCTCATCCTCTGTGATTGCTGTTGCAGTCGGGTTGTTTGTATCTTCGCCTCTCATTGTTTGGTGGGTTCAGGGTTCAGTGAGCAGATCCCAGCAGATCCTATTTCACATCCTTTACAGCTTTAAGCAGATGACTTTACGGTACCGTGTGTGCGCATGTGTTTGCATTTGTCTGCGTGTGCATGTGTGTGATATTTATGAGGCTGAGGAACAGAACAGGGGGGTAATTTTCTGCACTCACTGAGCCAGGCAGTCCTCAGAACAAAAAGACTGGGGACGCTAGACACATAGATTACAAGGTTGCACAGGAGTGATGAGGGAACAGTGATGGGGTAGTGTTACACAATCACCAACCTCCCACACTGCACAAATACCATGTCTGACTCTACCCCAATCACACACAAGGCTCTACTCACATAGATAGGTTTAATCTCTTCTGGTAATATAACAGTTGTTTGTTTGTTTGTTTTTTTTGCAGAAAATGAACTTTACCCAAACCACAGCATTGTGTAGATGTTCATGTTAAACATTATTCATGTGCTCTGAGCTTCTCCATGAGACTGTGTTGTAAAACATGACGATAGAACTAACAAGAAAAAGTTGTACAATTGCAACATTAGAAAAAAAATATGTACGTGAAAATACAATGCAAAGTTTGTCATTTGATTATAGTGCTAACATCAAATGTATCTGTAATTTTTACAGGTAGAGTATGTTAACAAAAACAAATTTGTATGTAGAAATTATGTGTTTCTACTGTTAAATAAAACTGTAAATAAGACTGTAAATTGGAAAAAAAATGTAGCGGCATTTACATTGCAAGAACACTGTTGAAATAACAGCTTATTTGCTTTAAATGTAATAAAGAAGTAAACATTTAACAATTTGGGGCGGCATGGTGGTGCAGTGGTTAACACCTGTGCCCCACAGCAAGAACGGCCCTGGTTCAATTCCCACACCAGACCTTTCTATGTGGAGTTTGCATGTTCTCCTCGTGTCTGCGTGGGTTTTCTCCAGGTACTCCACTTTCCTCCCACCATCCAAACACATGCACTGATAGGTTAATTGGTTAATCTAAATCTAAAAAACCCCTGTGACCCTAGTGAGGATAAAGCGGGTTCAGACAATGAGACGGCATTTAACAATTTAAGATTTTAAAAATGTAACTTAACAGGTAGTTATGGTTCAGTTGGTGGGCTGCTCAGCCAGTGACCAAAGGGTTGGTAGTTCAAATCCTACCTCTGACTGTTCACACATCAGTGTCCAGTTTGGTGGATTTAAAACACTATGGGCACCTGCAGGTCTATGTAAGGTACAGTTCATTTAAATTCAATGTTAAATATACATGTTACTTTGTAAATATGGACAGCATTGATCTGGCAACCACAGTTGCTAGTTTCTTTTTTTTTTTTTCATAAAAACAAGATTTTATTTTTTTTTACAGTGGGATTATTGCTTTATTTTCAGATATATTTATTCCCTTTGGCCTTCTTGACCTCTTACACAGTCTACAACAGGGGTGTCAAACATGCAGCCCAGGGCCCAAAACCGGTCCACCAAAGGGTCTGATCCGGCCCATGGGATGAATCTATAAAATGCACAAATTATACAGAAGATATTAACAATCAATCATCTTAGTTTAGAGCCATATAAAGCACCAGTTTTGTCTCAAGAGGGTTGTACTAGTAGAATATTACCATAATAACCTAGTAATAATAATTAACTCCAAAAATATCTTCTTTGTCTTAGCGAAAGGCTGGAGCACTGCTACCAATTGTGGACCCTATGAAAATAAATTACCAGAGTTGGGTGGAGTGGGGGGGTGTGAACAGACTGTAACAGCTGGAGGTAAAGAGTTTTGTTTCATAAGTGAAATAGGGCCTTGGGGTGTTCCATTTAAATATTAGTAGACTTAGACTGTATATATCCTTGTACACTTATGCTGTCCTGATATGTGGGTATGTCTTGTATTTGTTGTACAAAATTGTCTCAGATATGGAAACAACTTAAGGTGGTATATTTTGCACTGACAGAAAATACAAAGCACATGAAATATTGATATATGTCAATTTTTTTTCTGGCTTGTTATGTTACTGTTGTCACACTACCAAACACTAGACATCTGCCTCAGAGAGAATTCCAGTTTAGTAGAATCTACAGACCACCACCAGGACAGTGACCCTTACATGTTATTTTAATCTAATGAACAAACACCTAATGAACAAGTGGTGCCTGGCACAACAAACCCGCCTCCCTTGCAAACATTTTACCTGGTTTGCTCGATCTCTTATCATTGGGAAAACACATTTTTGGTAAGTGCGACCTTTGACCTACATTCACCAAAATTTAATGGGGTCTATTCTGGACCACCTTGCACCTTTCCTGAAAATCTCATGGAAATTGGTCTGGTAGTTTTTGTGTAAAGCTGCTTACAAACATAAAAAACAAACAGACAGACTCAAACACAATACTCCCCTCCCCTTTTCCCTTTGGTTTTGTATATTTTTATATTAGAAATAACAAAACAAAACACCTTTACATGCACTTAGACAAATTCAACTTATTGCCTTAGTCCATCTAATGTAAAATTTTCAAAAGCCATATATATATATATATATATATATATATATATATATATATATATATATATATATATATATATATATATATATATATATATATATATATATATATATATATATATATATATATATATATACATACATACACCTGTGGTCAAACCCACCTGGAGTTTTTGAAATTGGACTATTTGAATAAGTGGAGCTTTTACAGCCAACCATGGTTGACCAGAGTATTGCCTGGCCTGGCCACGCCCCTTTCTGGAAGAGACCAGAGTCACGGCATAACAACAGAAGAAGAAGACAAGGAACAATGAAGAAGAAAAGAAGGTGTACAGTATCAAATGTCCTGAGTTGTTGCCTATGTCTTTACTCAGTGTTGTCCTCCTCCAAACCATCCCCCCCGCACCCTTTGTACACATTTTACCCATTTGCCCTATCTATTGTCATTGTGAAAACACATTTTTGGTGAGAATGACCTTTGACCTATATTCACCAAAATATAATGGGATCTATTCTGGATGATCTTGCACCTTTCCTGCAAATTTCATGGAATTGGTCCAGTAGAAATTGGTTCCAAACAAACAAAAAAACAGACAGACTCAAACACAATACCCCTCTCCCCTTCGAGGGGTGGGGTAATGATATAACTGAGACAGGGTGTTTGGTCATTATCCTTATTGTTGATAATAAATAATAATAATATTATTTATTATGCTGTGCCTTTGGACATACTAAAATTCATTCCTATTCTACTAAAATTCTAAAATTCAACAATAAGAGAAAGTATTTTTCACACAGAATTTTAAGTTACTTCCACTCATTCTTGAATATGCAAATGATTTTGTTTTCATGTATACATTTTTGTTTCTTTGTTTGTTTTATTATCTGTTTCACTTGCAGGGACTAAGTAAGATTGTTCTTTTTTTGTTGCATATTCAAAATGAACTAAATTAAAAAAATAAAAATACAAAATTCCAGACATTTCAATATCTGCAAGACACCAAAATGCCATATGTTTTAAAATGTGTGCAAATATTCCGCTCAGACTATGAACTAGCTTTTCTGTTATTTACACAGTGTTTTCTAAAAAAATTAAACAAATTAAAAAAAAAAAAACAGTAATATAGTATTTTGGTGCTTAATACTTCCAAGGATTTCTAAAACTCTTGACATCAGAAATACAGATTAGAGGAAAAAAATCTAAAAATCCAACAATCACATGATTGAGGGATCATCAAAATTATGTGTTGTAACAACTAACTGGTTAAAAGTCATTAGGGAAAAACAAAAACTAATTTTGACTTCTCCTTGTCCTCTGGCATACATTTGAGTTCTGGAAAAATATCAAATTCATTAAAAATAATTCCCCTGCATCGCTCACCCCTGTAATGAGGTTTGAAAACCAAATCATAATAAGCAAATCAAATATGTGTGAGACTTTCAATAATTATTTCATTTTAAAAATGTTTAACACTTCACTATTACTATTTTTGTAGTTCTCCATATACACCAGGGTCTTAACTGAATATTTCCTACTTTTCCAATATATCAACGAACTAGGATGAGACTCATAGTAAATTAATAAATAAATGCCCGTCATTAGTACATTAATTTAAACCCAAAGGTACCATTGAGGCAAATTTCCCAACTCCCTTCCTTTGCCTTGGTGCAGTTTTAATTGCATCTCTACCTTGCATTTTAATTTATTTGCATATAACATTCTGAAATGAGGAAGTGTGCCATAGTTCCAATGTACAAAGCTGACCCCAGCAACTTAAATATCTACTGTATAATCTAATTATGCCCTGCTTTGCAAAAACCTTCAAGGCTCTAAAAAGCAGTCGAATGAAACCACTAAAAAACCCCCAAAACTTCACATTGTACAACAAGATTCGTGCGCAATCAGTTTGGTAGTTTTGCCGACCGTGGTGCGCCAAGATGGGTGTGGTGGCGAGGGAGGTAACCTTGGCAAGGTGACAGTTTCGCAGACTTAGACCATGCTGATACTGCTGAAACCAGGTCTACTTCTGGTGCAAGGCAGATGCAGCTGGTGTAGTAGTAGTTTGGCTGACCGGTGCACAGTGTGCACACATTACCACAACCTCACAGGCAGGTTTCCAGAGTGTCAGATACATTTTAATACAATAAACAATCCCAACAACCACAACCACCAGGGACCCAGAAAAAGCTGGTCCATCTGATGTCCGATGGACTTTAGCGTCACCCATGTGGGGTTAAGCCCGTTCCCTATTGCAGCGAATCTGAAGTAGCATTAGTCTCTACAAGACAAGACCGCACCAGAGTAGCTGCTGCACAAGCTTGAAAAAAAATGGCGGATCAAACTGGTTCATGTGCTCTCTGTGTAAATAAAGCATTTTTTTTTTTCCCTGCGCGTTTTCAGAACAAGAAACAACACGAAACCTAGTTGACGTTACTCTGGTAAAGGTAAACACATACGGATAGCCAAAGGGGAGGGGGGAGTGTTCCTTCATGCCTCGTCGCCACATCATGGACATGTATGAGGAAGTACCGGTAAACTCTGTTGTTCGACCTCAAGTCATTTTTCTACCGTGAAAAAACAACTTTACACTTTACTCTCAACACTGCCCTCAGACACACACACACATTTACTCAACAGTCCTGACCTGCTGAGCTGAGCCAACATTGGACGTCCTTTGTGACTACTAGCGTAGCCTAACAAATGAAACATAAATGTCGCTTGGGAGTTTATTTGGAAGTTTTCAAAAAGCTAAAAGGAGATCTGACAATGATGATGCAAAGACAGCAGAAGCAGAGGCAAAAAATACACAAGTTTTCTTCAGTAGGAAATACAACATGTCTTATCTTAAATATGGATTTATGTCCAGTAGTGACGCTCATGCCCCATGGCCTCCGTGGGCCATATGCGAAGACAAGCTGTGTAATGAAGCAACAAAGCTCTCCAACCTGCTTCGGCACCTTCAGTCCAGGCATCCTGCAGTAAAAGGAAACCCTGTGGAGTTTTTTTTTTTTTTTTTGAGTAGAGGAGAGTGGAAATAATAGAAGAAAGTGCTAAGGGCCCCTACCCCAAACAGTGTTCCTGCTCTGAAAGACTCCCATTTAGGGGATAGTACTACTGAGGCCTTTCACAAAGTAACAAAACTGGAGCACAATTATTCACTTCTGTAATGATTACGTGTCAGCCATCAGGATTGGCCATTCTTTGTTGACATATGTATAGACGGGGCTTGACTGACTGCCTGGCTGTGTCAAACAAAGCACGTCTGAAGGCCACTTTATACATTGAGCTACACATAGAGAAATGTAGAGCTGAAAACTGTCACCTGATCCAATGGGTGGCATACAGTTGTCAATCTGTTTCAGGGGCAGAAATTTTTGTCAGAAAAAAAAAAGGAAAAATTGACCATTGGCAGCACACTTATAGTGATGAGGAGGGGATTAGATTAGCTCTCTTACTCTTAACAGCATTCTCAACCTCACTCTGTCACCTCAGGGAGAATGACTGCATTATGTCTGCATTCAAATCCAAACTGGAACTGTGAGGACGTCACATTGACAGGGCCGTGTTTGACATGTTCCCAGCATTAGGTGAGATTTTGTAAAAGGCCAAAGTCAAACTGAACCCTTCGAAACCCAGGTGAAGTGTTGTCGTCTAACTTCGCTGTGCATGGAATCTGAGCGTTCCTTCCTGGCCGCAGGTGACCAAAGAAGTGCAGAGCCGTGGCGTTCGTGACTCTATTGTAAATGTTCCCGATGAGCTAACGTCGCATCCCTGCCATCATTCTGCTTCCACTGTCATTCTTCTCCTGTCACCTCTCTATCATGTTATTGCAGAAAAAAAAAATGGATTCAATGGCGTCGGTGAGTTACAACACTACTGCTTATGTGTTATAGTACAACTGACATTTACTTCCCTGTGCCACTTCACCTCCTACATTAATAATAATAATAATAATAATAATAATAATAATAATAATAATAATAATAATAATAATAATAATAATAATAATAATAATAATAATAATAATAATAATAATAATAATAAATTTTATTTGTATAGGACTTTTAATGGAACTCAAAGACACTTTACATGAAGGACAATAAAACCCAACAACAATAAAAACAAACATTGGAAAACAAAACAATTGTCAAATATGTTTATGGATTATTAAGTCATTGTTCTTTTATCAATTATTTTTTACATTAAGAATTGATGGAAAAAATATAAAAATATACCTTAACAGCAACATTTTCATTCCAGTTCAATTTATTTAAAGCGCATTAAATCATCAATACATCAATCAACATGCTCCACATTTGTTTGGTTTTTTTTGCACTCAAAAAGGAGTAGGAAGAAGTAAAATTTATAAACCCATCTTTTATAACCCAATAATCCAATAGATTCTGCTTCTTACAGTATGCCCCAACGTACCTCATATCCACCCCACGCCCACTTTGAACTGAGGTCACCTCAGTCAACATCTGCTTTTAACTTTATGACCATAGCTCTTTTGAATACTTTTTTTTTTAACTTTTTATTTTTCTTTTCTTTTCTTTTCTTGTGTTGTTTTACTTGTGTTTAAAGTGTTTTTTGCCTATTTGAAGAGATCTCTAATTGAAGCACATTGGTCTATGCATGCATATGAAACGTGCTATACGAATAAACTTGACTTGTGTGTATAGATTTTCTTGACCTATTATTGATCCAAGACTATGATCGAAAAATGAGTGCTGATAAATACTCATTTACGACTGTTGACAGAAAGAAAACTACATGTTGGCTTAAAGAAGGAAATGTCAAACCCACATTTTGAGAGGGAGAAGTCCATTAAGAGCTAAAACATATGTGAGGGGCAAGGTTTGTTGTGCCTGGTACCACTTGTTTTAAACATTCATGAATATTCAACTGTCTGCTCGATAGTAAACATTTAAAAACAAATTGATAGAATAGACCTTGTGCCTTCCATAGATGTTTGAGCATGCTCAGAAAGGGGGGCAAAAAGATGCTTTGGGCTTTCTTTTTTGGCACCATTTTCCTTGTGTTTTTTGGTTGGTTGGTTTGTTTGTTTGTTTGCAGTGTTGAGGTAATTTTCCTTTATTCTTTTACTGCATTTTTGCCAGGTTTGGACCATGTAACTGCTTTTTGGAGTCCAACCAGGAGCCAAAAACCAGCTGGACTGATTTAGAAAAAACAAAAACCACTGGGCCAAAATTCAAATCCTTTTTGTTGGTCAGTGTGTTCACAGCTAATATTAAACTACTGATGCACCTTCTGAGCACCTTATTTAGTAAAAATTTGTAAAACTTCAATTTTATCTTTTAATGTTTTTGTCCTTTTTCTGTTATTACACCTGTTTTAACCCTAAAAAACCCAGCAAAGTAAAGCCACTGAAGAAAAGAAACATAACCACATACTCACAGCAGCTTTTATGACACTAAAACAGCAGCATGATCACCTGGAATAATGTCTTCAACAATCATTCATGGTGATTTAATTGGAAAAAAAATTGGTAACACTTTACTTGACGGGTTGTTGTGGAATAATTTCAGTTAACTTAAGAACGAAGCTGGAATCAGAATAATACTTAGAAAAATAATTGTAATGAGTTTCGTTCAAGACAGAACACACACATGCTATTATATGTGTGGAGAGATCTCTGGCAGACAAAGGAGGTACGGGCACTTTATACAGATTCACTGGCCAATCACAGGAAACATACAGAAAGGTTGGTTAAGATAATGATCAAACAACTAGCAATAAAAGGAGGTCAAAGAAGGTTGACAAAGACCATACACCCAGCAACAAATGGAGGTCACAAAAGGTTGGTAAAGATAATACAACAAGCAATAAAAGGAGATCACAGGGTCTGGATGGGTGTGAAGACTAGACCCCCCACCGGCTATAGTTTAAACATGTCCTGGGGTTAAGCACAGATGTGACTTACAAAGACAAAGATGAATAAACAAAATAATACAATGTTAAGATACAATACAGTCTGGATAGGTGTGATGACTAGACCCCCAAATGGTTACAGGATGACACATGTTCTGGGTTAAGCACTGTGATTTTCAAAGACAAAGATGATTCAAAGAATAAGGAAAGTAATTCAATGTTAAAACACAATATAATTCCATTACAATTCCCCCCTTTTTATCATATTTGATAAACCAGATATATACAAGCCTCTACGTTCGATTCTTCAGGACAGATTACCCTTCATAAAAGTTTAAGAAATTCCTTCATTCAGAATGAGATGTGAAAAAACCCTAAGAGAATGGGGTAGGCTGTCTTTGTATATATTGCCACTGTGCCCCAGGAGGGACTATCAAAAAAAAAAAAAAATCGTCAGCTAAATACCAATCATGCCACTTGCAATGGGTGCCATGATAACTACCTGATTGTTACAAGGCAGAGAAAGGAATTTTAAATAAGTAGCCTGAATCAATACCAAAACAAAATCTGATCTTAGGAACCAAATCAGGCTTAGCACAGTAGTCTATTACAGGGTTCTATGCTCTATTTTGTTCACACTGTTGCTGCACAGTAGTTCGTCTTCTTCTTTGTTGGGATTTTTGAAGGTTCAAAATGCTCAAAGGCGTGGAGTTTGTTGAGGGCTCGTGTAGGGTGTCGTTATTGTTGGGAATGTTGGGGTATGAGACAACAATGTTGTTCTGCGTGGAGCGTGGTTTGTCATAGTGTTTGATGAGCAGCACTACAGCCACGGCCATGACAGTTGAAAGTCCGAATGTCTTCCACTTCGAGGGGTACTGAGGGTTCCAGTCACGGGGCATGGTTGCTCTGGCTTGTTAACACCACTCGGTTACTAGTGGAGGTTGCAGCTCGAGCAATGGCTCCTAGCTGATTGTTGGGACTTGGCACGTCACAGATGCAGGGGAACGTTATTTCACTTCACCCTGAATTGGAGGCGGTTCTACCCCTTTCCAGTGTCGACCTTCACTGCAGTGCGAGTTGTCAGGAGCACTTGTTGGAGATTGTGGAGTGGCTTCTGGGCTGGACTGGGCAGCGCCGCTGCTACCTGCTTTTGAATATCTGTAAGAGTCTTTGTGAGGTTAGCACAATAACTTAAAACAGTATGTTCACAGATGGCAGTGTTGAGTGGTTCCTTCGGTTCTCACCCGACTTGTGGGGGTACTGCAAAGAGGGTTTCAAAAGGGCTAAGGTTAGTTTAGTCTCGCTTGCGCATGTGCATGTACATTAGCACTATGGGGAGTGCTTTTGTCCATGGCAGATTAGTTTCTTCACAACATTTACTTAAACTTTGGTTTCAATGTCTCATTCTCTCTTTCTACAGCTCCACCTGAGGCAGGATGATGGGTAGAGTGGTGCTTCATGTCAATGCCTAAGTATTCTGTAAGGTTGTGTATGGCGTTATTTACAAAATGGGCGCCAATATCACTGCTGATTTTAGTGGGTATTCCCCATCTTGGAATGATTTAATTTAGTAATGCCTTGGCTACTACAGCTGCTGTGGCATTCTTTGCTGGGAAGACTTCAATCCATTTTGAAAACATGTCTACTATCACTGTGAAGCCTTTAGTGATCCAATGTTGTGTCAATGCTACATACATCCCCCCTTTTGACACATGGTCCATACCATGTGTTAATTTAGCATAATGCGGAAACAGGGCCAAGGATAAGCAGGGCTTACCATCAGAGCCAATCCACCCTACAGGGGTTTGCTTTGCACCAACTGATGAGCATAGCTTCACATCCCGCTTAGAGGTAAGAGACTGTAGAACTGAGAGAGTGAGGGCAGGAAGATGTGATCCATCTGTAGAGGAGAAGAAAAAGTTAGGTGTGTGTGTCTCAGCTTCCTCAGCTGCAACGTCAGTATGCGCATTACCTACAGAGACAGGATCAGAAGAGTGAGTGTGAGCAGTGCATTTACAAACCGCTACAGATGAGGGTAACAAAATAGTTCACGAACATCCACAAACAAGGTAAGGTCAGGGGAGGAAGGGGCTCTTTCCCTAGATTTGGGCAGGGTGAGCAGGTCTGTGGTAATTCAGCTATACAACATTTGGTCCACCATCCTCTGGCAAGGGGAGGAGGGTGGCTGGGTTAAGGACAGTACACCTTTGCATGGTGAGGTGAGGCAGGTCTAGGAAGTTTGTGTGAAAATGAAAAAATCGGGCTGACGATAAACAAGGGTTTCTTTGTGTCATTTAAAATGGTGGTCACTGCATGTGGGACAAGGAGAGTCAATTTGGACCATCCCACTATGTCACATGAGCAAATTACAGCCCTATCAGCAGCCGTCACAGCTCGCAAACAAGCGGGAAAACCTGCAGCGACTGGGTCAAAATTAGCTGAGAAATAAACTATTAGTCTAGTATTATTAGACTATTATAAGTTTGTCACCATGATTTTTTTTTCTCAAGAAGACAAAGGTCATGCAGTCCCACACTTCATCCACTGTCTGCACAAAGGTCATCATTGGATCAGGAAGGCCCAGAGTAGGAGGAGATTGTAAAACCAATTGTAGCGTTCTATGGTTCTATGCCTCGGCACATGGCCCAGAAGGATGACTTTCTGGAACACAGACTGTAGTGTGGAGCTGCTGGCCTTGTGCTCTTCCGCAGCTAGATGTGTTAAAAGTACTACATTGTCTCGTCGACACTGCTCCTCAGGGGGTGACACTTCTAAAACATCATCCACATACTATAAGAGGGCAGTGCCTTGAGATAAGTCAAGCTCATCTAATGAGCGTTTTAGAGCCGCATTATAAATGTTGGGGCTTCTAGTGTAGCCCTGAGTTAGATCTGTGAACGTGTAGCCCTTACCGTCAAAGTGGAAACGAAAACTGGGATTCAGGTGGACTGGTACACTAAAGAAGGCGGTGGATAGATCCACCACTGAAAACCATGTCACCTTTAGAGGTATCTGGGCCAAAATGGTGTGCAGATTCAGGACACATGGTGTCCTTGCCTGGACTGCTGCGATTGACTGCCTGCAGGTCCTGTACAAACCTCCACTCTGGTGCTGCTGATGCCTCTCTGTACTTCTTGACTGATAACATAGGAGAATAGACATGAGAATTGTCACATTGTACAATATAGGGTAGGACGATTTGTCTAAAAAAAATCTTAGATTTTTCAATAAAAACTCGATCCATGATTGAATGTAGTCAACGTCCCTATCCTTCATTTTAAAATAAAATAACTGTTCTCTGTTAATAGATTATCAACTTGTACTGTATATTTTAACATAAAGGTCTTCAACAATCCCCAAATAATTAGAAAGTGTGCACTAATTATAAATACCGAAGAAAATTACTGTGTACTGGGTAATTTCCATCCAAATTGAGCTGTTCAGGATGGGGCATAAAAATCTAAATTTTCTGAAATTTCAAATCAAATAGACTTGCCATTGGTGAGAGTTAGGTTTAGGGCCAATTATGAATGCTTGACATTCAATTGTTTACGAACAACATTTTGTGGGACCATTCAATCCAGGGTTAATAACAGATTGGTAATTGTACACAATTTATCGCAGTAATTACTCTCTAAATGATGAGGAATTGGGGTTAACACAAACATCCATGGAACAAAACAAAACAAACAAACAAACAAAACATCAAATCCTGTGTTGCTGTAATCATTAAAAATATATATATATATACAATATCATAATGCTCAGCTGTAGCACAATGACACCTTTCTGCAGGAGAGCACTAAATACTGGGTGAGTTCCCTCTATAGCTTTGGCAGTAAATGGATATTGACTCCATTTGGGTCTGTACATAGATGTAGGAGTAATGATTACCGGTTCACAATCTTTAATTAGACCTAAATCATATTTGGTTTTTGCCCACAAGCTGTCAGGAATGGAACACAGGTCAGGGTCAGGAAGAAGGGTAAATTGTGATAGATAGTCAGGCGCTTCGTCGTCTAAAACATACAGTTGTCTGGTACAGGGATAGTCAGTAGGTGGGGCTTCCTGTAAGATTGCGTGCTGGGGGAGAACAGCAGTAGTGGGTCAGAAGTCACTGTCCAGTCAGTAGTGTGGTTGCAGGAGCAAACCCATGGACTCAAATCCTGCCACTCATCAGATGAGCGTCTGGACAGGGAGATGTGTGGCCCACTGTGAGACACGTTAAAAAAAATTAGAAATAATAAAAAATTCTGGATCCGAAAAATTGGAGCTAAAAATAAAAATCTGAGCGAAAAAAAATTGTAGCTTGAAAAAAAAATTTGGAGCTGAAAAACAAATTTGGAGCAAAAAAAATTTTGGAGCTGCGCAGCATTCAGTTCAATTGAGAGTGCACTCTTATTTGTGTCCCAGTACAGGAAATGACTGGTGATGTAATCTAGTGTGTGTTTAAAAAACTCATTTTCATATGATGTGTCTCTGTAGTCAGTCACATGAGCAGCGCAGTGCACAGAACAGGGAATCATAAAACATGCTGTGGCCGATACAAGATTATGAACAAATTGGAGCAGGTCCTTGGCCTGTTCAATGTTTATCAGCCACATATACTGAATGTGGAGAGGTTGGTCAGAAATCACGCATTTGGCAAATGGCTATAACACCCTCCAGTGTGGAAATGATATCTATTCCACATCGTCTTAATAAATTTATTGGACAATTTCTACAGATCAAGAAAGGATGGCAAAACGAATGTGTTTCACCTGAGAAATTGCATGAAAATGGCATCGAAACAGGTTCTGGCATCTTGCGTCCATCCGCACTCAGGGAATACAGGACGTCAGAGGTTAACTGTGCATGAGGCATATCAGTGTGACAGACTACAGAGTGTGTGACTTCTGAATTTACCAAAAACATTAGCTTTCGCCGTAAGACTGTAAGGCCAATGTGTGGCAGCCTATGTAGAATTGCGTTATTGTTGTATTTAGCATGTGTGTACGAGCTCGTTTTCTGTGTAAGTGTGTTTGTGTTTGGCTTGATACTCATCTGGTTCCAGTTCTGGGGTGCCGCTGCTGGTGTCCAGCTCTCTCACTCCTCCCTTTCTCAGTCAATCTGACTGAGGATGACTTTGATGACCTTTGGGCGTACTTTTTCCTGGGACAGTCTTTAGCCCAATTGTCAGGAGCCTGGCAGACATGACACAGTCTGTCCAGAGACAGCTGTCCCAACAGTTGACATCCACTTTGTCTCGCTGGGGCGTTGGTGTCACAGAAGTAATGGGGTGGCTGTGGATGCTGTGGCATTTGGAGCTGGGTCTGTAGCCTGGTGTCCTTCCGCTTATCCTCCTGCTTCCTTTTCTCCTCTTTGATGATCTTATATTTTTGATTTGTGTGTTTCACCAATTCTCAAAGAGGGGTGCTGGCTTCATCCCAGCCAACACAGGAGGTGTGGACCCTGGTAGCAAGGGCTGGTCACAGGTTTTCCAGCAAGTAGCATCTCAGGAACATCTGGAAAGGGCTCTCATGTTTGTCAGTCTTTGTGATGCTAGAGTTTTCTGTAAAAGACTTGGTTAGTCTGACAACAAATTCTTCCACAGACTCATCTTTTTTGCGTCCATATTGCAACGAAAAGGACAGTCATCTTTAATCCTCTGAAGTAGTTCATGTACACCCTGTCTGTAAGACGCATCATTTCTGTTATGGTCAGGGTTGATCATCTTTGGTAATTTAAAGTCTTTCATTAATGTGTTGTAATCATGTCCTTGTAAGTTACCGCTCTGTACGCCCTTAGGTGAAAGTCTTTCCTTGCTTTCTTCTTCTCCCTTCTTGGTGTGGTCAGTAGGAGAGGGTAGGAGCCCAAGCAGCCTGTTGCTGATAGACAGGCGGAGGAGGGGCATCTGTTGCAGGCGTTTTATGGTGCTGAGACATACCAAGGGGGTTGGTGAGAGAGACAATGGACCAGCACGTACCTCCAGCACCTGGAAGAGATGGCTACAAAACAGCCTTTCCTTTCCCTCTTTCTCATACCATCTGATTTAACACTCTTTTCATATTTTCTATTTATTTATTTATTTATTTTACCTCGAGTTGTAATATTTGGCGTGCACTTTGAGATCCCCTACTGGGATAAATTTTTTTTTTTTCTCTACCCAATCTTGGATGCAGTCTAATCTTTCTTGTCCATATTTCTTTAACATGGGCAGACCATGCCAAAGAAATAATGAGACTTGGAATCCTTATTTTCTACCGGTCTGCTTTTACTTGTCCCCATTTTTTTATTTATTTTATTTTTTTTTACTTTTTATTTTAAGGTTTTTTTCGTGACGGTCAATCAGTTAGAATGCACAGAGGTCAGGTAACTGACCGCATCACTTCAAAGGGAAGTGATAGGGTTAGTTGAACCAATTATACACTAAAACTCTGACATCAGTGGTCACTATTAATTCTTAATTACTCAACCTTATTGGTATCTTGTAATTAATCCCTACTAACATACTCGTTTGTTGTGAGTACTCACTCAACTTTCCAGAAAATGGGGAACCCACTAATGCCAATCTGTAGGACCCATTAACCTACTAGTTTCTTGTAAATAAATTCGCTCAACATTCGAATTGATAGAACCTATCAACGTACGTACTCGTTTCTTGCAAATATATCTACTCAACGTTCAAGTTAGTAGGCCTTATTAACGTACTTGTTTCTTGCCAACATATGTGCTCAACGTTTCAGTTAATGCAATTTATTAACTGATTTGTTTCTTGCAAACATATGTGCTCAACTTTTCAGTTAATAAGTAACTCAGATTACTCAACGTTCGACGTTTCTTGTAATCCTACACTCAACTTTTCAGTTAATAAGTAACTCAGATTACTCAACGTTCGACGTTTCTTGTAATCCTACACTCAGATTACTCAACGTTCGACGTTTCTTGTAATCCTACACACAGATTACTCAACGTTCAACGTTTCTTGTAATCCTACACAAGGCCTGAACCAGTATTGAACAAACTCATTTAATCAGATTCCATAAAAATGCTTCGTGGTCATTTCTTAAAAGTGGAAAAATACATCTCACCATTTAGTTTCTTGATTTGATTCGTTTGGATCCCGGCACTGGTAGTCAACGCCCCTAGTCCGGTCCTCCTTCTCTCAGTCCTTTAGTGCGAGGCTTGAGGATGAATCGTTCAATGACCCAGGATGGCGCCTGCTCCCCGGACTTAGGACGCTGACAACCAAATGCGGGATCCCATCCTCGTCGCCAAATTGTTGTGGAATAATTTCAGTTAACTTAAGAACGAAGCTGGAATCAGAATAATACTTAGAAAAATAATTGTAATGAGTTTCGTTCAAGACAGAACACACACATGCTATTATATGTGTGGAGAGATCTCTGGCAGACAAAGGAGGTACGGGCACTTTATACAGATTCACTGGCCAATCACAGGAAACATACAGAAAGGTTGGTTAAGATAATGATCAAACAACTAGCAATAAAAGGAGGTCAAAGAAGGTTGACAAAGACCATACACCCAGCAACAAATGGAGGTCACAAAAGGTTGGTAAAGATAATACAACAAGCAATAAAAGGAGATCACAGGGTCTGGATGGGTGTGAAGACTAGACCCCCCACCGGCTATAGTTTAAACATGTCCTGGGGTTAAGCACAGATGTGACTTACAAAGACAAAGATGAATAAACAAAATAATACAATGTTAAGATACAATACAGTCTGGATAGGTGTGATGACTAGACCCCCAAATGGTTACAGGATGACACATGTTCTGGGTTAAGCACTGTGATTTTCAAAGACAAAGATGATTCAAAGAATAAGGAAAGTAATTCAATGTTAAAACACAATATAATTCCATTACAGGGTGAATTCATAACACATTCATAGCAGCTGTTATAAACTTCACATTAAACATTCATGATTGTTTCATGAGGCATGACTCAACATTCATACCAAACCATTCATGAATGTGGCAGAATGACAACAACATTTTCAAAATAAAAGTCCAACAATCGCAAAGCAGCACTGCTGTTTTTTTTTTCCCAACAAAGCCCTTACCATCACGTCACATTTGAGTCAATGGGCTAGTGAAGAAAATATATACATATATGTATGTAAATATAAATATATATAGACACATAAATTATTGTAGAGATTTTCACACAGCTGAAACTGTGTGAGTGAAGTGTGTCATGGACTGGGATTCCATCTGAGGATAAGAAAGATAAGTAAAAGTGAATGTTCTGTTCTTGTGATTACGACATCAAGCCTTGACGTCAGATGACAACGTTGTCTAGTTTTGCTTCCTGTCACCGCTGTAATCAGTGTGATTGAGTCCACCTGTGCCCTTCCCTTTATAAATGTAGCATGTGTGATTGTTCAGTACTAGTTTGTCTGTCACCCAACTAAGCATGTATCTCCTGTGTCTTGAATATCCTGTGTTTGACTGTTTCTGGCTTCTAGTATCTGTCGTCTGTTCCCTCTAGGCTTTGGTTTTTTTGACTCTGCTTGTGTTACCGGATCCTGGAATCGTTTTTGACCCTGAATCTACCTCTCCCCTGCTAGACCTCATTGTTTCAGACTGATCACTTGGTTCAACCCTCACCTGTTGGCTGGTAACATCCCTCAGATTGTGTTTTGTGTTACTGGAACTTTTAGTAGCGACCTCTGCTAGTCTAGTGACCTATTGTTGCCTTGCCCCCAGTTACTGGTTTGATCCACCGCCATCATCTACCACCATCTGGCTGCAGATCAACCATCATTGGTAACACTTTATAATACCTACACACAATTGACTATGTATTAACCATTTATTACCTATTTGTTAATGTCTTGTAAAGGTTGATACGAGTGTAAATGTAAAATTTTATTATTTTTAACAAACAGGTGCAGTGTTTACAACTGTTTCTTTGTTTACCTGTAAAGCAGATATACAAACACTGCACCTGTTGGTTAAAAATAATAAAATTTTACATTTATCTTTGGAAGACACTAGTATGAACCTTTACAAGACATTAACAAATAGGTAACAAATGGTTAATACATCATGAACAACCCATTTATAAATGGGTAATAAATGGTTAATACATAGTCACTTGTGTGTAGGTATTATAAAGTGTTACAGCATAATTTTTTTCCCTGTGTTTCAAAATAAATGTATTTAATTGTAACTTCTGCTTCAGAGTCTTGCATCTGCGTCCATCAGTACTGAGTCTGTGTCACAATTTAGAATAAACAGGAAGAATGCCACCATAAATACGAGACAGAAAATAAAATATGATGGTATAAATGCATTTATCCCCTTGCTTTTAATATATTTAAGATCTGTTTCATTTATTTTTATTTTTGTAATTCTGCAAAACTGAATCTTTGTGTTTTTCCCCATAATATATGAGTAAGAAACATACTGCCAATTTGTGGTGCTGAAACTAACAGTTGAATATTACAATTGTTTATTCACTCATAAGACTCTTACTGAACACGGATCCAAAGTTAAAGTCAAAATTAGATATTTCTAAAAAAGAAATAAAAAAAAACATGTTTCTTTTCTGTTAAAGTATTTGAGCAAACTTTGTGTAGTTGAACCTACACAAACTATTTTCTTTCCAACAAGAAGCCACTTGATCCTATGTATTTCTGTGCTTCATTACAGGTGATACTTTTCTCACTATTCAAACCTTTACAAAAAGGTGGGAAGAAATATGTGATCAGCAATGACTGTTGGCATTAGCTGTGCCTCTTCACACTGACAAATGTGCAAAAAAAGTGGGCTCAGATACACAACTGCATAAAAATAGAACGAGTCAAAAAATGATAATATTATAAAATAAAATAAATGAAGTTGTACTTGGTTCTATTTCACTCTAAAAGGTTTTACGAAGTATTTGCACTCACAGTTGTAAATGTTTTAATACTAGTGAGAATGTACAGTATATATAATCTGTGTTTTTGTTTTTGCATGGGTTGTTCTTAACATAAAGACCCAGTAGCAGTTTTTGTAGCACTTCTAACATATTTTTCCTCTATATTTGACTTTTCTTCAGTGACTGATCACCACTTATTATATTATTCTCTGTATTTCCCTTTAGAAAAAAAACATATTTTCCTATATTTAATTGACTGAACATGCAGATGCATTACATTCAGAGTAAATTCAAAGGTTATATCCACACAAAAAAGGGGGAAAATGTCATTTCAACAAAATATATAATTAACTGAGCACTGTCATTGATCCAACTCCATTGGAGTTACTGGTTAATCAATATTGTTGAAAATGACAGTGTTTCCACGTTCACTACAGAGCCTCTGAAACATCCACATGGCATGGGTCATATCTAAAATGCTAAAAAAAAAAATAAGAAAATGCAGTTTACACTAACTATTTGCATGAATAGGTTTAGTGGATCAACAGGTTTTAAACAGTTTAAATCAGCAGATGGTTTTGGTCACCAATGGCAGTTAGACTAAAGAACTAATTAAAACTTAACCTGAGGTTGTGCCATGGGTTCTAGTTTTCAACCTACTGTGTATTTGTACATGTGTTATCACATTTGTTCTGGCCATAGCCATGATTGTAAAACTTCCAAAATGAGAAATATCAACATTGGTCCTATCAACTTACTGTTTTTGCTAGTCTCTATCTTGACCAAAAATACATAACTATGTCAAATGGTAGTGGTCAGCTCTTTCTGGATTTTATGTGAATCCCCAGACACACACACACACACGCACACACACACACACACACACACACACACACACACAGCCACTTGACTTTTGTAATATAGATAAGCTTATGGGCACTTCCCCTCCAAAACCCCTCTCTATTCTCAAATTGCTTGTCACATGAATGAAATTAGAAAATAAAACTGTGCAGCTGACAAACAAGATTACATGCTGTTTGCACCTGGCCCTGGCAATTAAAGCTCTGATGATAAGCAAGGATGGCCTCCTAATGTGTTGTCTCAAGGCATATCAATGTTTTCACAAGGAGATTGTGCCACACATGCCACTGGGGCCACACTGGCACCCTTACCACCTGGCATCCTTTGGCCATAATGTGTGTTATAATCTATCATAACCATGTCTGGAATATTCAATGTTAAGATACTCATAACTAAACCCAGGGCCACAGATATTTACATCCATAAAAGTGAAGTGACACAATGCTGATCAAGATTTTATGGGTGCTTTAGCTGATGCACATTGGAAAGAAAGCCAAAACAAAACATAAAAGAAGAAACAAATGTTAGAAGACAAAACAAAACAAAAAACCCTGCATATAAAACCTTTTTCTCATTTAAAAGTACAAATTGCAGATGTTTGGATAGCCTGAAAACACAGTTGTAGGCAAATATCAGAGTTCAAATATATGCATCTAGTAATCTCCAAATGCATCCTCATTTGATGTACTTTGTATACTGTGTAAACAGCACAGTCTGGGACTTACATCGCGAGTCCACGGTTTCAACTCAAGGGATTTTTCTAAAAGCCCCGTAGCTCCATTTGAGTGACAGCAGACAGGCAAACAAAATAGTTTAAATGTACCACTTACACAGGCTGATTGCTTTCTTCTCTCATATTTGTGCCAGAATAATAAAATGGACCCTTTGCATAAACAGACGCTACATCATTATTTCATAAGTTTGGGTTGAGTGCAGTAAATTATGTACTCTTAGCTTTCTTGTAGAAGATGGGCCTTTCCTTCTACATTAGTGTTTAAAGTTCCTACTTGGGGGTCAGTGTTAATGTGCCATATGTTCAAGAAACATCAAATCCCACAAGAGACTGAAGTATGAAAAAGGACTCAGCCTGAAATGATAAATACTTATGGATATACTCTGTGTTAGGCTATCATCTTAAGCATAACTGCTATATATTAGTAATAAAAAAAGACATTATCCTTAATTGCAAATATGTTCTGTATTCACTAGTGTAGCTTTCTTTTCTATGTTGTTGAATTAAATGTTTAACTTTCTGGCTTTGATTAGATTCATGCTGAATGAGTTTTAAAAAAGACTTTGGATTATTATCAAAATGATAATACTGGCTTTACTGGTCCCCCTTTGGCTACTTGACTGTCTTTTAAGGTCTATCATTGATTGTGACTAGCCTGTAAAGCGCTTAACTCTCCTCATTAGCAGTCACTCTCCTCCTGCTATGTTGGCTCTGTGTGGTACCTCTCCCTTTAGTGGTTTCCAGTGTTTCTCTGTCTGCATGTGGAAGGGTATTGGAGAACTGGGGGCTTCAGAGTGACAGATGGAGGCTGCTTTGTGACCCTTAGAGATTGGAAAGCCCTTCTGTCCCCTCCTGATTGAGTGTCTAACTACCGGTCGCTTGCCTCACGTCAAACAACCCTACTTTATGTTATCTCAAGCCGCTCCCACTTGGCTCACTTGCTGCGATGGCAATGTCAGATGCTGACAGCCGTTGTCATCTGCTCAAGCACTAATGCCACTGAGGTTTGATGAATGGCACTTTTATGAAAGCAGTCAAAACCAAAACCGGAACAGGTTTGAATGCAGATTTAAATACGTATTTCAGAGATGCAACGTATTGGGGGGAGGGGGGTAAATCTCTAAATAATCACAGGTCTGTTTTAGTAACAGATGTGTGCAGTTTAAATCTGTAAACAGTAACAACAGGCATCATAACGTCTCAAAAATATTCATATTACTCTCGCTGATGGACAGATAACTTTGCTGGAAAAATTGCCTTGATCTCACAATTCAATGAAATTATAATCAACGCTGCAGTGTGTTCAGAAATTACAATAGTGGCACGTCTTCAGGCACTTCAGTCTCAGCTTTGCCTTGTTTACATCCTCATCAGGTGAACATTGTAGAGATAATAGCGCAATGTATCCTCCAGTTATTGGGGGTTAGAGGTAATTGAGAAAGCTGACATAAAGTCTACGATCCACACGCATCAGCAGACTTTTTCTTCCTCTGTGATTACTACTACAGGATTATTCTGCTAGACAGAAAGATTTTGCTGTCATTCAGGTCCCCAATTTATACTGCACATCACATTTACAGCTTGTAGGTTGTCTCATTCCTGTTGATTTGAAGTATAATGTTAAAAAATTTTGTATCATAATTAATGTCTTTTGGGTTTTTTAAATACGGTTTCTCTGGACAAGTGACAATTGAAGAAACTGTATAATTTGGTTGTGGTTTAAAATGACTATCAATGGTTAGAACATGACACTTGAAGGTTTATTACATTTACATAATAAATGTGACAATAGATGATGTGTGGCAATAGATGATCTCTGACTATCTTTCATATAAAAGTGTTGGTTTCATTAGCCAATCAGGACTCAGTTTATGGGTCAGGTGAAGATGTCCCACTCTGTCGTTGTTTCCAGACTTCCTTGAGGTCAGAGTAAAACATTTAAAGAAATATTAAATACATTAAAAAGAAAACAGAATGTTTGCAAGCATTTTGGATAACAATGTACATAAAATAAATCCTCAAGGATTCAATGAAGTTTTATTATCATTCAGTCACAGAGAAATAATGAAATTAAATACTGAGGACCCATATTAGCCATAGCAATAAATAACTAATAAATAAATAAATATGTTAAACTAAAAAAAAATCAAAGTCTGATAATAGAATAATTAAAAGTTAAAGGAAAATATACAGCTAAAATCTAGCTTAAAACAGAATAATGTAAGAAAAAATTGACAACCTAAACCTATACACAGTAGACACTTAAGTACAGTACAGAATAGCACACAAAATATGACAATTGCGATGATCTTCATAACAGTAGAAAACTCTAGTCAAAAACAGCTTTTTATGATTTGATTTTCCTGTCAGTATCTTTGCCAAAACACTAACGAAGATGAGTTGGTCCTCAGCTCACTACTCCTAATATTGTAAGTGCTAATGCTAATGGATGATGTTAGTGCTAGGTACTGTGTGTGTACTTAGATGGGTAAAATGCACACTTAATAATACTGTATTTCCCTATAGGGATAAAAATGCGTGGAAACAGCCACAACAAACCACACCCCCTGCACATATTGTAGGTTATTTTGGCATGGATTCAGCTGATGTCATGTCTATGTGTTTACCTACTGATTAATAGTCTCTGTATACATGTCAGGTTTGAAGTAAATTGAAACAGAATTGATGCTTTTGTAGACATGTGATATTTCTGCCATTATAAGTGTAATGTGAGGGATAGTTGGTGGTTAATGATTCACTGCATAAAATGGGACCACTGGACAAAGATGGATTTAACCTTGAACAGTGCTTTCATACATGATATATAGCTATACCATCACAACACTTCCTGATATATGTTCTCACATGATCAAAGTAACCAATCAGGAGCCAAGAGTACTTAGATTGGTAAATATAAGTGATTTAGAAAAGCAGATTCAACAGTTTATCTTAGCTGCCTCTATACGACAAATGAAAATATTTCAATATACAAATGTCTGCATGTAAATTGTTAATTGGGTGAGCACTGTCAATATATTTTTAACAAATACCATATTTTCTGAACTATTTTTTTTTCTGACACTGTGCCACTCAAACAATGAAATTTATGTTTCACACACTAACAATTGATCTTGCTGTTGAAGAAGGAAATAGAGCTGCTGCACATAGACATGGTATCACCGAATCGATGGTGAAACTCTGGAAAAAGCGTGGGAGTAGCTTATAGTTAGGTGCACCTTATAGTTCATAAAATAGTGTACATGAATTAACTCATTTGCTGTAAAATTTATTTACTTCACTTTTTAATTTTTCTTCTCCATACATTTTTAACATTTTTTCGACATAAATTATCTTAACGTCTGACCCTTACATAAGTGAATGGGAGAATAAAAAATTAAAACAAGTGGTAGGGTTTGTTTGCACGACCAACCCTGCTGCCCTCACGCACATTTTAGATTTTTCTTCCCACTCCTTTTAGAATATGCAAACAAAGCCATGTTTTGTTATGTGTTGTTTTGTTTTTCATGTATATGTTTTTATATTTGTTGAGTGCAATTGTTTAAATGTGTCATTCCATCATTATTTCATTAATATTGTTGTGTTCTCCATTGTTATTGAATACATTGTGTGTTGGTTCTATTTAAAATAAAAAGGTCCGGATTGATGACGAGGCGTCTCTGATTGGCTCAGAATGCATGAAGGAGCACTCCCCCCTCCCCTCTCGCTCTGTGTGTGTGTTTACCTTTACCAGAGTAGCACCCAGCTAGGTTTCGTGCCGTTGCTCGTTCTGAAGTTTGATCCGCCATTTTTTTCAAGTTTGTGCAGCAGCTACTGTGTCGTGGTCTTTTCTCGTAGATGCTAATGCTAATGCTACTTCAGATTTGCTGCAATGGAGGATCAGATCTGCCACATCTGACGTCAGATGGACTAGCTTTTTCGGGGTCCCTCGTGCCTCTTGTTGTTTTCTGTGAATGTGGTATGCAGCCAGTGGAGGTGACAAACCACTTTCAAAGGCAGCATGTGTTGGTAACTCGGGGTGACCCATCACATTCCATAAGGAGCGTAGAAAAATGTTTTTCAGCGGAATGACACCTTTAAGTTGTTGCATATTTGAAATTAACTACTACTATTACTACTATTATTACTACTACTAATATGACTATTACTACTATTACTACTACTACCACCTGATTTTCCCTATCATCATTGTGAAAACATGTTTTGATGACTGTGACCTTGATTGTGACCCTACATTCACAAAAATTTAATGGGATATATTCTGGACCACCTTTCACCTTACTTGAAAATGTAATGGAAGGTGGTCAAGTAGTTTTTGTGTAAAGCTGCTTACAAACAAACAGGCAGACCAATAAACAACCAATGCCAACACAATACTCCTCCCCCCTTTGGAGGGTGTGGTTAAAAAAAAAAGTCGTAAAATTGTTTTAACTTTGGCCTCCTTTTCCCAAACTTTAATCATATATATTCTGGGTTACTGGAAATCTATAAACTTAGTTTTTTATGAATTAAACCTGTGGTTTTTGCTGTCAGAGTTAACAAAGAACCAAACTAAATACTACACCCATTGCCTTCCCTTTGGGGGAAGCCGTAACCTTAACCCTTGTATTATGTTAAGGGTCAATTTGACCTATTTCAGTTTTTGAGTTGACTAAAGTACAGGGTATCCTTTATTTTACTTCATAAAATTTTTTAAAAAATTTTTCATCTAAGGTCACAAACTTGTGTGAAATCTGGACATTTTAGTGTGTAGTGTCTGTGCAGTGTTTGTAAACATAGATGATGTTACGAGTCATTTTGACCTGGACACTTTAATGTTGGTAAACATCTGCTCAGATGTAAAATAAACATGTCTCTTTGATGTGCTTTGTTTTGATTGGACAATTATTTGTTTTGTGATTTCCTTTGAAGGGTCATTCAGACCCAGGTGTGTAAGGTAGTAACTTTCTGTCCTTGTCACTTTTCTCATGTCATCTCTTTGACAAACACACTAAAAATAAGCTCCAGAAAGTTTATTGTTGAAGAGGTTTTTATCACAGATGTTGAACTGGGACAGTGATGCAGAGGAAGAGATTTCAGAGACAGAGGACAATGTTATTGATGATCCAGATTGTGAATTTTCCTATGATGTTTGTGAAGATAAAAGTTTGATGAAATAATTCTTAAATTTAGTTTTGGAATTTAATTTTTTTTTTCTAAATGTTGATATATTCTAAAATAAAGTTGTAATTGGGTTTAACATGTTTTTTTTTTTTTTTACAGTTTTGAGTGGATTATTTAAAGGGAACAGGTGAAAATGAGCCGCAGCATAATTAATGTAATTTTTTTTTCAACATAATACAAGGGTTAAAAATGAGCAACTGAAACATCTTATGCACCAGTCCCTAATGTTGTTTTTTTTTTTCTTTTGTTGTACATGGCTAACTGAGGAACATGGCTTTGTTGGTGGCTCTGCCTGCATGACTTAACCTACACAACTGAGGCCAATGTATCATGTACCATGAGTGATGCACTGTTTACTCAAAGTGACATTCTTATAGTATAGCCTCACTATGTCACACTATTTGTTTCCCTTCAAAACCATTGTGCCATGCAAAAATAATGCAAGACATCCCTGATATCCTGATACTTGTGTCAGCATATTCATTTCCATGTAGTGTAACACATTTATCTTTGATTTTGTGTGTCATTTAGAAGGGACTTATGATGTAATGCTGAGAACCTGCTTTTCTGTTCCTGCAAATACTCAGTCATTTGAAGTGGGTGACAGGCTGGTCTTTTCAGGATTGAGAGGTACCCACATACAGAGTGCATCAGTAACATACTGTAATATAATCTAATACACATTACAAATCTGTTGCATCCTACCTGCACTTTCTGTGTCCTAATACTACAGTAAATTGATCTATTATTCAAAGGAATGAAACATTGATGGGAAAGAAAAGCAGTCATAACTAAATTGTGATTATAGCTTTGCTAGCAGCATGTTTATTACTCTCTCTGTGAAGGCACCCAGTCCTCTTGTGCCTTAACAGTAATAGGTTTTCAAAGGAGCACTCTCACAAATAGATGGGTGGTGAGTTTTCTATAGTTGTACCCAGGAACCCCACCCCACCACCCACAACAATAATAAAGGATCTTCAAAATAGGTGCACTCTGTTTTACAACCTATGGGCAATTTCAGACACTAAAGAATTGTCAGCAGGAAAAAAAAAGGGGAAAAAAATTAAATCAATATTCACATGTGAGTTTGCAGCATATTTGAAAAACAGCTTTAACTGATGCAGAAATGCTCTGCCCACATACACAGAGGTTGTATTTAGAGTGATCATTTGCTGGTGGCTTTCATATATTTAAACAGATTCTAAAGGGATGTAAAGCACATCTACCGGAAATACAAAACTAAGCCATTTCATTTTGGATACAAATATAAATAAGATGACAAATTAAATTAATGAATAGGTTATTTTAAGTTGGGGATTGCTACAGAAATACATGTGTAATTGATTATTAAGTAATAAATGAAGAAATAAAGCAATATAAAATTGTATTTCTTTCTTTTATTTATAATGAAAATAGAAATGCTATTTGTAAAACACAGAGTCATTTTGTACCTGTTTTTCATTTTGCATCTTCCTTCTTGTGGTGTGTGAGTCTTCTATTGAAGTGAGTGGAAACTGTCCAGACAGGAGGAATGTAGCTGTTTTCCAGAAAAAAAGGAGCTGTAAACACTATTTTATATGCACCCTGCTACTCATGCTGCACTTTGACTGTATTTGAAGTATCAAGGGAATACATATGAAATGTGTTCTATACTCAAAGTCAGTCTTACATATTTTATTTATACTGTACACATAGATAGATAGATAGATAGATAGATAGATAGATAGATAGATAGATAGATAGATAGATAGATAGATAGATAGATAGATAGATAGATAGATAGATAGATAGATAGATAGATAGATAGATAGATAGATAGATAGATAGATAGATAGATAGATAGATAGATAGATAGATAGATAGATAGATAGATAGATAGATAGATAGATAGATAGATAGATAGATAGTCATATTTAATATAATTTTATTATTAATTTTTTATTATAAACAATATGTTTTCAGAGAATGAATTATGCTTGCTACAAGGTTATGTATTTATTACAATACTTTTAAAATGTGCTTTCAGTTAAGGTCATTTATCATGTATGCACCATGATTATGAGCATTTTTTTTCAACAAATATATATATATATATATAGGAAATTAAATATTTACCCAGCATATTAAGGCCATTTTAGTATGCTGCTATATATTTGTCAAACATATTTAAATGAATACAGTTACTTTCTTTCTGTTGTCCATAAATAATAATTACTCTGTATATTTAATCTGAAAAAAAACCCCTCCAAAAACACATTTTTAAGCACTGTGAAACTTTGACAATGGAATTTCAATTGTCACTAGAGACGAATACACAAGGGGAGATGTTGTTTGTCTTTGCTACACCAGACGATCAATTAATCAACAGTTCCAACTCTAAGATGATTATTCCTCAGTCACCAATTCCCAGTCTGAATGTGTCAATAACAGCTACTGACTGCCCCAGCTTCACTAAAGCATTTTCAAGCAGCAACATCCAACTGAATACATAGTCTGTTTACCTCCAAACCATACAGTATTCTGGATATTGATTGAAACCAAAGGAAAGCTTTTACTTGATGCTGGAGCTGGACAGGTTACTGAATAGTCCACTCAAAGGACTGGAGACTCTCAGTCTGTATTTATTACTATTTCTCATTAGAACGTTATAGGACTCAAAAGCAATTACATCTCACTCATCTTTATATGTCCTAGTGTAGGAGCATATATTGGAATGAAGTATTTGATGGATATAGAGGAACTTACTAATGTGCCAAAGTCTCAGAACTACTTGTTTGAACATATTTGGTATTCATGAAGGTGGTTCTTGCAGTTACGGTGCATTCACTGACAGCAGTACTGTACGTCTTGGTGGTGAGGGCACATTCTGGTTCTGGATGTTCTGAAATGGAGCTGCAATGTTTTCTAGTCCCTCAGTACATGTTTTCTTTCTATATTTAAATATAAGATTACATAAAATATTTATTAAAGTAAAGGGTCCTGGCTTCGATTCCAACACCAGTTGGGGTGGGGTGGGACTACAGGTGAAATAATTCTTTGAGGAATTCAAATAACTTGAGTATAAACAATATTTGAGGCAGATTCATTGCCTCAAACATTTGTTCAAAGTTCATCTTGTTGCTGTCATATCACTCTCACACTTCTGGCATCATTGTTTCACATGAACTGTTTGAACTGATGTAGTGTACATCAGTACAGTCCAAAGATTTAAGATTTTTGGTGGCGCAGTATGGTGTCAGTGGAAATGACAAAATGTAGTGACCTGCATAAAAAACATAAAAAAGAAAAAATATTGTAAGTGTGTGATCATTTTATGCTGCATAAGGCAGACAACACAGTGCAGTGTGCAGTGCAAATTAGCATTGGCCTACCAAAACCAATGTTTCATCAAGGCTGCAACACTATGTTTAAAATTCACAAACAACGTATGTAAAAACCAGGGTTCATTTCAACGCGACTGAAAAATATCTTTTTTCTCTCCATTGAGAGATACAATTTTTTCCCCCCGATAGGTCCCATGGATCAGAAGTAGATGGGTGTGACTTAGGCTCTCTATTGACTTTTCTTTTAACTTTACTCTTCTTCATGATGTTTGTGCAGTGTGTATGGTGTGTATGGTTAATTAAGCGCAGCGCCCTCTCGTGGATTGATTGAGTAGCACACTCATGACAAAGACAATGATGCAAATTTCCAAAAGTAACTCGGGCTACACCCAAACAAGTTCAATATGGGTTTAGTTTTGAAACTGTGTCAAAAAGATAAAAAGAATGGAAATGTTTCAGTAAAAATCCGCATCAGCATGGGTGCGAAACGCTTGCTGAAAATGATGGAATTCAGATGCAACACCCCTAAGGGTGCTGTAACCAAGTCCCACCCGATACAAGACAACAATAGAAGAAGTAGTGCGCATGTGCCCACATCCTTTTTCTACCAGTGCAACACACGCCGGACACAAAAACAACAATAACACTGCTAACACTATAACCCATTCACCACTGCTACTCTGTTTTTCGCCATTATTGCTGTATTGTGACAAAAATGAATGCTATGGTTGCAAGGCTACTGTTTTTTCCAGTCATGCGGTTATGATGTGGGTGGATACGGAAACAGCACCATATCCAGATCTTCTCACTCTGGGACCTGTTTTCCAAAAGAGATCGTTTTGGGGCATCTGTGAGAGCAGTCCCATTTTGATGAAGGGCCAGTCTGTTAAGTATGTCGGTTTCACGCAAACCCGTTTCCGTGCAGACAGGGTTTAAGAACTGTAATGTTACTCATGTTGGTACTTAGTAGATACTCAAATGTAAGTACTTGTGCTTGTGCTCAGACTGGGAAAAAGAGTTTTATTGGTGCATCCCTAGTGATAATGATGGCAACTGTTTTAAGCAAATTAAAATAATATAAATTGTGTGTTTTGATGAAGTTATTTTCTAGCATATAACTTAGGTAGGAACTGCAGCATTCTCCTGATACAGATCATAGAAGGGAGGGATATGGCAAGCAGTTCTTCAGATACAAGAGGGTATTCAGGCACACAAGGAAATTGGAAGAATGACAGAAACCAGGCTTTCTGTGTAATGAGGAACAGTTAAAAATAGGAGACTAAGAATAAAGAGAAACAAGGAAAGAAAGATGAAATTACAGTAAAATATGCGCTAAAATGAGAAAGAAATCTGCACAACAATAAAGCCAAAGATAAAGAAAAAACAGAAGTTTGCAGATATTTCAAACTGTAAACCCATATTTAACATGCGGTTAACACTTATACTGTCACTGTTGCTTCAGCTCAAGGAGTGGGCAGCATGAATTTAAATCACAAAGCAAATGAATTCATGCAAACAAAGACAGACTGGTACGCATCGGCAGTTCATGACACACTCTGCAAATACAGCTGAGTCACTTTTAAAGTCATTGTCTTATTCTTAACATGGTAATTAACAGCAACAAACACAAATGTTGCCCATATGACTCATCAGACATCGATTATACAGAATAAAAATGAAAGATAATAAACATAACTGCTATACTAATAAAGGTTATGTCTAGTCTGTATTCCACCTCCGCCATTAAAAATAACACAGTCGGTCAGAAATACATCGAGTGAAATACTGTTTGAAGTTATAGGATGGTTAAAACGCTGCTTTTTTCGTTCAGTAAGACCTCAAAAAAACGCTTTTATGCTGCTCGTTGCTCTGATGTATTTACCCTATATCCTGTCACTGAATATAGAATGTGGCATTTACATGCAGCTGTTCATGAATATTACAGATGAGAATATATATATATATATATATATATATATATATATATATATATATGCGCGTAACATTTCTGCCAGTCCTTGTAGGCGATTAATCAATAATGAGTGCCATTTTTACCATCCACAAACATCAAGTGGTTGTATCTTCGACAAGTAAGATGTGTTTTGTCCTTGCATTCTTTCTCCTATTAATGCTTTAATATAATATAAAGCATGTTATGGATGATGCAAGAACACAATAGTCTTACAAAGTCCCCTGTTTGAGGTTCATTCTGCATTCAGAAATGACTCACCCTTTTCTTGCTGTTCTAATTTCAAACCACAATAAAACAAGTGTAGAACTCACTATTTGTCTCTTGCCTATACTGAAAGGGTACATTTTTGTCTCATACTTTTCTTTCCCTGCAGAAAAAAAATGGTGTGGAATTTAATTAGTCATGGATCGTAGTTCTAATGAAATGCATAAATATATACCTTGCTTCTCAAGGTTTTGGATTAAAGTTGAGCATATCATTTTTTTTAAATCATTATTAAAAAAAAAAAAAAAATTAAGACAGATTTGAACAAAAAATTAAACAGACCAGCGTCTGTATGTTAAACAGACAGTGAGTGAATGAGGGTGATGAAAGATGTAGTGTTACTTTATATTGCAATGAATTGTAGGTTCAATTTAGTTCATTTAATAGAGAACATGCATGTTAAATAAAATTTTAGTTGAGATAAAAATACCAGAATTAACATTTACAGTACGACTAACGAAAACCATCTACTGATCTAAAATGTTTAATAACCTTTGATCTACTAAACCTATCAATATATGTAAATAATTGGTGAAAAATACAGTTTGTCATCTTTTCATGGTCATCAGATATGACCTATCTGGACGTTCAGAGGCTCCTTAGTTTGTATCTTCTGTAGCATTGATTCACCAGTAAAACCAGTTGGATCAATGACAGTGGACTGACATACTGGTTTCTGTGTTTAGTTATTGATATATTTTGCAGAAAGAGTCATTATTTGTTCATTTTATTGTTTTTGATAGAAAGCTCAACTTTATAATGAGCTTTGATGACTACAAAATCAATGAATTAAATATTAGAAAATATCTGATTTTCACTGAAAAAAAAAAACAAACTACAAGATATAGAGAAAAATATTGTAAAAACTTGTGATAAATCACTTATGAAAGATTTGTTTGGAAACAAAAGTCAGCACTGGGTCTTTATGTGTTAAAATATTTTATCAACATTGATCTAAATGTTCTGTAACATTAGTGTAAACCTGTTTAACATATAACTAACAGTTTCTTCATATACCACCATCCTGTCTTGTATTCACATAGGAAACATTCTGTAAAATGGTATATAAACTGTAATAAACAAGAAAATAAACCACTAAATGTTGCATGAAATGCAGATCTTTGATTGTATTCTGATGTAACCCTCTTCTCAAGTGAGCAGTCACTGTCACTTTTAATTACAACAGATGTTTCATGATTCCTTAATTTGCCAAACATAAGACAAAAAAGTAAAGGGAACGTGTGAAAAGGATGGATAAATGAAGATTATCCGTGGCTGTTCATTGGTTCTCCGTGTCTTCCTGGGTCCAGGAGGAGCTCTGTCACATGTATGCCTAAGAAGGCAAGTGCTCCCGCAGCTCCCTCCCCTGGGTTTTCAACCCCATCCCTCTCTTTGAAGATCTTTTTTTTTTTTGCAGCATCTGCTTTTTCCCTTTCCCCCAGCCCACTGCTACATCGCCTCCCTGCTTCTTTTCACACTTTGATTGCATGTATCTCTCATCGGAGTCCTCTGGCTAATTGCATCATTCTAATGGTCTTTTTCATGATCTTTCTCTGTGGTAAGTTGACGTTCCATGCCGCTTATTAATTAGAATTAGCAAGAATAGGACAGAAAGTGTAGTGAAAGTGCTGATCAGTAGTTTAACTGTAGCAATTGCAATTGTCTTGGTTTAGGGTATTGGGGCCACAAGGGGATCTGGAAATGAGGCTTACATCCAAAAAGTTTGCATCATTTATGACTAACCCCCTTATTTTAATACCATGACATTCTTGGTATAAATACCCACTCGTTGTGTGTTCATACCACTAAACAACATAGTGTACACAGTGCAGTGGTGCTCTAATGTCTATTGACATATTATCTTACTTGGCTTCAGACATTATCAGCAGCATCCACGCAGCAACAGGACTTGGCTTGGTAGTGCAGAGTGTAGGTGTCTCATCTTCTGGCAAACATACATATACATGCTCCCTCTCTCTCTCTCTCCCTCTCTCTCTCTCTCTCTCTCTTTCTTTCTCTCTCACTCTTTCTCAGTAACACACACACACACACACACACACACACACACACATACATGTACAGTTGTGGTACTGAGGATATTGGAAGTCTCCTCCTTTAGCTGCAAGGCTTACCTCTCTCTCTGTCTCCCTCTCTCTCTCTCTCTCTCTCTCTCTCTCTCTCTTTCCACTCTCAGTCACTCCGAGATGCTGCCACGTCAGTGCAATTTAACAGCTCTTTGATCCATGTCCTGAGAGTGAATGGCAACAAATTAAGCAAATTATTTGAACCACCCACGGGCCTGAGGCAAGGAGAGACGTGAAAGGGGAGGAGGGACTGGGGGGATGCTACACTTATTAAAAGGAGGGTCGAGTGTGACTGCCAAAAGTCACAAAGGGGAGGGGGAATAAATAAAAGTGTACTGTATATACATGTATGGGATAAGCAAGGGATGACCTGCATCGGGCAGAGATGTGTTTCACTTCAGTAGTTTTCACCTGTTTTTAGCAAGTGCCTGGTTCACTAGCTACCAAAGAACTGGCTCAACTATTTATTTTGGCTTTGGCAGGTGAATGAATGGAGGATTTTTGTGAACAGTATCAGAAAACAACATCACAACTATGTCTTATCTTTAGAAAGAAATCAATTGGGTGTGAAAGGAAATCCTGTTTCTTTCCTTTTCCTTTCATTGCCTGAGCAAAACAATGTTTACTACTTACTCCCCGATGCCTGCCTCTGTTTTTCTGATATATTGTTATTGCAATCCTGCCAGGATGTTGATGGTGCCTTTAAGAGAGGAAAAAAAAGAGGGTAAAATAATTCAGAGGAAAACTTTAAGAAGGTTGAAGTTTCAGTTTCACAGGGAACCTTTAAAATGTATCAAACAAGAAGTCATGTTCCAATGTAATTATGCCATTAGTGTATATACTGTGAAAACTCATAAATAATAAGCACATTGGATGCCAAACTGAGAGCTATTTTCAAAGGTGTCATCGAGACAGAAGACAGAACACTCTTCTACGGATGCATAATTGTTTTGTTTCTCACCTCTTTTCTCAGCTCACTCCTCATTAATGATCCAACAGTATGTTGTGTGCAGCCAGTTGAACTGGTTCGGTCCAGGGCACAGCTGGTGTTCACACAATAAAACTGCCTCCATTATGTCTACAGTGTACAAAGTCAAAAAAAAAAAAAAGAAAAAAAAACCCTTTTCTTTCTGCTGTAATTTCCTCCTGTTTAATTATCTTTTAATCACTAAATATCACATTTTCTCATAATAGATCATTAATCAGTCAAATTGTTTTTTTACATGAAATTCGACTTATTTTTTTTCCCACACTTTTCATCTTTAAAAAAAAAAAAAAAAGAATGAAAGAGAAAATTACTTTGACAGACATACACTGCACCCCATCAGCTGAGGTCATGGATGGTCTCACAGGTGTAAGTGTGGACAAATTGTCATTTCAGAAGAGATTTCGCTGCGTCTTCTTGTTCTATACATGCCACCTCCTGACAGAAATTGTGCTGCAACAGTTACAAACTTGTTATATTGCTTGTAGCTTCCTCTTACTGGGTAAAATAATGAAGGTGATGTAAATCCAAGCCAATTTCTCACAGACCAAAAATCTTTCGTTCTAAAAGAGACTGAATGTGTCCCACAAGATGTCAATCATTTCCTGCCATTACCTCTCTTCCAGTGCTCCCACTCCTGAAATAACCAGGCTCCATAATATTAACCACTCCAGCCGTCATGATTGTGTCGCTCTGAGTGTTGAAATCTCTGAGAGCCTCCTGCACCACATCCCTCTACTCAGTCATCAGATTTTAAGTTAGATAAGTTGTCCTCATCATCGGTGTCCTCTGCTCAGTTTCCTGAAGTTAACAAGAGGAACTGGGCAGACTGGAGCCACGGCATTCCGATTCATAATGTAATTTCACAGCTCATTATAGTCCAAGGACCATTCCCTTAAGATGGTGTCACCGGTGCTAGTAGATATGCATTACATGGCAGATCTGGGTCATAGAGCATCTGCAAATCATCCTTGGCTTATTTCTGTTCAAATGTTAAAGATGTATCAGGGGGAAAAAAAAGATGAATGGCAATTATTTTATCATTAGTAGTGCTTTTTTTTTTTTTTTTTCCTGCGGTTACTATGACATTACTCATACGTTGGGAGTCTAATCTAAGTTAACCAGGGTTGTGCAAGTTATGTCCAAACTGTAGTGCATTATGGGTTACCTCACTGCATAAAAAGATGGATTTCCATCACTGTAGATGGCAGATATTTTCCCACAAACGGCCTGATTTTTGGCTGCCACCGGACATTTTCAAAGTTCCGTACACAAGGTTGGAGAGAGATGGACAAAAACGTACCACTTGCACCCCGCTGTGTGTGCACAGTGGGGTACCAATGGCCTCTTAATTAGCACAGTGGTTCTCAAATCCAGTCCTCATGGTCCAGTGTCCTACACGTTTTAGCATTTTCTCTCTTCTATCACACTTGGTTCAATTATTGATCAATAATAAGAATAAGAATAAGAATAAGAATAAGAATAAGAATAAGAATAAGAATAAGAATAAGAATAAGAATAAGAATAAGAATAAGAATAAGAATAAGAATAAGAATAAGAATAATATTTCAAACTTATATAGCACTTTTTTGGACACTCAAAGATGCTTTTGATCAGCTCTTCAGAAGTCTGATAATGATGTAATAGCTTCCAGGTGTGATGGAAGAGGGAGATATTTTTTTTTAAATATTTTATATAAAAAAAAATTATTTTTAGTTTAAATAAAAAAAAAACCCTTTATTTAATTTTTTTAATTTAAATTTTTTTATATTTATTTATTTTCTTTTATTTATTTTTGTAAATTATTATTTTATAAAAAAAAATCAAAGAATACAAATTTATTTTGGATTTTTTTTATATATATTTTTTAAAAATATGTGTTTTTCTTATTTGCTGTCTTATTTTTGTAATTAATTTTTTTTTTTTTAAAATAAGTACGTAAATCAATTAATTGATTAAAAAAAGGGGGGAGAGGAAATAAAAAAAAGGGAGATCTCTAAAACATGCAGGACACTCGGCCACGAGGACTGGATTTGAGAACCACTGAATTAGCCTATGAAAAGCAACATGACGTGTTTGACCTCTGAATTGCCTCGCTCTTAGTGGATGCAGAAAGCATGTGATTAATGTAAAATAGCTCCTCTGATTTGGCCGAGAGTTGTGCCAGTCTATTGGTCACCTTATATGGTCATTTATTACTTACCTTACCTTAACAGTCATAGTTTGGTCTGGACTGAGGGGTTGCTGATCTGATTCCCTTGACCCCCCCCCACCCCCTGCCCAGGTGCCCGACATGGTGAGCTCAGTGCTGTGAGTCATACATGATGTAATGATGAGTTAAAGACAGAAGGAGAAATTATAGTATATGGTGCATGTTTAAGTGTGTGACAAACTACTACTGACAAAATTCTATTCTATTCTATTCTATTCTATTCTATTCTATTCTATTCTATTCTATTCTATTCTATTCTATTCTATTCTATTCTATTCTAATATCACAGTCTCAGTATTGTAGTGTGTTACTGTACGTGACTCCTGTATTACTTTTGACTTACAAACACACTCTTGTTATAAATGAGGCATACCCCCAAGTCAAACACCGCCCCCCCCACTGCCAAATACAAGAGACAGGAGAGCCTTGGGACGCATACATTTGCTCCCTAAAGTACACATGGACAGATAGCTCAGTAAGTTATGCTGCGTTCCAGGTTTCTGAGCCCATAAGTCACAGCTTCAAACCATGACTCACACAACTTTGTAACATTCCAGGCAAGTCACATCAAACTGCCTGAGCACAAGGAATTGTGGGAACAAGAAACTAGCATGGTGGACCATATGGGACTTATGTTCAGTTACAAAGGGGTGTTTGCTTTTTGATTATTGGAAGGAAACAGAGGAATAAAAATGATGGATAAGACAAAAGAAATGGTTGTACCTTTTATGTTACATCATTTGTATATTTACTCTGGAGTTATGTGAGTTATGACATTTTTAGGAAATGTTAATACTGGGGGGCACATCTGTGCTTCGTAGAATATAACCCAAAAAGTTATAAATGGATTTGACCAAAATGTTCAGGAAATGCTGGTATTGACACAAGGAACAACTGATTAAATTTTGGTGGCCATACATGGAGGTATGTGGGGTTTGTACACGTGTGTGTTTCAGGGCAGACTCTGCTCACAGAAGTGAATAGGGGGTGGGGGTTGATCTGCCTTGGCGGAGTTTGGACTCTATGAGTGCTTTTCTGGTTTGATATGTTTTTGGTATTAATTTTTTCAACTCCTCAGTCGATTGAAAACTAGCTAACATGAGGGTAACTGTGGCTTATGCATAGCATTAGCAGTTAAATTATATTAGAGCAATGCCTCATTTTAATTAAAAAAATTGCCTAAACACTGCACCCATGGAGGCTGTGATCATTGTTTCACAGGCTACATGATGTCAGAAGTTGGAACTGAGAGTACATCCATCTAACACGAGTTCAGGGGTGAGAAGTCACAGGATTGATTGCTGTTCAAGTGTGTTCTAGGAATGTAGCATAATGCTACAGTCTACAATTTTCAGCAATAATTTACACTTTTCATGTGCATGAATAAATAAATTAACAGCAAGACCAGGTGCTCTATGGTCTATGATCTTCAAATCCCTACAGGAATACTTGCTTCTTTTCCCCCCAACATTTTACATGTTCTAACAGAAGGTTCAGCACCAAAGAAGGTGGGGAATTAATCAATAAAAAGAATTCAAACTACTCATAGAAACATTAGCTTACCTTGTAATTGCTGATCACAGGGATCATGCTAATGTTAATGGGTTCTTAAAGCAATGGTTAGGGTTATGTTATGACATAGGTCCATGTAGACAATAGACTGTCTTCTGCCATCCATTGACTGAACAGCAACAGGAAATAGAACTAATACCAATTCGTTTTAGATACCTTGAGGTTTCAGGGTTTTTTTTTAATGTTTGTGTTAGTTGTTTTTTTTTAACAGTTAAATTGTGGGGTAAAAATATGTTGTAACAAAAGCACTATTGAACATGTACTGAGCAAAATATTACCAAACATTAATTAGTCATTCCTTACATTATTGTGTTACAGCAAAAAGTAATCTATTACTGTAACACATTAATTTTGTAACAAGTTAATCCCAAACCTGTAAGCAATTATATTTCAGTTGACCTGGTTTGGTGTGTTGCATGCAGCCAAGTAGAATATAAATATCACTCCATTTGTGTCCGTTTAAATTCAGAGCATTTTGTTTTTGTCTGAAAGTAAATCTGACAATCCACAATGGTAAACTAATTAATGCGTAATGCTTCACATTATTGTAATGAGCTTTAATGAAGCATTTTCCCAGAGCCATTAAGATAAAGATCTAAATGGATTCAGCACATAGGTGTGTTAACATTTATCTTCTGATCAATGGATTCCCACTGCCTGAGCTGTAATTAGACTGCCAGACTCTGATAAGGGTCATGCTAAACTTGTGTTGTGTGCACTCAGCAAATGCATGCGTGTGCGTGTGTACACATCAGCATACCTGTAAATTCACTGCTACCTCAGCTAAAGTGTAATACAGCAGAGGTGTTTCACAGCAGCCTTGTTATAAATTATCTGATTAACCTTGTGAGACTCAGAGCAACTCTTGATTTTTGCTCAAGGTGCAATTGCTTTATTAGACTGCATAACAATAAAAAGCGGAACACCATGTAGGTTGATGTAATTTGGTGAGGTGAAGGTATGTCAGCAGCTCCATGCTTAGCAGTCTCTGTTTTTTTTTTTGTTTGTTTGTTTGTTTTTATGTTATGCTGCTGCAGGACTGAAACTGCAAATTTGTAATGAAAGCCAGATTGATCTATTGATTTGGAGCATGAAGCTATTATGCACTGCTGACAACAAAACACGTACCCGTCTCATGGTAAGGTTCTGCTAATAAGCTGCCCACAGAACTCTGCAGAAGACCACAGGTCAGAGATCAGTGTTAAGATCAAGAACAGAGGGTTGGCACAAAAACAACATGTTTTGAATAAAAATGAGTGATACTGTTGTTGAATTACGATGTGATATCTGATATATTATGCTGCTGAAAGACTTTTTGTACAGCAGATAAGTTTGAGGTATGTATTTGTGTAAGAATTTTATTTTGTCACGCTCTTAACCAAGAAACGAAACTGTTAGCTTCATAGTTTAATTGCCTAAAGTATACATGATATGGACAAATTGGGACACATTGGCTCTTTTCTTTTCTAACAGGGGTCTTGCATACAAAGAAACACGTCATACTGGAATATAGTTTTATGTAGTGATAAATATAATTGCATTGATCAGTTTAGTTTCAATTGTTATATTTGCATCCAAAGTACCTTGGGGGTGGTGTTTTATTAATATCGCTCAATAATATTTAATTGGCTTTGTTTGATTTTTTGTTCACCAGGGGGAAATAGGAATGGTGTTTGTCCATCCGTGCATGTGTCAGTCTGTCCATCCGGGAACACTGTACTCTCAATAACTTTTGACAGCTTTGACGGAGGATCACCAAATTCACACCACACATGCCTCTCCTGAAGGCCTTGCTCAGGTTTGATGATGAGTCGTACTTTTTGACACAGTTTTTGTCATTTGTGTGACGGTGGACCCAAGGCCTTCAGGCCAACAGCAGGCTCATCTCGTCATCTGAACCCACATCTGAAAACCACTTTTCCACGCTCCTTTTGGAATCTGATGGGTCACCCCGAGTTACCAAAACATGCTGTCTTTGAAAGTGGTTTGTCAACTCCACTGGCTCCATACCGCATTCACAGAAAACAACAGGAGGAATGAGGGACCCAGAAAAAGTCAGATGGACTTTAGCATCACCTATGTGGGGTTAAACCCATCCCCCATTGCAGCGAATCTGACGTAGCATTAGCATTAGCATCTAAGAGAGAAGACAGCGCCACAGTAGCTGCTGCACAAACTGGTTCATGTGCTCTCTGTGGATATAAAGCCTCCTTTTTTTCCTGCACGTTTTCAGAACAAGGAACTGCAAAAAACGGCTACTCTGGTAAAGGTAAATACACAGAGAGAATGAGAGGGGAGTGGGGAGTGTTCCTTCACACATTCTGAACCAATCAGAGATGCCTCACTGCGTCATGAACATGTATGAGCAAATATCGGTAAACTCTGTTGTTCAACCTCAAGTAATTTTTCTAACAGCTGGAAACAAAGCAATCCAGACATTTAAAAAAACAAACAAACAAACAAACAAACAAACACATAATGCATTCAATAAGAATGGAGAACACAGCAATATAACGATGGAATGACACCTTGAAGGAAATATTGACGATTCTAAATTATATGGACAAAAATATTGGCACACATCATGGCTAGAGCTGCAAGATGCTGATTTTAGATATAAACATAAATACAGCATCTACTGAAATATAAAACTATATTATGACATTATTGTTGTGTATCCCAGACTTCTGTTAGAATTAAATTTGTCCCAATATAACAGGGTCTATTATTCTGCACCACAATGTGGGTATGTAAATAATATTGCATATTACTTATTGTTATAATTGCACAAAATCTGTTCATTTTTTTTTTTCATTTGTTTTGGTTAATCCTTTTTTTTTTTTTTGGGGTCTCCAAGTCAGTATGTGGAACTTTTAATTTGAGTCTGTTCCCAAACAAATCATTTCTCGTATGACACTGACTGCAGTAACTAGCGTTTTCACGCCTTTACCTCTTCCCTATTGTTCCTGAACTCTATGGGAGACATAAGCAGCAGTGCAGATGGATTTCCATTTTAGCCTCTGCTAATTACATTTTTTAGTGAACTGGATGGTCCAAACTCTGTATGAGGTGCTTATGATGTGCTGAAACACATTTCTGTACCATTTGGTCTGTGTAGGTGTATGTTTTGTGGGGTTCGCTGACCGGAGGGTTTTGCATCTGTGTTACTTTTGTTAGGAGTGAAAAAGAACAAACAGAAATGGGTGTATGTTTGAGTTTTGTCCTTAAACACAATGCAGAGTCCGACACCATCGTTTACGCCAATGCTTTTGTCTATACACAGTCATCGAAAACAGATACTAGACTACTCTTGTTTTCTTCAATTTCTTATTCATTTTAATGCCTGGTGCAATTTAAGGTACATTTATTTGGATAAATATAATGATAACAACAAAACCATCTCATAAGACGATCATTTCAGAGCTGATATCAATAATTTTCTATGTTTTCTTGATAATAACCAAAATCCCTTTAATCACTATCAATGACATTGCTTTGTCAGTAACAATATTATCATGCCAGGTTTGTACTACTTATTACAATTCATTTCCATTGTGAAAAATGACCTGTAATAGTATACTGTACCTGGTGCGAGTTTTTTGGTATCAACACAGAATGTCTAATATAGATAGAATTGCCACTCGCGGCACATTTCCAGATTTAGGGCATTAACAGTCGACTCCTGTAGCACAAGTTAACTTAAAGTTGAAGGAGTCGACAAGTCACATGTTATTCTTTCTCTCCCTCGGTGCGTAAACACAGACCTAAACCAGAGGAGACATGGCTGCTGCAGGTAAAACAGGGGGTGGTGGATCTGACAAAACAAAAGAGAGTGACAGACACACATCACATGTGTGGAAATACTTCACCTTAGATGAAAAAAAACACAAACAGGCATCTGAAGAGGGATCTGCAAGCTAACCTGTGTGACATGAACAGCAGCACAAGACAACTCTTTTCAAACATCTGGATAGTCCTGGAGAGTCCTATGGAGCTATACCCCAAAAAGTGGTCTTATCTCAGAATATAATTGTTTTGCCTATTAATTCAAATCTTGTTTTTGAAAGAGGTTGTAGAGAAAATACCCACAGCTGAGTTGTAGATTTTTAGAAACAAATGTGTTTTAATGTGTATTAGCTGTTATTTCCCAATTGGGGAAAGGTGGTGGTGGTGGTGGGGGGCTTGAGTAAAAAAGCCCATCTTAATATTCTGTGGTCACTTGGAATGGGGCCAACCGTCAAGCGGTATCTCTGGTCGTAATCCGTCCTGTCGCCAGCCGACCAGTGGTCATTAGCAGAATGTGGGCAACAAGAAGTTAACCTGTAAGAAATCAAAGGGACATATGTACTGTGCTCGTTCAGTAAATGTTTTACCTAAAACCCACATTGAACTCTCAAAAACTACATTCAAATGTGAGGACTCTCAGTAACAATTAGACGACCTCATTCATTTTGCACTCCGTCAATTCCAACCAGTGGAATTGTGGTCTATAGCCAAAAGGCTGGTAGAATTGGATTGAATAGTGAGTGGGGAAACTGCCCTTAAAGAAGCTCTGGTATCACCTCCACCCAGGTTCCATTTGATACTAATACATGATGTATACACAGTGCAGGAACTGATTGGACAGACACTTGTCTCTGTGATCTACTGGTTTACAAAATACAGATGTTGACAGTGAATATACCGGTACATTAACCCACATGATGATAGGTTAAGGTAACTTTATTATCCTACACCATAGTACTACACATTGGTTGACACTCAGTCTTTGGGGGTTGACAAAAATTCTGACAAAACAATGTGAAATGTGTGAGTTTATTAGCAACATACTGTAGAAGCAATGCACCACATGATCCAGACACTGTAAAGTCAGTACTATCCTGTAATGAAAATGCTCTCCAGCCAAGTCGAGGTGGTCCCACGCGTACTGTAAATGCAGCATTAGGCATTCCATGTTTTATTTTCTTTGTTTTAGCCATACCCATAGGAGTTAGTATTGGATTGCGTAACCATTGTTTTTGATTATTTTTGATATTCTAATTTTTTTTGTCAGCAACTGTAGCGTATGACTTAGGCAATTATGGTTTGAGGCTAACGACACAAACATGGACCTGATAGAGTCTCGGGTGAGTTGTTTATCACTCACTGAATCGGCAAATATTCTCTGGGTTCAAATCAGACATAGAAAATAATCCCTGTGGTCGTCGTAGCCACAACACCACAGGCAAACTAGTGGTTCATTAAGTAGAGACGAAAAAACAGAATCTGGAAACTTAGCTTTGAAGGAGCACCAGTACCGGTTTCTCCAAAGACTTAATAAAGCAGCGGAGAATTAGGAAGTATCAGAACAGGCATCATGGTGATCAAAGCACCTAAATGAGTTTAAAACCATTACAGTAATTTGTTTTTGTTGGGAGGAAAACATATTCAAGCTCTTTGCACTTCCCACTTCATTTCTACCCATTGAGGTTCAGTCAAGCATAATGGGAAAGCCAGTAATTACACGCACCCATAATGAAGGTGTTGTAAAATATTCATTGAATTCATCTGTAAGGCTGCTGTTCAACCCAAGACTGCACCTTCACTTTTCCACATAGGGTTAAACTGGTTCAGTTTTGTCCCTTGACTGATAATAGCCAAAGGTACATCTGTCTGATGCCCGTGAGCCTTTTTTTTTTTTTTTTGAGTCAAAAAGCATTTCTAATTGGTCATGACAGGACCTTCTGTCTGCCAGATTTGATCTATACAGACTTGAATACGCATTGTTTAGCATCACCCCACACTGTGCTTCTAAAAAATACATTATTTGAGGCACAGTGGAAATCTCAACCAGGGGCAAGAACAATGCTAATATCAAGTGACAGGCTAGGCATATGAAAATAAAAAAGAAAATACACACAAAGAACAAAAGCTAAAATAAACAGTTTCACACAGTTTCGTAGTCTGTTCAACAAAACTCCTCCAGATGAAGCATAGCAGCACACTGGGTATTAATTAATCAAAAGCTAAGTGGGAATTGGGGGGAAAGTAGGTGTTGTTTACAATTATATGTGGTTTTGTATCCATATTCAGTGACTAACAAGAGCAAGACTATAATATAAAGTCGCTTCTAAGTAAACCTGTTTTATTAATCCATCAAAACACAGTCCTAATTTTTGTGGTTTCTCTCTATTTAACTGTTTTTAAATGATTTATTGCCATTTATTGTAATATTAGCTTCTGTCTTTTGCATTTCTTTAATAAAAAGCAAGTATTTTCCCATATTTAATTTACTGATCATATAGATTATCTGAATCAATCTACTGTCATTGATCAACCTCCATGGTTTTTACTGATGAATCAATGTTGTACAAGATAATGCTGTTTCTGCATTCACTATGGATCCTTTGAACATCCAAATGCATCATATCTGATCATCCTAAAAAGATAACAAATTGTAATTTACACCAATTATTTACATGGATTGATACAGAACTTACTAAAAATTTTATATTTGTAGATGATTTTCGGTTGTGGTTGGGTATCATTAGGTATAGATTTAGGGTTATTTTTTTACTTATGCACTTTAGGTTCCATTTTCACAATTTTTGGTTGTTGATTCTATGTTTTGTTTTTTTTTTTTAATGTATGACTTGTTCCTGTTTAAAACCTATATTTAAAGTAGTTCTTTGTAAATGTGTTAGAAGTGTATTAATTTTCTTCTTCCAACATAATATTCAGCCACCATATTTTTCAGGTGTTAGTTTCAGCTGTAGAATGTTAAGCAAAAAAAAAAGCCAATGAAAAAACATAACTCCCCTCTATTTGAAATGTTTCCCTGTATGGTTTGTGTTGTGGATTCCTACACTAAAGCTCTATTTAGTAACATCTAAGTAAGGTCAGAACTGTGTCACATGGGTAATAATAGGGGCCTGTATCATGAAATGAAATCAGCAGGACCTCCACAAAACCTAACAACTATAGCCATGTTAAGTGGGATCACAGAAGAGGTTATTAACTTGTGTTGGTCCAGGGTTTCCTATACAGGCTATAGAATCTTCATATAATAGGAGCATGTGTCAGTCCTAGATACCTGGCCACAACATCAGAGAGAGCTGTGTGTTTGTATAGACTTATTATTATGGTGTTTAAAGTGAAGGTGGTTCTTTTCAATAATTTTAGTTTAACCCTGGAAATGTAAAACAGTGACAGCAAGTGAAGGAATATTTACAAAAAGTATTCACAACAGTTTACTGTCAGGTCAACAAGGTCAACAAGAACTATGCAGTATTTTAAGCCAATAAACACTTGAACATCCACTGGCAATCAAATGTATAAAATGCAGTTTGTCATCCTTTTATAGTCATCAGATATAACCCGTTTGGACATTCAGAGGCTTCGTAGTGAACATAGAAACACCATCAAATCACAGCTAAAACCCACCAAATTTGATAAATGACAGTGTTTGTAGACACTTGTTTTTCTATTCAGTTATTAAAATAACTGCTGAAAAGGTCTGTTTTTCATCTACTTTCTCTAATTTAATATGACAATATAATTTTATGAGTACATGAGTTAAATATTGTACTGTATAGGAGATTACATATCAGAAAGTACATTATTTTCACTTTCCTCCAACTGAGAAGAAGGTGTCCATGCTGAATAATTGCACTCCAAGCAACAAGTGAAAGTGGAACCTTCCAACTAATGGTTTCAGAACGGAGAGGCTAAATCATATCCTTCTACCATGGGTGCTTAGCTCGCAAAAAAAAATTGAATGGGAGTGAATGGAGCAAGTCAAGCTAAATACTGGTTCCATTTGACAAGTGCTCTGAAATTCACATATGATAGCGATTAATGAGAAATATTTGATGTGGCATCGGCAGACCACATATGTGACCCGCCACCACGAAACCAGGCATAAGTCGCGCTGAGCCGTTCAGAGCTACAGCCAAATTTAGGCTGGAAGGTTATTCCTTATTTGTGTTTACACCATATCAAAAAACCGTACCGTAACACCTCTATGTTCAGTTCCTGTGGTCATTATATTGAAATCCAATCAATAAAGGTGTTTATTGGGTCAATTATTTAAGCGGTGACAAAAGTTTAAGGATTGCTGAGCAAAGACAAAGACGACTTCCACCTCTTTTCGCCGAACAAAACGATCTCCGTTCCGTGCGTAAACATCCAAGTGTTCGGTACGAGGTAAAAGCTTATATTGAATGCTCTTGTCCAATGGTGTAAGCCAAATGATTATAATACGTTGCAATTCTGTCCTATTATTATAATATATAGAACTTCTGTGACATGTCCATCAGAGTGTCCTTTAACATCTGTGAATAATTTTTGTCAATCGGATACGAATTATTATGCATTGCTAAGGACTTCCTACCCCAAAACAGTCCAAAACTTTAACGGACAATATCTAAAAATATGCAAATTGCATAATAGGTCCAACTGTGGATATTAAAATGACCATAACTTTGGTTCTACTTATGATAGAAACATAATTTTTTCACCATCTTAAACCTTAGTTTCCACTCTACCAATCTACACAGATAACTCAGTTTTGATTTCCAGACACTTATGCCTGGTTTCGTGGTGGTGGGTCACATATGTCACATACACAACAATGTGTCGCATATGTGATGTCACACTCCGCTCAGCTGAGGTGTGGAGTCGCATTCGGGCCAGGCATGTAGTCCAATTTATTAAGAGGTTTTACTCGCAAATATATTGGTTAACAGAAGCAGTTGAAACACACATCAATAATTATAATTTATAATGAGGTACAACATGTGTGTGATTCAGGGCACATGACAAACCAGATACGAGTTTAACATTTTATTTCACATTGAATACCATTCATTAATTTTGTCATTTGAGGCTCCATGAGCCTCCCACCAGAAGGGGCGGAGACTTAACCTCCTCATATATTACAATATATATATATATATATATATATATATATATATATATATATATATATATATATATGTGTGAAGAGTTCATTTGCAAAAACAGATAACTCCATTTTTCTTTTTTTTCACAAAATGTCATTTTTTACTCGACATTCCACAGATAATACTGATTTATTTGATATTACTTATTTCATTTGGTAATATCCACTAAATTGAATAAATAATATATCAAATCAATGAGTATTACCTGGAATGTAGGATATATATATATATATATATATATATATATATATATATATATATATATATATATATAATCATAATCTACAGGCACACAAACGACCCTCTAAAATGATCACCTCAAGTAGAATATTTTCTATTGATGATCCTATAAAGAGCTCAAATAATGACTTTATGTCTTTAACATGGTTGACTGTGTATCTGTTGGGACACACTCTTAGCAGCTCATCTACCTCATTGTTGAAATGTGCAGAGGGACCATCGTTTTCCATTTTTATCATTATCATAATTAATGTTTCCCCTCATTATTATCAAGGGATTATTTATGTATTCAACAAATAAACAAAGTGCCTTACACAAAAACTTGGTCAACAATTTTATGTAAATCATTTTTGGAGGTAAATATCCCTGAGGTAACCCTAACCCCAAGAGTAAACCGTGTTAGTAATACCTGAGGATAATAGGAATGTTAAAAATCTAAATAACATGAACAACCTGAAATGTCTCTAGAAAAATAACAGCATTTTTAACAATATTATGACTCACTTTAGCATTTACACATGTGCGTTACATCTTACCACAGTAGATCTACAAATACACAAATAATTTAGAAACAGGCTGATTACTGTCACATTTCACATTGTTCATATTTGTTAAGGTTATTCAGTTTTGTTTTGTTTTTTTTAAAAAAGGAAACTGTTTGTTTGTCTGCCAGCACCTATTGCACCAATCTCCATGACATTTTCAGGAAAGGTGGTACAGAATAGCTCTCATTCAATTTTGGTGAATATAGGTCAAAGGTCAACGTCCCCAAAAATGTGTTTCCACAATGATCAGAGATAGAGCAAATCAGTTTTGCACATAGCTTATTTTTGCTCTCACTTTTGCTGTGCATTGACACCAGAACCTTGAAGACTAAATTTGAAGACATTAGGTCAAACATGGTCACAATAAAGGTCTAAATTGACTTTTGGTTCTAACTTTAGAACTATTTATGTTAGATGCTTCCAATGACCACCAAAATACTGGTATTTCAATTCTGCATCTTGCATCTTTTGTTGACCCTTGACCTCAATACCTATAAAAAAAATAATGGACTGTGACAGAAAAATGAGTGGAGATAGATACTTGGATGCTATTATTGACAGATAGGAAAACGAGCATGTGCTTCAAAATGGCATCATGACCTTTAACCTTGAGTGACCGGAAAAGGTCAAACCCATAGTCTTACTTAAAAACTAAAACATTTGAGAGAGAGAGAGAGAGAGAGAGAGAGAGAGAGAGAGAGAGAGAGAGAGAAAGTCAAGACTAAACTTTTAAAATAAATAGGAAGCCAGAGAAGAGCTGATGGAACTGCTTTAATGTGAGCTGTTCTGTGTGTACCTGTTAAGTGTAGCCACAGAATATTAGAATTATATCATCTGACGTCTGTTGAATGGTGACTTATTATGGTAACTTATTAACATCCCTTGCTTGTTAATATCTTCTGTGTAACTTGTGCATGTCACTATCACCAGATTAGACCCTTTGGTGGGCCACATTTGGCCTGCGGGCCATATGTTTGACACCTGTGTTCTTAAGTTATTAAACATTTCACCTCAGCAGATGCTTTTGTTCACTGGTGGCTGTTGAGGTCTTTCAGGGTTAATTACTCTCTGTTCTGAGATAATATATTATATCTTTATCATAACAAAAGCCAGAGGAGGTGGTCCTCAGAGACCTTTGCACCATCTGCACAGTGAAACTCCCCTTTTCTATACATTTATGTACTGAGACCTGTGGGAACTTTGATGACTAGTGACCAGAAGTTAGTGTTTTATATTTAAAACACATCAAACACATCAATCACAAATGAAGTTAATAACGTTGCAGATTTATATGACATGATAGAGTAAACAGACTGGGGTTACCTTCTATTTACTCCATGTCTGCCTGAGCAGAGTAGAACCTCAGTGTAGTTTTAGCTGCTCACTACTCACTCTAGTGGTGTAAAATGGTACTACAGGAGATTCCAGTCCAGATTAGGGCGATAATTAATTTCATATCGCTGATATAAAACATATTAATATTTTTGAAGTCACGGCAAAATAGTTTTTATTAACATTCTTGTGATTATAATATTCAGACAACTTCATTAAACTCATCAGGAGTAATTTGTCTGAACAGCTTGCAACCAGGAAAAAAATAAAAAAAATATGGAGATGCATCCTGAAAATAGATAATAGACTAAAGTAAGTATAACAGAGAGCTCATTGGGATAAATAGTTTAAAAAATTAGATCCACAGAGAATTTAAAAGATGAATGGCAGAGGGTATGCATTCAGGTTATTGGGGAAGTGAAGAAGGGGTAGGATTAAATAAGATTATGATTCATCCTACTCCTTTTTCGGACATGTCATTGTGTATTATTACTATTATTATTGTTGTATTGATTATTGTTGCACTTTGCACATGTTCGAAATAAATAATTCAAATAAAATCAAAAGCACAAACACTAACTGAAGTGAAAAATGCTCACAGGCTGTAACAAGAGTAATCCACACAATTAATATGTTATGTTTTTTTGTTTTTTAGATATTCATCAGCAATTTAAAGTAAATATCTTTGTTACAAAAAACTCATTTAGCTCCACAATAATTGTAATAACATTAAATCAAAACAAATCCTGGATAAATATACCATTAATAAATAAACCATTCTTTCCATATACACTGGTCTATAGTAACATGCTTCTGGAATAAAACTAATGACATTTTACCACATGTGTGGGTTACTGATAAAGAAAATTTAAATGCTGGTTGGTTCAAGTTTTCAGTATGAGTCTTGAGTCAAAATATGAAAAGAGATTTTAGTCCAAATGAATATTGGTCTCAGATCTACCAGATCTACTTCTGCACATTATGATCCATTCACTTTATAGATTCTTTTTAGTGGAATATTTACAAATCCATTGTACACTGTAAACCCCAATGTTATTGTAACACGTTCTTCTTTTTAAGTACTTCCAACTAATATTTTTGTATTATTGTGGATATAAGTGAACATAACTTAAAACACATGGGGTAAAACTTTGTGGAATTAAGTCATTAAATGCTGAGAATAATAATGTACTGTTATGTCTATCGTTTCAAATAAGGTTGATCGAAAAAAAAATAAAATTAACTGATGTAGTAAATTCTGAAATACGATTTCAGAACACTCCAAATAACCACCAATATCTATCACACCAAAAAAAAATTACAATCACAAATCACAGTAGGGGGCGACTGTGGTTCAGTTGGTAGAGTGGGTCGTCCAATGACTGAAGGGTCAGAGGTTCATGTCACCTGTCCACGTGTCCAAGTGTTCTTGGGCAAAGACACTGAACCCTGACTTAGTCTTAGTCTCCCAGTAGGACTGACAGAACCTTAGAATACTAAGTTAATAAGTAATGTTTTAATTTAAGTATACTTTAATAAGTATCTACATTTCAAGTTGTGGAAAAAACTTTTTTTTAAGTTCATCAATTTAAAATAATTGAACATTTCTTGAGTTGTGCTAACTTATTGGGTTTTACAGTGTATACATGTACATAAACCACCATATATGTGGAATAACACACCATTATATATATTAAACACATGAGCGAACCAGCGCTTTTGTCATTTGTTTTCTCATTCATCTTATTAAAGCGTATAAGATATAGCACATTTTATGTCTGATGGAGATACTTTCTAAAAAAAAATGTAGAGCAGTGTTATAGATGCTAATTAACCACAGTTCTTATGTAATTTCAGCATGTTTTGATGAATCTATATTTGTCAAACTAGTAAATATAAATCAGTAAATATCCATTTAAACTCAAGTAAAAATAAATTACTTACTTGCATTTGTGTGTGTGTGTGTGTGTGTGTGTGTGTGTGTGTGTGTGTGTGTGTGTGTGTGTGCAGCTACAACCAATTAGAAATAATGGGCATGGACACTGTAAAACAATACAGCAGTAAATATACACAGACAGGACACAGTGTTGGCAGTAATAGGTTGTTAGTGGTAAAATCTGTATTAGTGTATAATGTAACAGTGCTTTGTACAATGATCCAAGGGAAACTGTCCAAGGAAATGTCTGGTCAAATTATACAGCATTTTGTTCAATAATAATATCAGAGCGAATGTCAAATCTATTATTTAAATTCTGATCTCATCTGCGCTAACTTGAATACCAAAGGCTTGGACCAGCCAATGCATAACAACACATTTTGACATCTGGCCTCTCTTAAATTAGTCCTCACAGCCTATTACCATGTAAAAAATGGAATTCTAAATATTGACGTTTGAACATGGAAATGTGACATTAGACGGCAGAAAAGGTGACATTTATAGAAGACTGAACTTGAATAGGAAGTTTGCTCATTAGGAAAGTCAAAGAAAGACTGTGTGTGAGCCTGGAATTTTTTATTTTTTTTTTGATAGAAATAAAATCATCTCAGCTAATATAATGTCAGAATATCCCCTCATTAGTGGATAATGTGGTGATTTCCTGTCTAGGCTTCACTTCCTGTCATAGTTTGAGTGACAGAAATGGTGTTGTAATGTGACGAAAATTGTGTTCAGTCAGAGAGCTGATGTTATTCAGATGAAAATGGAAGATGGAAGGTCAAGATTTTCACAACGCATATCTTTCAGGAAATGTATTGATTTGTGACACTGAATATCACCAAAACAGCAACAGATAAAGTATACGACTGAGTCAAAAAATATTGCATTATTTCTAAATTTATAGAAACATTTATATAAATACTAAATTTCTGCCAAATCATATCTTATCTCATCTTATTGTACCGTACCTTATCGTATCTTATCTTATCTTATCTTATCTTATCTTATCTTATCTTATCTTATCTTATCTTATCTTATCTTATCTTATCTTATCTTATCTTATCTTATCTTATCTTATCTTATCTTATCTTATCTTATCTCTATCATTATCCTATAAATAACTGAGAAAATAGATTCAGAAATCCACAACTGTTTGTGTAATGTCAGCAGTTTGCTTCCTTAAGGCTCTCAACAGCACCATGCATAGTCTAAGCAGAGAAGGGAAAAAGCCCCTCTTAAATTCCCAGGGTGTAAAGAGATGGAGCAAGGGAAGTTTTATTTATTTATTTATTTTTTAACTCATGAGTTCTTGCAAATTGATGACGAGTAAAGATCACTGACAACTTCAAAGCAATGTGGATCCAGGTCACCCGCAACATAGTTTATGCATTAATGTGTCCTGATCAAAAAGAAACTTACACAGATCCACATCCAATCAGTCACTCGGTCACCCAATTGCAGTGCAGGTCTAGGGAAAACATCCCACAGAAACAAAAACAGACAATCACGTAATTGAACAAAGGTCCAACAACAGAGTCAGTCTAATGAGGCAACAATTTGTTTCCCAAATTCACAAGGCCCGGCCATCTCCTTATAGTCCTCTGCAGAGCTCATGCAAATGTATTGTTTGCATAATGCATGTCTGACTCTGAACGTACCATGAACGGTCCAGCTGGCCAAGAGTTCGTCTTTTCTTTTTTTTTCTCTCTTATCTTCCTTTTTAGCAATGATCTGGACCAGTGGCATTCTTCAGCTGATACACAGCAGGACAAGCTGACATGGTGAAGCAGCGTAAAAGTGCAGCAGTCTGATTAGCTTGACAGGATGCTTCATTCCCTGGTTGTGTAGAGTAGTCAGTCTAAGTATGACAGAAGTTAAAAAGGCTTTTCTGCCTTCATCTATCTCTGTCTACCAACAGTCCAATTCATTTAACATAAGCACTACATGCCTATGTGATGTACTACAGGTTTTATGATGCATGCATTAAGAGTGAAATACTGCTAGATAGATAGATAGATAGATAGATAGATAGATAGATAGATAGATAGATAGATAGATAGATAGATAGATAGATAGATAGATAGATAGATAGATAGATAGATAGATAGATAGATAGATAGATAGATAGATAGATAGATAGATAGATAGATAGATAGATAGATAGATAGATGGATGGATGGATGCAATAGTCATAGTCATATTGGTTTGTGTTATTACTTAAACAGTTCTATTTTTACCCCCAAAAACCACTGGGCTAATTTCCATGAAATTTTCAGGGAATGTGTGAGAATGTCCTCTTCTGGACTTTGATTTCACCCAGTGCAGATGAACACCTGAGTAACATGATTTGCATTATTTGTCTCCTGAGCGCTCTAAGCCCTTTTTTGTCTTGTCAAGATCCCATTAAATTTTGGTCAATGTAGGTCAAAGGTCAAGGTAACCAAAAATTCCATTTCCATTTCATTCCTGTAATACTCAGTTTTGTGTAAAGGTGTTTTTTTCTCTCACTGTTGATGTGCATTGACATCAGAAACATGAAAGACAAATTTGAAAACTCTAGGTTAAAGGTCAAGGTCATAATAAGGCACCTTTTGAACTATTCATCTTAAAGATTTCCAATGAGCACCAACATGCTGGTCTATCAATTATGTATCTTGTGTGTATACATTTAGACAGATACTTTATTAAGCTTTTTTCAAGGAAATTGTTTAGTCCTATTGTTGACCCTAGAGGTCAATACCTGAAAAACTGCAATGGACTATAATGGAAAAACGACTGGAGATAGAGACTTATTTACTATTATTGACAGATAGTAAACCTGGCATGGACTTCAAAATGGCATCATGACCTTTGACCTCAAGTCCATTGAATCAAGGTAATTTTACATGGTCGTAACTCCACAAAGAATGACAATAAGTACTCAGTTGCTATTATTGACTGATAGGAAACTACACATAGGCTCCAAAATGGCCTCATAACCTTTGACCTTGGCCAACCTTGAAAGGTCATACCCATAGTTTCAGTTTCAGTTTTGAGTGGGAGATGTCCATTGAGAGCTAAAGAGCACTACTCTGTCAAGTCTATAAATAGATAGAATGAATCTCAATGAGTATATTAAAAATATATTAATTCTCAACCTACACACGGTAATAAAACCTGAAACCCACTGGAAGTTACAGAGGCAGTGTTCCAGTACAGATGGCAGTTGTTCAACAGGACTGAGGACTGGGACTGTGAGAACAAAGGCAGCCTCAGCACACATTCTGCACAGGGAATCCACACTGTAAAATAAAAGGGACGGCTAGTGTTTCCTTTCTCCTTCATTACCCAGAGGTCTTAATTAGTTTAGGTTAATCACCCACTGCTGTAACTGACTACTGTTTTTTTTTTTTCTTCTTTTTTTTTTCTTTTCATCTATCATTTCACTGCCTGGAACCAACCTGTAGTGGGACACCTCGTTTAATAGAAGAGCGTTGAAACATCCCAATTCCCTAATATGATTGTTCTATAGTCTTCCTTCTATTTCCTTCCTCTACAGCTTGTCTTTCTTTCCTTTGTAATCTGTTTTTTTCACTGTGTTGTATCTGACTTTGCCTCATACACACACACACACACACATACACTGGTTCCCATGTCTCATGAGAAACAAGTTTATAATCATCACTTGTAGGTAAAGTAGCCATTGGGTAGTGAACGTAAACACATCTTTTAAAATTAAATAAATAAACAAAAAAAAAAATTAACAAAAACAAGTAAACACATCGTTAAACCTTTGCAAAATATATGTTTCACTTTGTACCCATTTCCCCATACTTTTTGGGGACTTCAAGAAAAAGCAAGTTAATGTGTTTACAGGGGACATCATTTACATATTTTTCCACAATTCACACACATTTCTATTTTACTAGTGGGGACCTACATTTATATTGGACGTTTGTGGGGACCTGGATTTTGGTCCTCATGGTGTGACTGTGTAAACATATCAATGTCCCCATACAGAGAGGAATACAAGTACACACACACACACACACACACACACACACACACACATAACATGGTGCCACAACTACTGCATCTTTGTAGTCGCTTTAATTTTATCTCAGTATATGAGGTTCTTATCATAAATTTCTTTTGCAGCACAGAAAAAAACAAGATGGGAACCTTTAACACAAATAATCTGTCACTGTATAATGTTGGCATGACTTTGATTATTTTATCATGAAGGCAAACATGTTTTCTTAAAAATAATCAGCTGCAGTGTATGATATGAAAAAAAGAGTGTGTGTGTGTGTGTGTGTGTTGGGGGGGTGCTTACATATGTGTGGAGGTCGTCCATGGCTAACATAACTAACCATAGTGTTGTTTTTGGTTCATTTTCTATTTTTTTTTTTGGTTGGTCTGTCTACCTGTTTGCAACTTCACACACACTACAAAGAGTGGTGATAAGTACCATATTCTTTTACTTTTATTGACAGATAAGAAACTACACGTAGGCTCAAAAATGGCATTATAACCTTTGACCTTGGGTGATCTTGAAAAGTCATCTGTCCATTAAGAGCTAAAACATTTCTGAGGGGTGGGGTTTGTTGTGCCTGGCATCATTTCTTTTAAGTATGGTGAGATATTTGGACAAGAAATGAGAAAAATGCATTTGATGAGATTAAAAAACAATTCCTGTGCACCTTGCATTTCAGCTGGTTGGTGAAATTCATTGAGCATAAGCAGGGATGTAAAAGCCATAAAACCATACCCCCCTAAACAAATCACATCCTGATAATATATTTGTAGGAAGTAAGAAACGATACGATACGATGTGATACAATACGATGTGATGCGATGCGATGCGATACGCTACGATGCGATGCGATGCGATGCAATACGATACGATGCGATGCGATGCGATGCGATGCGATGCGATGCGATGCGATGCGATACGATACGATGCGATGCGATGCGATACGATGCGATGCGATGCGATGCGATGCGATACGATGCGATGCGATACGATACGATACGATACGATACGATACGATACGATACGATATGATATTCCTTTATTAGTCCCACTAGAGGAACCTCCAGAGTGTGTTCTTGCTTAAGTTGAACTTGGGGCTGTTTGTAAAACTGATGATTTTCAGGTTCCTGCTTTTCAATATTAGCTTGCACAGTTTAGAAGTAATAGTAAGCTTTTCAATCCAAACATTTCAGTAAAAGTCAAGCAAGTCTATGTCATCGGCATTTTAGGGCAAAATCGATATACTGAGGTATCTTTGTCACTCCACTTTTAAGGAATGACGAGTGGATTTAATGACAGCAATTGTCCATTAAGGACAAAGGGACTCTGTGAACACCAGAACATCAAGAGAAAAAAGAAGCACTTTTCTGTATTTGAGAAAAACAACATTAAAGCTGCACTTTTGTATTTGTCTGTGGATTTGTGCAAATTACAAGGAATTCCTTCAATAATCTGAACCAGTTGCAGTTGCTCAGTCCATTGCAATGTGTTTGCTTTTTAAACATGAACAATGGGTTAATCATCTGGGTCAGATCGATGCTTTGGAAAAAAGGGGTTTTGTTCTCAGAAAGAGTGACGGCAAATACTAGATACCAAGGTGAAAACGCTTCTTACATTTTAGAAGAGAAGCAATATTATTGATAAGTTCTGTTGTTATATTGTCTCATGTGAAATGGGTCAAACAGTGTTAGACTCAGGTTAAACTCTAAATGTACGAAAGACATCAAAAATGTATCAAATACATGAAACACTTTCCACAGTGTTTTGGAACTTCACTGTTCCATAAAAACTGTTTGTGTTTCTTTTTTTTTCTTTTTTTCTTTTTTTTAAAGCATTTTATTTCATTTTATTTCTCTCCTGAAATTGAGAAGTCAGTTTATATAAATAAAGGAAGAGTTCAACATGACATGATTACTTTTACTATCATCTGATATTTCCCTTCATTTGGTATCCAGTCAATTCAGAATACAATCATGGCACAGTTTCTCTCAGTATAATACATTGGTGGTTTGAGTTTGGAATAGGTTTGTTTTCAGACATATCCCTCCTTTTATTGCTTCTTATACACATCAGTAATCACCTTTGACTTACAATAGTGCAGTGATTTACATGCTGAGTCCCAGTTAGAGTTTAACTATCATAAACAGAGGACCTTAAAATTACAATAATTTAATGAGTAATGCTAAAAAAAAAAACTTCATTACAACTTTATGGACAACAGTTGGACATCACCATGAAAGGTCTTTAAAGGTTAAATAGCTACAGGCTAAGTTGATAGTAGCATCATACTTTTCAAACAATAATACAAATAATTATAGTTTTAGTTTGGCATGAAATTATGTTGTTTTTTCACGGTCAACAGTGTATATTCACATCATGAAATCTAAAAATATGAGCTAAAACTATCTTTACCTTTGTTTGTTTGTTTGTTTGTTTCTTTTTTTCTTCATTAACACTCAAGCAACAAAATTATTGGTTGAATCATACCATATTGGGTTCACAGATTGTCAGTGACCCAGAATATATCTTATTAAACTTTAGGGAAAAAATAGGTCAAAGTAAAACATTAAATTAAATTAAATAAAAAAAAAATATATACAGTATATAAGAAATAAAATGTAAATAAAGAGGGGGGGGATCCTATTTATTTCTAATGGGTGAAATTTCAGATGTCTGTTACAGAAAAACTTTGGGTTGAATTCATGCCAAATTTGGGTTATAGGTTTCCAGTGACTCAGAATCAACGTCATTACAGTTTGGTAAAAATATGTCAGAATTTAATATTTGTATGATTTTTTAAACCTCCCAAATTACTTACTGTACACATTTTTTTAAAACTATTACTTGAATTCATACCAAAATTTGGTTTATAGATTGCCAGTGACCCAGAATAGACGTCATGGTATTTTGTGAAAAATAGGTCAAAGGTCAAAAACATTTTAACATATTTTTTCCCTCCCATTCAGTATAATGGGTGACATTTCACATGTTGAGAAAAAAACCTACATTTGATTTAAATTAGTTTCAAACTTGACACAGATATAGAGGTAATTAATATGATAAAATATGCTGCTTTGATGCCAAAACCACCTGCAATACATATGAGGGACTGGGTTTGTTGTGCCTGCTGCCATTTGTTACCAAATGAAACTGAAAAACATAATTTTATTTCATTATTTTGATTTCCCTTTTTCTATGTACGTCTAATATCTGTTTTTAATTTCATGTCAGTGTAGTTATATGTGCAGAATAATTTAATCTACAAAAACCTCATGCATAAAAGCTTGACTCCAAGTGAGCATATCAAAGTCACAACCTGGCAGCCGTATTGGGAAACACTGTGGAGAGATAATGGTTTCTGCCTGTGCTCACAGCATATGTCAGAAAATAAGCGTCTCCTGCAGTTTTAGTCATGACTGAAGGACGTAGATGCAGAAGGAGTTTGCCAAATCTGTTTTTTTGAGCTTAGTAAAATTGAAGAAAGATGTTGTTATCATGTTGTTTTAGTCTCTTTGTAAGTTAATAGAGAAATTAAAACCCCTCTAGCCTGGACGGGTCCCACTGACTGGTACCTACATGAGCTCTAAATTGGTTGCGCGCCTCTATTGGCATTCCTCTAAACCAAAAACCCAAATGATCACAGAGAAAAGTCTGCACACTCTGAGCTCACCTAGAGCTGATATAAAATAAATAAAGGCATCTCATACCAACTGTGCAAAACAAATGTGTTTGTTTTTTCTGTCACATTTTAATGGTCCCTGTTTCTCGAGGGAGAGTCCTGCTGTGCGAAGCCGTTTCCTCACTGAGGCGTTTCTTCGTAGGTTTTCATATTCCAGTTCAATTATGCCCTCAAATTGTTCATGCCTAATTTTGGTCTGCCACTTTCATTGTTTATCCAGGGCTAACAACTAGTCTTGAATTGGAAGACAAACCAAAGAAACAAACTGACACTGGGCTGTCAGGGTGATGCCAAGCCATCTGCTCTTCTGGAACTTCCAAGTGGGATCGAGGTGGGCAAGAGAGAAAAAAAAAATAGAAGAAGAAATCTAACACTAATCCAAAAGTGGTGCTCTTCTGCCGCCGTAGTACCCAGACAGCTGAAATCCTCTGATCCAAATTAAATAATAACACAAGAATGCATAAGAGGAGCTGTATGAGAGACTGGTTGTACTTGAAAATAAATTATTATGAAGATTTGGTGTTACTTGTGGCACCCCAAGGAGCATCCCAGATGGCAGCGCTTCAGCAGTCTGGAGTTGTCTGGGACACAGGAATAGAAGGTCACTTCACAAGAAACTGAAAAACAATGAACAAGGACAAGACAAAGGAATATATGTGTAGCAAGAGCATAGTGAGACTAAGAGTTTAAACAGAAAGTGAGTGGAGAACAGTATGTGTGACTTTAACCAACCTTAGTTTGTTCTGTTATCCCTTTTTAGAGGTTCCCTCTGAATGAATAATGAGTTTTTCATTGAAATGTATTTATATTATTTTAGTTTTTACATTTTAAGTGTAAATTTGATGATTATAGTGATAGTAGCTATTGCCTCCTGCTCCACAACACAGTCCGGTTGCTGTCCAGAGTGGAGTGATGAAACGTTTTGAGGTGAAAAGTGGACATCCAACCATACCTGCCAACATTTGATTTTTGCTGTGGTGGTGGGTGTTGCATTTTCTGGAGACACAACCGAACAAATGTTGTTTTTATGATGATAAATGATGGTAAAGTGGTCTGTCATTAGTTTCTAGTGCATGATTAAATACTCTATTGTATTTAACCATACATATAATTTTATTTTCCAATGGATGGCATATTGTTAAATTCACATTAACTTTATTCTTTTTCAATTGTTCAAGTTAAATTCATATTAACTTAATTTATTCTTTATTTAATCACACACACACACACACACACACACATACATATACAGTGACAGATATGTATATCCCCTGGTTGGATTTAACTTGACTGAGAATCTTCAAACCTATTCATGTAAAACTGAGCTGCCATCATTGGCCTGTGTGTGTGTGTGTGTGTGTGTGTGTGTTCTTACGAACCCAGCTATGTGTGGACCTGAGTGTCGTCATTCACAAACAGGGATCAGCTGTTCACTTCATATGTGGAATCTGTGCATCTGTATGTGTGGACTGACGTCACCACAGACTTTATGTAGACCTGTATTCAGATGAGAAGCCCCTCCCACAGTCTGTGTCAGTCCTGTTAAAGCCCCTCCCACAGTCTGTGTCAGTCCTGTTAAAACAGAGGTCCCGGAACGCACATAAAAACACAATGTAAAACTATCTGTTATCATCTCAGAAACACATTGTTTGTGACCTTGAAGTGAATGTAGGTCCAAGGTCAAGGTCATTTGTTGTGCCCGGTACCACTTGTTTGTCTGTCTGTTTATTTGTGTGTCTATTTGTCAGGAATTTTATAGAAAATCAACTGGACATATTTCCATTAAATTTTCAGGAATTGTGATCCAAAATAGATGCCTTCAATTTCGGTAAATGTAGGTCAAAGGTCAAGGTCAGAGTCATTAAAAATGTATTTTTCCAATGATAGGAGACAGGGCACATCAGGTCAAACATTTACTCGGGGGCAGGGTTTGTTGTGCCTGGCACCACTTGTTTAGTTCTTTTTTCTCCTCATCAATAAACACACAAAAAGAAAATAATTTTCACGTTTCTGAAATGTAAAAATAGATTTTTCTACATATATTTCTTAATATTTAAAATTATTTACAATTTTAAGGGTGTCCAAAACATTTTTCCAACCACTTTTTTTGGATACAGGGTGTCTAAAAAATGCCATCATTTAATAAATTTGTTTCAAATTTGTTTGCTCTTTTTGCTCAAAAAGGAAGATGACACCTGACCTAGCACCATGTAATTTCTATCTGTGGGATTACATGAAAGGACTGGACTATATCCACCACCTCCCACGTGTGTAGAGAAACTCAAGAGGAGAATCACTGAAGCTTGACATGCTGCAGCGAGCATGGCAGGAACTCCATTCCTGACGTGATGGGTGTCATATCACAAGCAACACACACACAAAGAACATTTGTATTAACTTTGCAACATTATAAAACAATTTTTCATATCAAATTTCTAGAATAAAACATTTTAGGTCCAAAATAGATAATACTAAGTATCCTGAGCATCTCAAATGATGTCAGTTTTTTGGGACCCCTCCTACAGTATACTGTTATGTCCCAGCCTAGGATTTACCAGGACATACCATAAAAGTGCTCTGTTCTCTCAACTCCCAATTACAAATTCCAGTACAAAAAAAAATCACAATTCAAATGATTTATTTTACAAATGATATAGGATAGTGGTGGTGGTAGGATAGACAAAATAAAAAGTATCATCTCCTAAACTAATTGTCTAATTATTCATTTATTTACTTTTACAAAATTTGTAATCTTTGTTTTTAATTCTATTTCTTGTTTTGTTGTCTATATTTTAGCCGTCTGTGTTTACATAAGCTGACATAATTGATGTATGTTTAGATGTGGTATTGTTGTGGCTTATCTTGTCACTTATGTTGTATTGTCATGTAACTTTTGGGCCGCCTTCCTGGCTAGGACTCCCTGGCAGAAGAGGTATTGTAACTCAATGGGACCATTTCCTGGTTAAAGAAAGGTTAAATAAAAAAATAAAAAAAAAATCAATAAAATACAATACTAACTTAAACTACCTGAAATGAAAACAGGAGAAAACATTTAAAACAAGGCAGTCTGAGACAGCAGACCTACGGCAAGGCTTGATTTTTCATTCACAGATGATGTAATGGAGCCATAGGTGTTGACCCGTCTGAGGTCCGAAGGTGAGACAATGTGAATGCAAAAAGCCATGAGATTATATCTTGTCTGGATCCTGAGATATTACCACTTATGTGTTTTTGTTGACCTTTAGTGTGACCTTGACCTTTGACCTTTATTGTTCAAAATCTAATGGGTTCTTCCATGACCCATTATCTATCGTTCCTGAAAGTTTCATCAGAACTTTTTGCGTAATCCTGCTGACAGACAAACAAGCAACAAATTCAGACAAACTCACCTCTTACCTCTATCAAAACACTACAATATATCTTAACAACAGTACTAATTAAAGTACTAACACACAGCTGGCAGAGTCGAGAAAGACTTTTCTGATGGATCCACAGCCATCTGTGAACCACCAATCACCAGCAACTTCCTGAAAACAAAACACTTACAAATATACAGCAGCCGACTGGAGGAGAAATACACTGTATACCCTGGAGTCATAATACACAATACACACAATATAAGACTTTACAGTATCATACGAAGAACACACACCCAGAAAATTCACCAGGTAATTACTTGAGAATAAAATATTCCCCTTTCTCTCAGATAAAGGTCAATAGTGTGTAAACACCAGAAAAATAAAATGTCATAATATTGATTGATTTCATGGAATGATTGTTTATGTAGCAGTGTGAACATGTCACATGATTTGCATATTATAACAGGACATTACATACATTACAACAAAATAGAATGCCAACTTTAATGAAACAAATGGGTGAGAGTGTTCAGTTCAGTAATAGAAAAAGGTCATGTGGTCTGATGAGTCCAGACTGACCCTGTTACAGAGTGAGTGAAGTGATTACCCATGATGCCCAGCATTCACAAGTCCTCGGGGCAGTGTTATGATCTGGGTTTGGTTCAGTTCATCAGGTCTAAGTTCATTTATTGTGAGATTGTATAAACATTAAGTGGCATAAATTATGTTGAATTAGACCTAGAATTAAAACATAATAACACCATAATATACTGTATGTATATTATGTTTGTTTGTGTTTTTTTTTTTTTTTTGACCAGGCAGTATAGCAGCAAATGGAAAATAATGTAGTTGGTAGTGTACCAGCATTTAAAATATTTGAAAATATGTCATGTGTAGGGTGGATAACACTAATACTAATCTTAAAACAAAAAAAAAACAACGTTTGTCTTCTCTTTGTTTACTACTCTTTTGTAAACTTGTTCTTATATGTGTTTTGATCAGCCTCAGCATCTGTTACATCCAAAAAGATCTGAAAGTTTGCTGACTCCACCACTTTAAACTCCTGAAAAAATGCTTTGCTTGAGCAGTTCATTTAATAGTTTTGTTTGTCATGTTTTGTGTTACGTTATGTTTAGAGATATTGTGTCAAACAAAGGTCATTTTTATTTGTTTTTTTTTTTCTCAGCAGACTGGGAATATATCTGTATTAGTGTGGACAGGTCATAAATCATAAGAGCACAGAAGATGACATCCATCTGTCTCAAACAAGACACTTCTATCAGTTTTGTTTCACTCAAGATCACAATGTTATAAAAATGGTGTTATTATTTTCAGGTAAAAGGACAAGAGTGACGTTAACCCTTTATTGGCCAAATGACCATTTTTGGTATTATCCACATTTATTACAAAACAGTGACAGCAACTGTTCCCAGTGGGGTCAGTGAGTCCACAATCTCAGGTCCAATGTGGTCTACAGGGTCTGTAAGGTTCACTTCTGCATGAACAGTGAGTGGACCTTCTTTGCGAGGTACCATGAAGGAATGGTACTAATGTAAGAAATGATGTTAAAGTGATAATATGGATGTGGACAGAGGCCTGGATTAGTACTAATGTTGGTCTAATGTTCTAGTGATGTTCTAAAATGCATGTTCCTTACATGTGTTGTTCCTGTCTTTTTGATATACACTTCTTGAAAATAAATCAACAAATAAAGGAGGCATTCAATTCAAGTCTTTCTGTCTGTCTGTCAGCAGGATTACGCAAAAGGTTCCGAACGGAATTTGATGAAACTTTCAGGAATGATAGATAATGGGTGAAGGAAGAACCCATTACATTTTCAGCAATGAAGGTCAAAGGTAAAGGTCACACAAAAGGTCAAAAGCTACACATAAGTGGTAATATCTCAGGATTCAGACAAGATAGAATCTGGCGTTTTTTTGGCTGTCTCTGACTGCCTTGTTGTTGATGTTGTTGTTTTTAATGAGGAACAGTGGTTCCTCATTTATTGTGGGGGTTATGTTGTAAAAATAACCTGCAATAAACAATTAGTGAAATCTATGAGGTAGCGTTTTCATTATAGAATATCACTGACATTATAGTACCTGAACGTCATAGCGGGGTGGCACGTACTTTCATGTCGTCTGTTCAGGGAATTCTTGAACTCGCTCATTACATGTTGTCTTGTCTGAGTCCCTCCTGGATTGGTGTAGTATTATGGCCTGTCATCATGTGAGTTAATTTATGGCAAAATGAATGAATGTCCTGTCAACTTCTGGATCTGCATGTTGTTGTAAAGCGACGATTCACAGAGACAACTGTCAGACCAATCAGTGTCTGTAGGGTTTATATGTCACCTTTTAGTATCGCTAGGAACCTGGGCACCACTCCACCAGGACCAATCAGGATGCAGAACACAATGCATGCCCTGATAGACTCCAGCGACACACACACACACACACACACACACACACACACACACACACACACGTACACACAGACAGACACATACACACACACAGACACATACACACACACAGACACATACACACACACAGACACACACAGCCCTAGTGAGAATAAAATAGATATTTAAGAGGTGAATGAATTCATTTCACTAAAGTATTCAAATGTTTCATCCTCCAGTGACACACTAAGGCTGGAATGTTAAATGTGTGCTCTATAAAGGGTTAAACTGGTGTTCAGATTCTCGTCAATGCTCATCTTTTGTTCTATGAAGAGTCTTTTTCTTCCAAAATCTGGAGGAATAAAACCCACACTTAATAAAAATACATGTACTTTCTGTTACCTAAGATGTTTGCAAATAAACAACCATACATCCTTGTATACCTGGCATCCAGACACAAACAAGTTTTGTTGAAGAACAGGAGTGACATTGTGGTTCTATTTTGGTTACCTATTTGTTAATGTGCACAAGACATGCATTTCATTTCCTTAATGTCCTGACAACTACAGCATGCAAAACTGGGTATCAATTACTTCCATTCCACTCCTGTGTTTCCCTACCGCTCGGTTTCTTGCCTCTAAAAGGGAACAAACAGTGACTTGCTGGCAACTGAAGTCGTGGTTCAGTCATGGAGCGGATGACAGGCACTAACAAGTATAAAACAAATGCAGCAGTAGAACAATAACACAGTAGAGAATATGATGACTGGCTTACAAAGGGGAACTTTTTCCTATTGTTAAATATAATCATCCTCTATTCTACAGTCAGACCCAAGAGGATTCCCCCTGGGATTTCTTTTACATGAAACTTTTTAAATTTAGGAACTTATTCAACGCTCTGTTTGGAGGTTAATACATTCTACTAAGCACTTATGGGACTTATTTGTTTGACCTGTTTGATTGCTATTCAGAAGTTTTGACAAGGAATAATATAATTATCTAGATTATATAGTCACAGAATAGTTTTCTACATGTTTTATCCATGTGATTCTACCTTTATTTATTATTATTATTATTATTATTATTATTATTATTATTATTATTATTATTATTATTATTATTATTATTATTATTATTATTATTATTATTATTATTATTATTATTATTATTATTATTATTATTATTGTTGTTATTATTGTTATTATTATTATTATTAATTTTTAAATTAATGTTAACCATAAACCTGAGTGTTCACTTTGAGGTATGTTTTTTTTTTACAGTCCCTAGAGAATGTAGAACATATCAACCTCTTACAAAGTTATTGTGGCAGGTGTATCATGATAAATAACGTGTTTCTCACACATATATTATATATAGCAGTTGCAATTAGAGGGGAAAAAGACATCAATGTGACAGAAAGAATAAGGATATACTTGATCAAACCAGCTATCTTGTTGCTGTTAATGTCTCCTGATGACAGGGAAAATGAATATATAATATATCGACAGAGCAGTTATTAAGTCCATTACTCTGCTAAACCACTGTTTCAAAAGGAACCAAAACAGTTCACATGATGTGAAGTAGGCTACAGAAAACATGTGTTAGTCAGAGTCTAGGGATTAACGTGAATCTGTGTTTTCTTCGGTTCATCAGGAGAGTGAGTGATAAGGTATGTGGTTAAAACTTAACTGCTTTATTGACAGTGATGAGACTTTATGGGAGAATTAGTCTTAGTGTAATTTAACATCTTAGTAAAGCCTTTTAAAGCTACAAGAGGAAGGTATTGAATGGAAAGTACCAGATCTCTAAAATGTCCTTTATAATTAACTTCAGCAGCTCTTCCTTCTCTGTCCGTAACATATGACAAACTAAGCTTATGTCATCAGAAGCAACAGGTATATCCCCAAATGCCCCCAATCCTTAATGATGTTCTGGTGTGAGGTGTCCCCAAGTTATGACCATTGATTTGAACTTGATTTGAAGTCAGTGAGACAAATCCTTCTAGAGCTATGAACCAAAGAGTGCTTAGTGATTTTAAACTTTTGAGCACCTCCTTGTGGGCCATCTAAAAATAATAAATCATACAAAATCTAATCAGTTTGTCCTCTCCATGATATTCATTGATATGGAAAACATTTTTAAAGTATTATTGTGTTAACATGAAGGATATGTAGCAACGGTTAGACCAAAAACATAACATAACATACCCACCCACCCATCTATCTATCTATCTATCTATCTATCTATCTATCTATCTATCTATCTATCTATCTATCTATCTATCTATCTATCTATCTATCTATCTATCTATCTATCTATCTATCTATCTACTATCTATCTATCTATCTATCCATCTATCTATCTATCTATCTATCTATCTATCTATCTATCTATCTATCTATCTATCTATCTATCTATCTATCTATCTATCTATCTATCTATCTATCTATCTATCTATCTATCTATCTATCTATCTATCTATCTACTATCTATCTATCTATCTATCCATCTATCTATCTATCTATCTATCTATCTATCTATCTATCTATCTATCTATCTATCTATCTATCTATCTATCTATCTATCTATCTATCTATCTATCTATCTACCTACCTACCTATATATATCTGACCACTTGTTTTAAAATACACTACAGTTGATCGATGGACATTTCTCCCAGTCTTGCCAAAACCTTCTACATACCAAAGCTTTAACAAGCGCGTTTAAATAAACCACTAATGAAAACAAAAATCCAGATTGGAGGATAAAATAAATTCCAAAGATTAGCGCAAACCTTTGCTGATCTGTATGCACAACTAATAGCTGCTTGACTGCAAAGGCAACTAATACTGTAGCAATTTGCCATTTGTTGCTCATTGTTTGCTCTTTTTTATTTCTCTTTCAGGCTGTGGAGTTGAGTCCATGCAATGGTGTAGTCATTTTTGTCAGTTCACTGGATATGTTCCATCAAACAATGACAGATAACTCAGATAAACAAGTGTCTACAGTAATAATAAATGAAACACAGAAATGTTGCTAAACAAGATCAGAGTATGTGCTAGAAGAGCAACTGTTCCCTAAAGGTTTCAGTCATGACAAGTTGATAACCAGATCTGTGTTGGGCTCCTGTTTTTACAAGTTTATAAAAACAATACTCTATGGGACACAGTGATGAACTACAAAATACATGTATCACACAAACACAGTCATTGTATTTTACATGACATTTTATTATACATGGGAATTCAATTATCTGCCAGTTCTTGCTTCCATATCACAGTTCAAGAAGAATCAAGGCTGAATTGATCATGTTCTGAAGAGTGTGAGAAATAAAGCTGAATCAGGAAAAAGTCAAGGTGAATGGAAAGAAGTCTGGTCCAGTTTTGAAGGTTAGATAAATAAGTAGTGTTGTGAAATGCAATCTTTTTTTTTTATCTTCTCCTCTTCTTAATTTAGCATCTGTCCCTGAAAAGATTAAAACAATGGATTCACTAATAGAGAACCTTTGATTAAATGAGGGCAAACCTTCGCCCTTTGAGTTATAATCATTCCACTTCTTCCACTATTCAAATTTCTGGGAGCAAAATAAATAAACTGTGCATTCAGGAGCCTTTTGAGAGAAATAAAACTGTTTGAACGAGGCAATTACTGTTTATGCACATCACAGAGGAGTGTTGACTAAAAAGCAAAACTGGTAAGAATAATAATAAAAATATATATTATTGTCATTTCTTCATTCATTGTTCAATAATTTCAACAAACTGTCAACAAACTTAGCTGCAGCGACGATTCTTTTCTCCAGAAACATTGTGCAGGGTATCATAGAAAAACATGTATTCAGGCACTTGGAGCATTGTGTACTCATCCCTGCCTCTCTCTACACACACACAAATGCACACACAACTCAAATGCATCCAGATCCAACTTTGCTTTTAAGTCTTGTGGGTTGACACAAAGGGGATCCTTCCTTCCCCACACATCATCTGAAAAGAGAGAAAATCAAAAAGACACAAAGAGCCGTCTCGCTATTCAATTGGGAGAAAACTCATTCTGTCACCGCTGCCATTCTGTGTGAGATTACAGTGGGGACTCATGGCCCTTGTTGCCGTCCCATCCCTTTTGCATCCTATCACTGATGTTTTGCATGTCTGCATAATGAATGGCCCTGTGTAGGTTGTGTCAGCATATAGTTGTTGTCTCTACGCATGTTCTATTAACATATTGTATTAAAATGTAATTCAAATATGTGTTTTCCCACAATGCTCAGAGTAACATTCTCTCCATCTTATTTATTTTTCTTCCAAGGGCTTTAAAAATACACATAGTTAATCTAGCTTTATCACCATCAGTAAATACAAGGATTGTTAGTGAACTGCAGTCAACACATTTGCATGAACCTTAATGATGTCCCTTATTTTGTGGAAGGAACTTGTAACAAAAGGGGGCAAAAAAAAAAAAAAAAGCACGAATCTGTGTACTACGAGAGGATAATACGCATTAATAAATAAACAAACAAATACTATGGAATAAAGAAGTGAGGCTTGGATAATTAGTTTTGTTTTCTAACTCATTACAGCCCTGTTGTGCTAGGTTTTTATGATCTAATACATATTTTTGTACTTGGGTCTTTGATAAAGTTCTGCGACAGTTTTGTGTACAGAAGTAAAACAGAGCACTCTAAAATAAAACCCATTTATACTTCTCTACAAGTATTTTACACTTGTCCTCAATGGTGTTGGATATTGCTTCCCAAGATTTGTTTTCTCTAATGCAACAACAAATGAATGAAGAAGGGGGCGAAAAAAAGACAAAAAAAAAGAGTAAATAAATAAATAATAACAAACTGAGGAGGATAATGAAACACTGTGACAAATGGCTTTAATACTATAAAATGGTAAAACAATCAGGTCTCAGACAGAAAGCAATATATGAACACATTTTCTTTTCTTTTTATTTGTATCCATGATTTGTTCTTATTTTGTTAAAGCCCATTGGACCTTATGCACCAAATGTTTCTAGACACTCATTTAAATTCATTCATCAGCATACTTCCCACCTGTTCTTAGGTAATATCAAAATAAAATAAAAAAAAAAGAGAGAGAGGAAGAGAGAGCTCTAGACCATTCCCTTTGTCAGTATGAACAGAAAATATATGTGTTTGGGGCAGATAAATATTAATAATTATGCTAAAATGATCAGTTTATATAATCAAAACACAAAGTATTAATCTCCCGAGACCCATGCGAGCAAATATTTTAGCTTTTTTACATTAAGCATTTGTCTTGTAAAGTGCATAATGCAACAGTTTTATTCAGATATATATACATATATATATATATATATATATATATATATATATATATATATATATATATATATATATATATATATATATATATATATATTATTCATGGAATGTTCTTTGCTATGGACAGGATTTTTTTTACATTTAAAACTGTCAAACTGTTGTCTCTACAGAGAACAAAAATGCACAGCTGAGTCTCAGGACGATACATGATCTGTAAATACAGAAGATAAAGTCTAATTTAAATTATATTGAAATTAGATCTGCATTCACACACACTAATGTCCAATCAGTGGAACTGCATATGTGTGAATCATATACAATTGTAAAAAATAATTAATAGACCAGCCCTTGTTTTTTTCAGTTTCTTGTTCATTTTAATACCTGGTAGAACTACAAGTACAGTTGTTTGGAAAGATATAAGAACACCAAAAATAGCTCATAAAAGTTTAATTTCAGAGCTGATATCTATCCATGTTCTATGCTTTTTTTGATAATAACCCAAATCACTTAAGTTCTTACATCAGTGCCTATGGTATTATACTAACAAATAGAAGGCATTTATTTATTTCATCTTTTCTTTCTGTCTGTTTTCATCATATGATACACAGAAAAAAAAGTAACAAGTGGTGCCAGACACAACCAAACCCACCCCTCACAAACATTTTAGCTCTTCATGAACATCTCCCTCTCAAAATGTCAGACTATGGGTGTGGTCTTTCAAGATTGTTCAAGGTCAAAGATCATGATGTTATTTTGGAGCCGACATAGAGTTTCCTATTTGTCAACAATAGTAACTGTGTACCTATCACTACTGTTTTTGGAATTATTATCATTCGAAATAATTTGACTTTAGTTTTGACCTTTCAAGGTTACTCAAGGTCAAAGGTCATGACACCATTTTGAAGTCCAAACCAGGTTTCCTTTCTTTCAATAATAGCAAATAAGTCCCAATCGCCACTCGGTTTTCCATTATAATCAGTTTTATTTCTTGAGGTATTGACCTTCGACCTCTTCGGTCAACAATAGGTCAATATATATATATATATATATATATATATATATATATATATATATATATATATATATATATATATATACATATAGACGTGACAGATGAAGATGAAGACCTGAAAGACAAGGAAATCTCTCAGATGAATACTTCAAAAGTTCGACTGCAGAGTAGTAATGACTGAACTGTTCAATGTGTGGGCTAAATAAATGGTGGATAACATGAGACTGTTAACACTAAAATTATTTATTTGAAGAACAATGACACCAACTGCATTAACCCATGAAGACGTAAACAGCCACTGGCAACTAAAATGATGTACTGATCTAAACTGTTTCATATAATTGCTCCTTTAATCCTGTCAAGACATGTAAATAACTGGAGTACAATGCAGTTATTCATCTATTTATGGTCATCAGATATGACCCATTTGAACATTCAGAACCTCCACAGTTACCATGGAAACATCATGATTCTCTACAACATTGATTCACCAGTAAAACCCATGAAGTTTGATCAATGACAGTTTTTATGTTCAGTTAATGATATTTTTGGTGAAAAAGTTGATTCTTTATGGATTAATCTATATATGTATAAAACTAAATTTACTATCTAAAATGTCAGTATTAGTTTTATAGGAATAAAAATAAACCCAATAACAAGTGTAATTGTCATATTAACAGAATGACATTACACTGGTCTGGCACAAAAATACAAGCATCATATATTTAAGCCAAGTTTAGGTCACAATAATATATTTAAGAGTTTTTACTTTGAGTCCCTTTGTTTTGGCGTTATCTGTCCAAATCTTGGGCCATACAGCAGAGGTGACACCTGCCCCTGGAGAAGGTTTCTGGGATGTTACTTCCACCGATAATTTGATAAATATATTTTTTACAGATAGGTTTTGGTGTGGTTTTAATGTATTATTGTATGTAGAATTACAATTTGACATCTGTTTTAAGATTCAACATGTGGATTTTTTTTGTAAAAATAACTTTAGTTTTCACAATTATACAGTATAATACAATAATACTTACTAAAATACAGTCTAGCATATAGCAAGTAAGACAGAATGGAATCCAATATTAGTTGATACATATTTCATTCTACTGGATCTTCTATGGCTGGAAGTCTGTGAATCACACACCAGGTTCCAACAGTAGTTCAGCTATAACACTGGTGTAGACTTTCCATTGGAACGAAGTGTCTCCATCTCACTTATATCATGGTCAAAAATTTCACCATGTTCATCCCACACAACAGAAAAAAAAAATCTGAATGAGACTCAAGGCAATAAACTTTTAGGGACATATTCCAGCCATGTTTTTCAAACACAAATTCCAAATGTTCAGTATAAGGCAAAAAAAAAAAAAAAGAAGCATTTTTGAAATAATATGAAAACAAACAAAAACAACGTTGTACAGTATATGTTAAACCAGTTAATAAAATAAAACAAAACAAACAACCAGAAAAAAACTGTCACTGCATATTATTTAAAAATGCACATTGTTGTTAAATGCCACTATAAAGTATGTGATAATAGGAAGAGGACACACAATGATTGCATAAGAAATAAAAGCTGAAAAAAAGCTTCACTGATAAAAACAAAAAGAAAAAAAAAATCAATACCTGAAGGAGGTAAGAATACATCAATATTTGGCTGCATTACATGCAGAGTGTTGCTTATTTAAGTTGCTTTCATTATGTGTTTCCAACCCAGTAACTCTGAGATATTGTCATCTGTACCAACAGCCTATGGCACCCACTCCCCCATGTGAGATAAAAATATATCATACTTCATGTTAGATGTTTCTACTTTTAAGTAAATAACCAGCAAAGGCACAGAATTACCACAAAATGGTTTATGCCATTGTAGAAAGAATAAGAAAAGTAGCAAAAGTCATCAGCAGAATGAGAAGACTGTAATCCCCTGAGCACATGGTGTGTGCATAATGGTGTAAATTGATTTGCAATAAGCTTGCTTTTGATCATATCAGGCTGTGAATTTCCAGGCTTACAAAGAAAGCATGCAACAATCACATAATTAGAAAAGAGACTACAATGATGCCAAAACTGGAGCAAGAAATGTACGAGTGAAAGGCAATGAAAGAAAACACATCCATTACATGGTGTAAGGCAGTGGTCCTCAAACTTTGTCCAGTGGAGGACCCCTGAAATGTATTTATATATTTATTCTTTTTTTTTTTCACCAAATATTCCCAATTCTCAGCATTGATGATTTTAAAAAAAGCAAAATATATTCCTGTACCAAAGGTATGTTTTCATTTTCCAAACAACACAATATGTATGTATATATACTGTATATTATCAGTAAATTTTGTTTGCAAATTATAAACTGAAAAGTTCCGCCTGTTATCAAGAAAAAAAAAAAATCACTTGATTGGTCATTAATAAATAAAAAAACCTTTCATCTATCCAATACAATTATTTCAAAGGAATGTAAGCAATCAAATGTTTTTATCAAATCAGGCATGATAGATAAATAAGAAATCACTTGCAATAAAATAGATTAAAATCAAGATAAAATACAATAACATCAGTAGGAGAACAAAACACAACAAGTTACTGAAGTAAATTAGTCTTCATTCATTTATTATCTGAACCAATTTTATCCTCACTAGGGTCATGGGGGTCACAGGAGCCTATCCCATCTGGTTATGGGTGAAGGCGGGGTACCCCCTGGACATGTCACCAGTTCATCACAGATTAGTTTTTTAAAAAAAGGAATTTTCTTAAAATGTTACCAAAGTTTGAACAAGATGATAAGAGTGTCAATTTTACTATCTGGATGTATTTATTGTGTTTTATATTTCACTATTCATTCTCATTATTAACCTGCCCCGCAAAGGAAAGGTGAGGGTCTTGTTTTTTGTTTGTTTTAGTTTATTTTTTGTCTTTGTCTATTTATGTGTTTGTCTGTCTGATGGTCAGTAACCTTAGGCAAAAACTGCTGGTTGAATTCCCATTACATTTTGAGGAAATTTTAATCCCATTCTTTTTGGTGAATGTACGTCAAATATCACAATCACGATCAGACAAGCAGGTAAAACATTTGTGAGAAGCATTCGCCCATTTGGGAAAGACTGGTGTAAAATAAAGGGAAAAAATATAGAAACCCAGTTTATAATGATTTAGCAAATATGGACATATTGGAAATATTAACTGAGAAAAATCTGAAGATTTAAGGTGATATAGTGTGTCTAAAGAAGTGAACACACACACACACACACACACACACACACACACACACATATATATATATATATATATATATATATAACAAATAAAACTAATGAATAAAACAAGTAATTGAATAAATACATAATTTAGAAAACTAGCTAAAAATGTAACAATATTATGTCTCAGGTTATCATTTACACATGTGAATTACAGCTTACAGACCACAGTGGATCAACAAATAATAAAAAAAATTGTAATTTAAAAAATACATACAAATAAATACAATAACAAAAGTAAACACACCTTCACCTTCATGTTTCACTTTGCACCCGTTTCCCCCATGCTTCATGGGGACTTCGACAAAAAAACAATTGAAGGTATTTATAGAGCCACACCATTTCTATTTTACTAGTGGGGACCTTTATATATAACTCTCATTGAAACCTGAATGTTGGTCCCTATAGTGTCAGAGGTTCCCATAGTGTGACCCTGTAAACATATCAAAGTCACCATAAAGATAGGAATACAATCACACACACACACACACACACACACACACACACAGTGAAACAATAGGTGCTGCAAATGAACATCACATCCTACACAACTAAAAGGGCAGTGGATATTTTAAAACATATACTGTACTTCCATGCTGCAAAAGAATGTAAGACAAATAATCATGTTATCACAGCAGTAAAATCCTCTGTATCGAGAATTAAAGAGTGTGGAATAAACACTTGCGCAGGCTAAGCCACTTATGTGCCTGTTTACAAGTTTCATGTCCCCAGAACAACATTGTAACGTTCAGCAGAAAATGAATGAAAAGTAATTTTCCTGAGAAATCCTTCACCAGAAACTGAGCAAAGGGATTCACTTTCTAATCCTCTTTGAAAATGTCCATAAATGCTCTGGCACTGCTGACAGTGGTCATGTATGTCTAATCTATATGAAACTCCTGCTGCATGTTTTACAGCGCTTGCCCCACTCGCCTTCCACTGTCCCCGCAGCAACATTTCCTCACTGGTAATCCCACCAAATCTCATACTCTGACCGCACGCTCAGACCATAACCTGGGCTGTGTTACACTTATCAACTCGCACCACATTGCACTGGAACTCTGCCACAGTGCCAGGAAAACAAACGTCACATCACTGTAGATCCACCACAAATATCCTCAAACACATACCACTAAACTTACATTTAAAAAGTCTGAGAGTTTCTAACATTAGAAACACACATGTTTTCCTGACACTGTGGGGACTTTCATTTCTACACTAAAACTTTTTCTACATTAAGATGTCAAACTCATTTTCTTCCAGAGACCACATTTAGTCTGATTTGATCTCTAGTAAAATACGTTTTAATCTAGACCAACATTGGTTGGGAGAGATTATTGTAATCAGTGTGTGTGTGTGTGTGTGTGTGTGTGTGTGTGTGTGTTCTTACCAACCTAGCTATGTGTGGACCTGAGTGTATTCACAAATTCACTAACAGGGGACTTGATCCCCACTTGGACATGGCTTAAATCATCCTAAAATCATGTCTAACATGCTCTGGTAAGGTTTTTAATGTTTTTTTCCAAAAGGTCCCCTGTTGGTGTGTGTTACCTGTTCATGAGTGCCCCTATTGGCTGAACAAAGAATTTCAATGACCCATTACACACACGTTTCTTGATCCCACTCCTCAGCTAAGGTCCCGAAGCTCATTTTTAATGGGTCTGCTTCATCTGAGATTTCACTGTGTTAAAAGGGTTACCTAGAATGAGGCAAATAAATTAATGTTTTACAATAAGTGCAGTCCATTTAATCTAAAAAGGAAAAACATTTAAATACAATTTTCAGCAGTAAGACATTATTTTAGTTAAAACTGAAGGAAATGTAAAACTTTACATCAATCAATATTTACTTTGGATTGAAAGACAGTTACTATACTATACTATAATAACTACTATTATCATGAACATGGTAGTATAGTAGAATTATTGTTGCACATGTGTAAATGGTCACTTAAGGCAGTAGTGACAGGCAGGAGGAGATGGAAGGCATTAGCATCTGGCTGGAAATATGAGGACAAACAAAACCAAGAAGGCACAGTTAACTGACATAAAGTATTAAATAAACTCTGCAGGAAGGAGTTGTCTTTCCACCAAAGTACTTTTAGATTAAAAACCACATCAATGTGAAACATATGTTAGTCAGTGATTGTGTGTATATATATATATATATATATATATATATATATATATATATATATATATATATATATATATATATATATATATGTATAAACTTTCTTAAGTGCATTTGCTCATGCAAACTGAAACATGACCAATCTGGATCATAAATGACTGATATTAAGTAATGATTAAATAGGTTAAATCCACAACAACTCTATGATTATTCTGATTAAAAATTGTAATAATATGACAGCATTAATATCTTATTTCGATAATATTTTATTGGTCTGATCCACTTTAGATCATAATGGTCTGTATGTGGAACCTGAATTAAAATGACTTTGATGTTTTGATTATTAATATCTTCAATGTAATTTTTGCTTTTCACAAATTCTTCCCATGAGCCGGACTGGACTCTTTAACGGCCCAGGTTTGGCCCATGGACCACATGTTTAGCAACCCTGCTCCAGATCCTGACATAAACAATAATAACCTTAAAACCAAAAGATCTGTGTATTTTTGGGTTAGATCCTCATTTCTATGGCTTCAAAATCAGACTCACACATAAATAGACACACACACACACGCGCACACACACACACACACACACACACACACACACACACACACACACACACACACACACACACACTCTCTCTCTCTCTCCTTCCTCTGTTAATTTGGGTCACTGTGTCACCTCAGAGGAGACCAAGGTCCTCTCATTACCACCGTGATATGAACTAATGCATCACTGTCCAAATGCACACCATAGGGGAAAAAGAACAGAGCAAGTAAAAAGAAGTATGATTGGTTTAATGCAATTATGGGCAAGTTTAACCTGGATGATATAGCGGAATTGTCATATTTTATGGCTTTCAATATGCCTATGAATGGGACACAGAAGGCGAGGGAAGACCGTTCTTTGATGCACAGAGAGCGCCATCAATGATTTTCATTTCACAGCCTGGTGAACACATTCAATGTGGACTTGATAAGGACAGGACGAGGGTGTCGAAGGGGTCAACGTCACTGTGGGCTGCTGATAAACTGCTGACCATCATCCACCATGAACCAAAGGCAATTAAAACACATTGTAAAATCTCACTTGCTATTTTGATCGTAGACATGGATAATAAAAAGTTAGTTGCACTGAATCTTTGGCTCCATTCAGACTGCAGGTAAATGTGGCCCAAATATGATATATTTTTTTTTTTTGCGCAGATGTGACCTGTTTCCAATCTGTGAGAGACAGCTTGAATAGCACAAATCTGATTTTAATTTTTTTTTTAATCTGACCCAGGCCAATTTCATATGTGGTGTTAAATCTGATATACATCTGATATTTTGTGACTTTCCGTGTGTGACGAGATTGCATTTATCTGTCTTTATGTCACTGAAATGTGACAAACATCACTATTTTGTGTCACAGGAGCAGGAAAACATCTTTCTTTAAACAATGTGTGTCTGCTTGGTCACGTACGACAACAGGACCTTTTTAGCGCATGCAGATCACCACAGAGTCACTTTCAGTTCATATTAAAAACTGCTAGAGGTCATATTTCAATCTAAAACAAAGAAAAATTGGCTCAAAACACGGCTTTCCTTCGCGCTCAACTCTTTAATAGAAATGTACGTAATTATATATTTGAACCAATGGGAGGCCTCAGAACAAAGCCTTCTTGAGTAAACAAAATCCCTTGTTGCTAGGGCGATGTTGAAAAACCGCCTGTGATTGGTTGAATTAGTGTCACACAAGCATTTTTAATAAGCTTTTAGATAAATATAAAATCTTAATTTCTGAAATTTGACCCAAGTGACTGGTTTTGTGCTGGAGGGTCAGATACTGTATGGTTGTGTTTCTGCTCAGGATCTGAGTAGGCCAATTTTGTTCCTGAATGACCTTTGGGGTCACAATGTGTACCTCATTACACATGAATGATCATCATGTGACTAACCAGTATGAGGTGTTACTCTCATCAAGCTATAATGAGTACAACACATGGGATTAGGAATTGTGCAATAACAGTGTTTGAAATGAAGGAGTTGTCTTCCCTATGTAAAGGCATGAATAAAGCCATACAAAAACATTTTTAAGTGACATAATGTTCCACGAGTTCCAAGAATATGTAGACCTTAAACCAGGCGGTAACTCCAGAATGCAGTGAAGACCATTTCCCCTAAGACCACCCTAAGGCGACGTTGTTCTGCCCATGTGGATGTTTGTAAGATTTACACCGAATACTGACTGTTCTTCTGAGTTCAGTTTTAGATGTGTGTTCTTTTCATCCTTGTTTTGTGCTTTTTGTTATGTTAAGAGAAAAAAAAAAAAAGAATTAAAGAAGCAAGTTATAGTCATATTGAAATGTCACATGGGCTGGAAACTGCAGGTGGTCTAGAAATTATAATATTTTAAAAGTGCTACTGAACAGAGAAGTGAAAAACATTTGTTACATTACATAAATAAAAATGCTGCTGGTGGTGTAAGCCATCCAATAATAGAATCTGAGCATGGATTGTACCTGTTGTTTTTTTTCTGTTAGCTCATTTACATAGTTTGATATAATTAATAATGAAAATACATATGTTAAGACTATTAATCAGTACAATTCATACATTAAAGGTCATATACTGTAAATGGAAAAGAAGATCACACCTAACTTCTACATGCGTGGATACTTTTTGGTAATTAGACTAATATGTCGATAAAAAGGTTTGGCTCTTGAGCTGGATATTGGGTAATTTAGGTAAGCAAAGATTTAACACATGTTAAAGTTCACATATATTTTTTAGTGTTTCACTTACTGTGTATTTTTAAGCCATTTGTCAAATTAACAACCCACAGCTAAAATAATCCTCCTATGTTTTTTTCTTCTCCTTTTAACAAACTAAAAATATTAAATATGTGAATGAGTCCATTTTTCTAGAGCACTTTTTTTTCTAGATCTTTCAAAATCTAGCAGTTATTTACAGTTTATTTATTTATATATTTAGATAGAGACAATGCATATATATATATATATATATATATATATATATATATATATATATATATTTATTTATTTCAATATTAACCTTACACAGGAGAGACAAAGTGTACCAGGTTGTAGTACTAGTGCTAATTTCCATCAGGCTGCTGTTACCATTCCAAAAACAGACATTAATAAAAACTAAAACCTATGAATGGCAGTTTAAAATGCATATCCATAACTCCATCTTTCAAAAATCATCAAAAAGCGAATGCATTCAAAAATACATTCACATCCAACCATGCACTCTGATTACTTACTGACTGCACTCATTTTAATTAAAAATGTTTTATTTTTAATGTTTATTTAACAGGGACAGCACACATTAATGAACATTGCTGTAAATGTGTCAGCATTAGCAAAAAAAGCTATTTTTGAACTGTAGCCTGACATAGTGGTGGTGGATGAACACTGGAAGTGATGGATGTAGCAGTCCCCAGTGATTGCACCATCAGAAAGAAAGAACATAAGAAGCTTAAGAAATACCAAGGACTGAAAGAGGAGTTAGAGAAAATGTGGAGTGTGAAGGCAACAGTGGTACCAGTAGGGGCAGTGGTCCCCAATGATACCAGGAACAACATCACAGATCTTTGTCCAAAGGTGCGTAATGGTAGGAACAGCTAAGATCCTGCACAGAACCCTCAGGCTCCCAGGTCTCTGGTAGAGGACCCAGGTCTGAAGGAGACACCGCCCAGGGAGGCAAGAGATTCTCTGGGCGGTGTTAATATATATGTATATAAACTTCCTGTGTAAGTTTGAACACACTGATTGTTGGTTAAATTGGCTGTGATTCTAAGATCTCTTTCTGCTATTTACAACATATTCACATAAATGGAAACAGCTGTTTGAGCTATAAGAGGAATGGGTTTTTTCCCTCTCTCTCTGTCTCTTGATGACAAAGTGATGGCAGTCTAATTTAGCAAAACAGGTGGCGCTGGTACTATCACTAAAGCACTGTCTATATTAATAAATGAATAACATACGCAGCAAAGGCAGTGCGATATCACATTCAAGTATTGTGGTTGTTTTCTATATAGCACTGTAGAATATAACATTGTTATTATATAACATGGTTATTATTATTATTGTTATTGTTATTATTATTATTTTATTCTATTTTATTTTTATTTTTTTTAGATATATTGTAATTAATCTATTCTATTCTACTGTTCCATTATGTCCAAAACTGCTTTAAAAAATTACATTTTGTCACTAAAATACTGCACGTCTTATTAAGTGGAGAGTTAAAATAAAGTGAAGCACACTGGTCACAATTTTATTGTTCAATATATTGTCTATATATTTTTTCTGGTTTGATGCTGTGAATAGGCTGTTGTGATCCCAAGCTGACTTGAAATGATCATAAAAAACATGTATATTTTATCTCAGTCAGACAGTTTGTTGGAAATGTAACGACAAATATACTACCTCTTACATTTTGTTTTATAGTTATAATAAAAAAAACAAATAATAAAATAATAGATCATTTGTCCCCTTTTCTTGTAAAATGGAGTTGAACGATGATCTCAGCTGGACCCACTTACAAACATCTGAATGTGAACCACCTTCCTCTGAATCATAGCTGCCTTTGGCCCAATTAGTACCACCCTCTTGTTACAGCAAATGTGCCATCTGTGTGGCATGCATTATCATTATCGTTAACAAAGCAACAACCTCCTCTCCTCCAAGAAAGGAATGTGGTCACAGATGACAGCTCACTTGTTCACAGTGAATCTCCAAGGGACCCTTAACCCCAATAGCAGCAATGTATATATATATATATATATATATATATATATATAAAATTTTTATTTATTTTTTTCCCAAGTAACAATCAAGAAAATATAAATAACTAGTACAGTATGTACCTTAGTTGACGTTTGGGGTCTGATGATTTTGCGGTCCCATCAGGATGGCTTCTAGTTACTTGCTGTTTACCCTGCCTAATTAACCAAATTCCCTAGTCTTCTTCTCTTGAACAGCCACCTGTACAACACACCTAAGAACAGACGCAGATTATGGTAGTGACTCCCAGGAGCTGCTCAAATCAACAACCTGTAATGCTTTCTCAGCTGGGACTTAGTGATTTTTGTTGTGAAAAAAGGCAAAAAATAACAGCACCCCTCCTCCACCTGTCACATGGACACAGCTGCATGTACACAAGCACCAGCCTCAATACAAAATAAATACATATGCAACCATTTCAGTGTTCTTCTAATGCAAACTGTGTGCCATGATCATCGTTTAATCAATCACTACATATAAATATATATATATAGATATAGCTATATAAAGCATAAGGGAAATCAGACGCAGACATGTGATAGATAATGCGGTACTTAGTGCTTGGAAGAGTTGCCTGTGCTCTAATTCAGTCAGATTACCATCTGTTTATTTGATTTTCTTTACTCCATAAACTAGGGGCAGCAGAAGCAGATTAAAGACTGGATAAGCAGCCTAAACTGCATGTCAAGAACTCCATTAATGTGCAAGAAGGCGGTTTGGGAGAGAGTTATATATGTGGGTATGAATGGATCCATAACTGAAGGACATGTTTACAGCCCTCCTAATGGATCTCTGTTGTGTTCTCATTTTAGCTCCACAGGATATCTCTGCCTTGCTGTCTGCATCTTGTATAATGATTGTTCTGTCACAGAAGATGTGTGCTTTGTAATTTCATAAAACGGCACACTGGGTGAACAGGGAGCCTCCAACCAATATTACTGTCGTATGTATATACAATGCATAGTTAAATTAGATGAGATCTGCAAGTCTGAATTCCATAATTCATGTGTTGTTGTCCACATACTCAGGTGTTTTTTATGAAGCAAACAAAACATGAGTGACTGTAAGAAATAAGAACAGTATCATTTTATGACCATTTTCACATTTGCCTCAATGTGTCGACATATTCATCAGATTAGTCGACCAACTGGGATCAACACTAAGAATACTTTTGTACTGTTTTGGTGAAATGTATTAAATCAAAATTCATGAACACCTTCGTCTTACTTAATATTCACCAGCAGCAAAATTCTGCAACATTTGTAAAGATGAAGGTACTCCTCAAAAGAGTTCACTTTCACATCTAAATCCAACAAAATGTGGATCGTTGTGAATTAAGGAATATGCACACAACTGAAAAAAAAATAATTTTTCATCCAAAACTTTTTAACAACCTACGCAAAGTCAGCATATTTGTAATAATATTTAGACTAACCAATAAATAACCCAGTGCTACTTTCATGTCAGTTCCAATATTACATTTTCTGTATACAATGGTACCTCAACTTACAAAATTAATTTGTTCCAGAAGTGTTTTCGTACCGTGAACAGAATCACATTCGTAAACAGAATCACATTTTACATGCAAAAGACCTGATTCATTTCCAAGGCTCCAAATACTACCCCTCAAACCCTTTAAAAAAATTACCAATTTTGTATGAAATATGTGTTAAAAGTAAAAGAAAATGTAGATTTAAATTTTAAATTTAATGTATTGGTCTCAGTGGATAAATGTGTCTTCACTGACTGAACATTAAAACCATTAAAATGAACCAGATCTGTGGGTTATTTCCATACCATTGTGGTTGTTTTAATTGTCATTTTCACCTTCAACAATGTTTGCTGATGGACATTTAGTGAAATATCGATGCAAAGACGATTGCCTTTGATTACATTTCATGTCAGTCGCTGTTTTTAATGCATCCTTCTGCTTCAATATTGTACCGATGGTAGATGGGTATTGGCCATATTCCTTTGTGACGTCATTCAACCACTTTCATATTTTTTTTATCATCTCCTGTTTCACTTCTATTGATAGAAGCTTCTTCTTTTAATTTGCACCAGGAATCACTTTCTTTGGGCTCATGATGAATAACGAATACTGTATGTACTGTAATAAAGTTTCAATGAGCACACTGGAAAAAACTCACCAAACAACAGTAACTCTGTGATGAATGAGGGTCAAAGGGTAACAAAAGCATCATGGGTAGCTCTCTCATAGCCAATGGGATGCTACGTACAGTATGTAGTTATGTAGAGTACATACAGTAATGTACATATTTATGTCTTGGGTGTTTCATTTGGTAAATTGAATTTTCTTTTGTATTCACAGACGAAAAATTGACATAAAGGTTTTTCGTTACTTGGATTATTTGTTAGCTGGGTCTTTCATAAGTTGAGGTATGACTGGATTTAACATTTCTTAAGGGAGTTATCACCATTTACCATAATATTGTCCTCCTTGTATTGTAATTTTTCAGTGTAAATAATGTATTTTACTCTATTTAATTCACTGATCGTATACATGGTCATAAAATATATTATATAAAAATAGAGATAAGTGGGAAAAAAGGTGACTTTTGCAGAAACTGTATGAATAATTTAATGTAAAATGTCCAGGGGTTTTACTGGAAAATCAATGTTGTAGAAGATGATGATATTTCCATGTTCATTATGGAGCGTCTGAACATCAAATTATATTCTGGTGATGACGAAAAGATGAGAAAATTATTATTATTGTCATATATTATTGTCTACTTGTGTGGAAAAATACTCTGGTAAAAGTAGAAGTACTGATTCAACTCCTTTATTGAAATAAAAGTTAAACATGATAACTTCTTAATTGTAATAAAGTAAAAAGTAAAACAACATTTCTTTGCTATGGATGAAAAAATATTTATTTGAATATATAGTTAACCAGGAAAATACAGGAACGTTTCAAAAGTATCTAAATATAAAGCCTTTGAAAGTGAGTTACTATGTAGATAATGTGTTTGATCAGGTCATGGTAAAATGAAAAAAAAAAAAGTCACAATTTAAATGAAACGTTATCATCATGACATTAAGAAAGGTCATATGTGAGATTAAAAAAATACATAATTATGAGATAAAAAGTCAAAATTGTGAGATACAGTCATACATATGAGTTAAGAAATGCATAATTATGAGAAAAAGAGTTGAAATTATGAGCTAAACAGTCACAATCATAAATTAAAACTAATTATAATACAGAAAGTCACAATTTCTATCCACTGATTTTCCCTCTGAAGCCACTTATTTTTCACAGTTTAGCTTTTCACAGCAGGAATGAGTCTATTCTAGGAATGTGAGGATTCTAACGTACAGATATTTATATAATATATATTCATATTTCTGACAGGTGTAAACACACATGTATGCAGATGAGTATGAATGTGTGTTCTGAACATAAAAACTATTAATACATATAACTGTAACACGTCACTTAATTTTTGCACAATATAAGAAAATAGTAATATATGTTGTAAAATAAAAGGAAAATAAAATAATGTAGAACTGATGTCCAGAATCAGGAGGTAAATTGATTGTGTCACTGTTTTTATAAATATTTCCTAGCAGTCTTATAGAATTACACAGTCAGTAGTTATGCATTAAGTTATATTTTCTTTAGTTTTTTCCTTTCATTTGACTCCCCTTTTGCTTATTTCACACAATGTAAAAAAAAATAAAATTGATTGACTTGATTCAGTGAGTAAAAGCGTAGAATTATGGGTGGGGTGGTTCTATATGTACATGACCACACATTTACATTTCTGCGCTAATGGGAATACAAGTTTATATGTCATATGTTCATATGTCGACAGTATCCAAATATAAAATCCAAATATTGCAGAAGCAATATGAGATTAACTGGACAGACAAACACACACACACACACACACACACACATATATATATATATATATATATATATATATATATATATATATATATATATATATATATATATATATATATATATATATATATATATAAAAGGAGATAAAGTAAAATTTCGACTAGTCGACACTTCGACTTCCGTAGCACAAGTCAACTTAATTTCTCTCTATGCCTCTCTCTCTCTCTCTCTCTCTCTCTCTCTCTCTCTCTTTATCTATCTCTCTCTCTCTCTCTCTCTCTCTCTCTCTCTCTCTCTCTCTCTTTCTCTCAGCGCGTAAACACAGACCAGACCTAAACAAGACACCTGCAGGTAAGACAGTTGTGGTGAGCTAACAAAACAAGAGTGACAGACACACATGCATGTTTGGAAATACTTCACTTTAGATTAAAAAAAAAAACGGCACAGCATCTAAAGAGGTATTGGCTAATGTGAATGATACGAGCAGCATTAGCTAGCTAACCTGTGTGATAAACAGCACAGACAACCTGCTCTTTTTTCACACATGATATAGACAGTGTTGTGTTCATCTTGTTGGCCTTAAACTTTTTACACATAATATAAAAAGTGAGGACGTGTGACAGACGTGGGTCCAGACCAAATGCAGACATATGTTCACTTACTGATATTCAGTTACATTTAACAGAAAACTCTTTGCTAACGTTAGCCTTGGTTTTGTTGCAGTTAAAGTGCTCTTTGTGTCTTGTCAGTGGACACTGATACGTTCCAGTGAACTTTAATACAAGCTGCTCATTACTGGACAGACATGTGGTTTTTTTGTTTTGTTTTGTTTTAGCCGTGTGTCTGTGTTGTTTCTCCACTGATAATGTGATGACGTCATCAGGACAAGTCGACGCAACTCTGACTTTATTGACGGATAAGTCGACTTGAAAAAAACTGAAGTTGTTAATGCCCTTATATATATATATATATATATATATATATATATATATATATATATATATATATATACACACACTTAACCTTTAGAAGCTGTTTCATTCTTTTTATTGTTTTGTTTTCTTGCACATATTTCCTGCAGATTCCTTGTAAGAAATAAAAATACATATCCATTACAACCCTGCTAAAACAACAAAGCTAAAGGCAGCCTATATACCAGGGAGTATATACCAGAAAAAAGAAAATGATTGAAAAGAAAGAAAGAAAAAAGAGACAATGTGCATTCAGTTTGAAACACTTAGTAACTGCAGTGAATACAAGCATAAAATGTTTCAAAGACTGAGGCTCAAAAATCATTGTCAGTATGTGAGCATTCTGAAAGAACTCTAAGTAAGTAAGTGAGAGAGATAGCCCAGTGAGAATATTGCATGACCACCTCAGCGGAGACTAACAAAGGAGCAAACACAAGCACAGAATAAAGTTTCTACTAAAATCAGAATAATCATTCTTACTTCAAGGATATAGTTTGATTCATCTGTCAAAACGCAGCCAATTTCCTCCTACGGACAGTTTTCTGTTCCCTTTAGAATGTCAACTGCTTTTAAATAAGGGTTGTGAATGTCTGCAAACTTTGCTGTACAGAATTTAACAGCTGATGAACAATGACTTCTCAGTGTTATTCATGAATTTTAGATGAAGGGGTAGTTGAATATTTTGTTTATCAGTAGTAGAAGTGACACCAGGGTAAAGGTAATCCAGAGGTGGGTAATCCCAGCTCCAAAGAGTTAAAGTCCTGCCATGTATTGGTTGTTCCTGTTCACTTCATACATGTGATTCCATAGACATGAGTGATTCCACTAAATATCCACTACATGCAGACGTTTACTCTTTGGAGCTGGTATTACCTTACATTTGTAGTGTATTCTGTTGCTGGAAGCTTCGAGAATTATTTGGTCTCATTTTTATAACTCCATTATTTTTGACATGATCTGACCACATTAAAACAGCTGAAGACCACCCCACCCCCCCAGAGGAGAACGGATGGGCCTGATTTCACTGCTCTACAATTTGTTAGAAAGTATCTGCTTCAGACATTAAATGTGCAAACTCTTACATACTGCACTTTAATATGATTAATCAGAAAACAAATAACATACGTGCTGGTTAGCTCATGTTTTTAATATATATGATGGTGTGTTATTCCACATATATGGTGGTTTATATACATGTATACAATGGATTTGTAAATATTCCATTAGAAAGAACCTGTAAAGTGAATGGATCATAATGTATAGACAATGTTTTGAAGTAGATCCTTTGGACTAAAACCTACTCTCTTGTTAATTCTAATAACAATAATATGAAGAATTTCACATTTTTAACCCAGACATATCTTGGAAACTTGAACCAACCAACATTTACATCTAAGACTTGAGTTTTCTTTATGAGTAACACGTGGTCAAATGTTATTAGTTTTATCATTTTACTTGTAGACCAGTGTTTTCTAACACACGTCACTTCTACACCCCTGTAAACTAATCTCCAATCTGAGGGGTTGACGGACCTCTTGTAGGCTAGGTGGGTTTGGTCATCAGTAACAGGCTGGTGTTATCTAATAAATGTTTTTCCTCTATACGGACTGTGTTTTCATGGGGTTTACAATCCTTTGTGGACATGTGTAATTAAAAGTGTGCCTATGGTAAATCCTAAATCCTGTGCTCATAAATCTGTCAGATTGTTTGCTGTGGTGACCAAGAAGTAAGCCATACTAGACTAGATGAGATTGGGGAGGGGGATGGGGACGGGGGTGGGGGGATTATTACTGATGATACGTAGGCAATAACAAATTTCAAACCTTTCACAAACATAGTTTTATTCAAAGATCAAGTTTTTCATTAATATTTCTGCCACATGAAAACATAAAATTCAGATTTGTATGTTGTTTACTTTGAGTGGGAGGGGGGGAAGTACCGTGCTTCTGAAACTGAACCTAAAGACCTGAACTGTGTGTTAAAATAATTGCAACTTTTTTGCAGTAATGCAGCAGTGCAAGACATTACTAATCATTCCTCAGTAATATTTTACTAAGTACACGTTCAACACACTTTTTGACCCAATTATTTAGTTTAAACTTGTTTATCTAATTCCCTTCTTTGTTCCTGCATTATTTCCCAAAAAGGGAGTGTTTGATAAAATCTGGCATTTATCACTCAATCATAAAAGTTCTTTAAAGAGACTGGAGGTGTCACTTGCAAATGGGATTCATCCTATCAAAGATCTTTGTCTTTTTTTCACCATCATCATTAGTGTGCAGAACTGACCTTTTTTGGCAAAGAAATGTGTCTCTATTTCATTATTCACCAGCAGCAGAGCAAAAAAAAAAAAAAAAAAGCCATTATATTGCTCAAATGAAAACAAAAAAACAACCAAAAAAACCTCAAGAATTAAAGATGCCTCAAAAATGTAAACTTCTATTTCCTGTTGGTGTTCAACCAGTGGGTGAAGACGGCAGAAGGTACTCTACTGGCTACATGAACATATGCTCATTACTAACCCTAACATTGCTTTATGAACCTATAGCATTAGCATGAAGCCTGTGATTAGCAGTGACAAGTGTAGTTCATTTTTCTATGACAACTGTATTTTTCAGATTATAAATCGTGGCCTTTTCATAGTTTGTCCTGGGGTGTGACTTATGCTATAGTTATCTGGCTAACTGTTTATATGATATATTAACATACAGTACCAAGCAGATTCTCAGTTTGTGGTTTATGCGTTATATAAGGTTAACGTAATGTGCTATAATACCATATTGTACACCTACTCAGCCTTTTATCTCTTTATTATATTTTTATTTTATAGTGCCTTTTAAGATGAAATATCTGTTCTTGGTGTTGGATTTTTCAAATAAATTTTCCTCAAAAATACAACTTATATATGTTTTTTCCTTCTTTATTTTAAATATTTTTGGCTGGTGCAATTTATAGTCCAGAAAATATGGTAGTCAGAGTTCCATATCAATTGTGGTTTTATCTTCCTTGCCCTCTGTTACAACAACAACGTTGAAAAACATGTTCCTGCTGGGATTCAAACATCACAGGCTACGTCTGAAATCACCCACTTACTTCCTACATAGTTAAATAAATGTAGTGTGCTTCATAGTGAACTCAATTGCAAACTTTTCGGACACTGCTACGGCGCGGTTTAATCGCATCATCACTGTCGAACAATTAAAACTCTGACAAAATTAAAAGGCTTTTTAAATTTTTTTTACTGTCTGTGCAATAAAAAAAAAAAAAAAAAAAAAAAAAAACAGAATAAACTTGGCTCACGACTGTTTTATTGTTATTAACTGTTAAACAACTTTTGTCTGGCGCCTGTCATAAAACAGGCAGAGTTAGCGTTAGCATTAGCTCCTGTACTTCTGCCAGTATGCCCTCTGTGTTTCTTTTAACTTTAACTACAAATCTCTCCGTCCTTTGGCCATTTTTCGACTCATGCAATGCATGATGGAATATAGTGCTTTGGTTAGTGACCATCGATGCCCACTACATTTCTCGATGGACTGCGGGACACATTGACTGACTATATAGTGATTATAAATAGTTCACTAAAGATTCGGACACCCCTATAAAATTGTGTGGTCTCTATATTGTGCACTATATAGGGATTAGGGAGGGATTTTGGACACAGCTATAAACTGTAGCGTTATTTACCCAGAGTTATCTGGGTATGCATAAGGCTCTCCTATGTGGTGGCTGTGACTCAATTGGTACAGTAGGTTGTCTGTTGACCCTAAGGTTTTGTTTTTTTTTGTAGTATTGCTTTCCGTAATGAACATTTTGACTAAATATTTTTCATCATGTGACAAAAACAAAACGAGACTAGATGTAAATGTTGGTTTTGTGACGAGAACTGTAATTAAAACTATATAATGCAATAAAAAAGAGATGAAATGTGGCTTATGAAATAAAAAACCTTCCAAAAATATCTCTTAGATTTTGTTGACCAAAACAAAATGAGACATTATTTCATCTCTTTTAGGCACTTTCTTATTTATTTCTCGTGAGAAAGTCGTCAAATTATGTCCCCACCAATGTCAACATCATGAGTACACCCTTGAACCATTTACCTAATGATATGACAGAATCATGTCAAAAGGTAGAATTGAAACATCATTTTAATTCAGACATTAAAATATTAGCATGAACTATTGTATGAGTTAATAGTTGGTTTGTAATTCAGAAATGTTAGTGATAAGTTTTTTAGTTAACAGATGTATGTCTTTACCTTGTTTTAGTTTAAATATCTATCAGTATGTTAAGTATACTCCTGTATACATAGGAGTTAATTATCTTCTGTTTTCTTTAGACACATTTAAACACAAACACATTCACACAAATAGTAGTTAGATACAGCTGATAAGAAATAAATGCTTTATAGATAATAAATAAATGCCTCATCTTTAACTTAACTTATTTGGCTCAAGTTACGTTAGAGCTGAGGCCCCACCATGTGTTTGATCTGGTTTGATAAAGTTAAGGTAAAGATCAACGCATTTGTAAAGGTGAATCCACCCACAGGGAAATAAAAGTGGAATTCATGTGATGTTCAGCGCTCTTTTGTGTTGAGTCTTCTGTACAGAGTAGACCTTAGTTTTGTTCAGAATAAACTTTGAGCCTGAGCTTTGAGCTCATTGCTGGAGCTTCCAACAAAAGCACACGTTGACACTATCTTATTATTCGACTATGGGGTGGGGGGTGGGGGGTCTACTGTGTAATACAAGAGTCACGTAACACATACAATTTAGAGAAAGCAGTATTATAAGGCAAGGGTTCATTATGGAGCACCTCCATTTGTTAATAAAGTCAACTGAATGCTGTTGTTTTATCATTTATCATTTTAGTATAGTATGATAAAAAAAAGTCAGTAAAAAAAAACACAAAAAAAACCCCAGACTGTCTATTTAACCCTCTATGGGACTTATTAAGGACATTCATGAAAAAAAAATATATAATAATGATCTTTGATTGTAATTGCATTCAGGCCTAAAATAAATATCCTATGTCCATTTTACAAAATTTAGCATTGACCTTTATTTTTGGGGTACTGTCATTTATAAATGACCTTGTCCCGTTAGGGTATATATTTTTAATATTTTTTCATGAATTCTTAATGTAAAAAACAATTGATAAAAGAACAATGGCTTCATTATCCATGAACATATCTGATTGACAAACACTTAGAGCATTCCATTTCAGAATGATTCCAAACCTATAAAAATATTCATGTAAGTTATGAATTGTGAAATGTTTATTAACTTTTTTTGGTTAAATGGGCAACTACAAATGATATTTTGTTCAAGAGGTGAATATTAAGCGTAATTATTTTTAGATTTTTTTTTTTAATTTTAACTGTTTTAAAGAAGGATTTGTAGATTTCTTCATATGAAATGAGTAAAATAGTTAAAAAAAATAATCACTTTAGGCTATTTAAGAATATTTTTACTAGTAATTTACAGTATGTATGTTTTATCATTTAAAAATGGACCTACACAGTAAATTTTGCAGTGTTAAATCAACACTTAGAGAGTTAATTTGGAGACAATGGGACCAAATACACTCTAGAAGAAGTTAAATAAACTCTCTAAGTGTTGATTTAACACTGCAAAATTTACTGTGTACTATGACACTGCTCATGCATGTGACCCAACATGTGCTGTTGTCTCCTGTCCTTCCTAGTTGCATTGGATTTAAATATTTTTTGATTTTATAGGTTAGACAGGATTTTAGGTGACAAATTTATGGTACAATATGATTGGTTAGAGGCTTGTGTTATTTTTTAAAGCTGTTTTTTAAGCATCATTTATAAATGGTATAGTCCAATAGAGAGTTAAATGCTTTTAAGTTGTTGTTTTCACTTTTTTATTTAAGATACATTTCCTGAAATTCTTGCTCCGTTTCCAAAAACTCTAAAATCCAAATGCATAACTACGCTGTCATCATCACAATCTTTCATGTCAAAACCAAACGCCTTCAGATGTCACAAAATACAAATACACATATAGTACAGCGCAGTCACAACATGCTGATGGGATTATTTTAAAAACAGTGTGGTTAAAAATCTGCTCCTGCATTTTAATTTCCAAACAAACTCAAGACAGAAAATATGCTGGAAGTGTGAAAAAATGTAAATGTTTGCAACTGATGAATAATATTAAATACATTAAAACCATCGACAAATGGAACTGTGCGCATGTGAGATGATAGAAATCAGTTGATTTCTGTCTCAGGCTCCAGTGTCTTGTAGATCACACTAACATTCTCATCAACATCACAGACAATATGAGTCCAATGCAGGCAGAGTCCATCTCTCTATGGTTATAGTACAGAGCAGTAGAGTATAAATAATCAACATTCTTTTCTCTCTGAAGATCTTGATTAGAGGCTTCTGTGAAGAAACATCCAGCTGTACTCTTTGTCCAGATCCGCACGTTGACAGGAACATAGTCGACGAGAGTGCATGGATCTCATTAGGAAGTACTCCACTCCTTTGTTTCTTCTTCATCTTCATCTTCCTCTTCCTCTGTTTTCATGACTTTTTGGATCCGAAACAAGCAAAGTCACCCATGTCTGCTTTTCTCTGATGTACATCCAGCTTGATTTGTTTAGAATAAATTAACTAATGTTGAATTTCTAACAGTAATGGTGGAAATGCAAAAAAAAAAAAAAAAGGACCTGGTACCTGGTACTAGAGCACAGGTGTCAAACTCCAGTCCTCGAGGGCCGGTGTTGTGTATGTTTTAGATATTTCCCTCTTCCATGTGATTCAGTTTAACCCTTTAACTCCTGAGAACTAACAAAGTAACTGGTAACATGAGCAAAGGAAGACAGAAATGGCAGAAAATCAAAGAAAAATTAAAAGAACCAAAATGTAGAAAAATAAAGAAAATGAACAAAAACTAATAAATATTTACAAAATGACAAATAATGTGGAAAATTTTGGGGGAAAAAATGACTAAAGAAGAAAACTAGTATTGACATTTGCTCAAAAAAATGGTGAAATAAAATAATAATAATTAAAAAAAAAACACCTCTTGCTTTTTGGCACCTTTTCCATGCACAAAATAAAGTAAAACTGTTGATTTTTTCAGAATATTTAAACAAAATCATCCATTCAGAACGCATCAGCACTGACACTTAAAGAGTTAATAATCAGCTCCTCATCAGACTGATAATGATGCAATGGCCTCCAGGTGTAATGGAAGAGGGAAACATCTAAAACATGCAGGACCCCGGCCCTCGAGGACCGCAGTTTGACACCCCTGTACTAAAGTTTTGGTATCGCCACCGCCAAAGTCCCAAGTGATACTTTTTTTTTTCTTATCTTTCCTATCTTTTTTTTTTTTTTTTTTTTTCCCAAGTGATACTACACTGTAGATTTTGCAGTGTTAATTTGGAGACAATGGGAGCAAATACACTCTAGAAGAAGTTAAATAAACTCTCTAAGTGTTGATTTAACACTGCAAAATTTACTGTGTAAGGCTACATTGACATTTTAATTATCAGAAGAGAAGATACAAAACTGGCATCTCATCTTAACCTTTTTATCCACATAAACATAAACTTCATGCATATGGCAAGAGTGTGTGGAATTGGATTAGATATACATGCCAGATATCAGGTACCAGGTGCTGTGATAGAACACTGCGTTGTTAATGCGCATGTGTAACAGCAATATTTTTATGTTTTCAACCGTGAGATAGAAACACAACAGTGGATACTTTTCAAGATTTCCACTCTGGAATAAGTCTTTAGATTTTTGTTCAATTTCAGTTCTTGTGATAAATGAAATACACTTCTGATGTAGCAAAGCTTCAGCTGGTTTAAAATAAAGCTGCTTTTAACAGTATAATTTCTTAGTATTTAATTTTTTTTTTAAAGAAAATGATTTTAACTGGTAAGTCAATGTTTGAAAGCATGAGAGTAATCATGATGTTGTCATTGGTGGGGATATAATTTGATGACTTCCTCGCGGCAACAATTGTAAAAGATCATTAAAAATAATGCTATTCTATTCTATTTTATTATTTCCTCAAAGTTTCACTCAAATATCATGATTCTAAGTAAAAAAACATATTTTTGTGGATGGAGCCTTTTGAGCAAATTACAAATGCTCAAAGTCAAACATTAATAACATTTGCAAAATAAAAATAATAATTAAAAAAAAACCCTGAAACTTAACTATGATGTATATAATCAGCAGACTGAATACATTTTCTTTTTTTTTTATCTTAATAATTTGTAGTGGCAAATTCGAGCTATGGCTACCTTCTACAGGTGATGTGGTATAAGAGATAACCGTTCCATAAAATCAATACCTTTAGCGAAAACTGAGCTTCATAAATGATGTGAGCAAATGTACTTCAACATGTTGATGTTCACTTTTGCTTTTACTATGTAGCTGTGAGGTGGAGGTGCTAAAAACTGCACGCTGTCCAATTTAGATGTATTTGAACAGATTTTTGCTGCTTCGATCCAGAGGCATTCATGCATTCTGACTGAATGAAGAGTTTAGTTCACACTGTTGACTGGTGTGCTCAACGTGTTTAGTGTTTTTTTTTTTTTTTTGGTAAAAACCACTCATGGTTCTAAGACAAGTGTGAAATAACAGTCATTGAGCTCATTTCTGCTGCAACACTTGACATTTACAAAACTTTGTTGCTCCATTATTGCAAAGACTAACACGTTTTATTTCATTTCTTTTAATGTTGAATTGAATGTTCACTTCAGCTGTCCAGCAGGATCCAGACTTCACTGTGATGACCTACTGCTAGTGAAGATGTCACGCTAACACCGACCCCTCACGTCCATAAAGGCCAACCAATTTATGTCTCTGCAGTGTAAGTGATTTTCAAGACAAACTTCAACCTGTTTCTGTCTTCAGACATTTATAGAGTCAGTAGGTTGACACATGTAGGAATAATTATACACTTTCAGCAGTTACTGTTGTTCACTTTGGAGTTTTTTTTCTGCTTCTGTAAATACAACAGAGGTCAGATGAGTCAATATATGACGACTTTGTATATTTACAGAACTAGCAAAGCTCCAGGGGATAATGTAGTAATATTCATATTTTTAAGGGTAAACTGAAAACCTATCTTTTTAACTTAGCTTTTAGTTAAGGGGGGTGGGCGGGGGTCACCATGTATGAAAATTGCAATATAAATAAAGTTTGATTGATTGATAATAGAGATTTTTACAATATTTTTTTTCTTGTATGAGTATTGACTTATTGCATTGACCCATATGCTCTTTTTCCCATCTTATGATTTATTGTCAGGTGACGTTCACAACACCTCCATTATCGTAGGGGTGTCAGTGTACTAATATTTAATACTATTAATTAGGGCCGTCAAAATTAACTCATTAATGCAGATTAGTAATATATAATCAATATAGTAATGTTTATGAGGTTAGCTGTCACAATTTTTATTTTCTAATTGTAAGTACCTTTGAGAACGACAACTATTCAAGTAAAAAAAACAAAAAAACCCAAAAAAACAATATTTATATATATATATATATATATATATATATATATATATATATATATATATATATATATATATATATATATATATATATATATATATATATATATATATATATATATATATATAACTTGTGTAATGGATAAACTGTGTGAGAAAGGTAAGTTGTATTATCCATTTTTGCATAATATTTCATTGTCATTGCAGATGAACCTAGAAATGGTTTTAGTAGCGTTACATGTTTTTACTCTGTGCATGCGCTTTGTGACGTGGGGATAGTTTGTGGTGAGTCATGTGACTCATGTAACAAAAAAAATGTTGATCGGTATCAGCCCCAAAAATCCATATCAGTCAGTCATTATAATGTATAAACTATTCATCAATAATATTAAATCATTTGTTGAATGTATAATAATTAAAGAATGAGTCAATAAGTCACAATATATTAATTGTAATCATTACACTACTACAGTAAATATCTGAAAATAAATATTCATTAAAATCATGTTTTAATCAGTTGGATATACTGTCATTAATTCAGATTTAATTGATTTGTCTGCACCACATTATTCTTAGTACTTTACATAACATGCCTCCACTGGATATGAAAACCAATTTATTTTGCATTTTAAAATCAGTGGTTTATAATCTTAAAAAAGTACCCATTTCTGTGATTGTACTATTTATGTACATCATTTCTATGTCCTGGTCTGGCCTGTGCAACCATGGAAATTGGAAAAGTGTTTGCCTGGTAAAACAATTCAATCTGCTTCCCTTTAGAAGTCCTGCAAATACCGATTTTGAAGAGTCAATTATGGCCTTGCATTTATCTTTGTTTACTATAATGGTGCATACTCTGGTGCAAGTAAATAATCTTGGCTCTGTCAGGACTTTGAAGGGGAATAAAATATGTGGTAAATCCCCTCTGGAAGTCAAGAGGAACTTTTGGAAAGAACATGAGGACAACAGCTGGTTACATGTGGGTGTAAAACTATATACTTGTACTAGAAATAAAAAGCAATCATCATAAAAAGGAATGTCAGTGACTTGATTAGAAAAGTGGGCATGGACTACAGTTTGGAATGGAGCAGAGTCATATCGTTTCTAACAAATCTAGTAAAGCATAGGCAATGCATGATGGGAAGGTGTGTTCACCATTACACAGTCCCTCCAGGATTTGACGGGCCCTTTTTTGAGATTGTTTCATCTTAAAAATGTCTGAAGTTACATGAACTTTACCAAAAATTTGCAATGAAAGTTGTGGTGCTTTTTTAGACCTTTGTTGCAGGAGGAAGTGAAAGTTGCGATAAACAGTTGTGATTTTCTCTTTTGTAATCAAAATTAAGTAATATATCAAACATTTAGTTACTGGAAAATTTATTGAAAGTCATTGTGATATGGTCCTTAAAACGACCTTTTCCTGAAATGGCAAATAAACGATTACGAGGATTACAAAATGCATATATATATATATATATATATATATATATATATATATATATATATATATATATATATATATATATATATATATATATATTTATTTATTTTTTTTTTTTTTTCCCTCAAATGCACCTGTTGGTTCAAAGGTTAAAGTGCATATGACCTCACAACACTACATGAACTTGTAAAACATAATATACATATACATAATAATCATTCTCATCAACAGACACATTGAGTATTGACCACTGTTTGCTGATTGTGATTAGACTCAATGATAAATCAATAGCTTTGTTGCAGTCACTGATAATCCCTCACTGTAAATCCGAATGAAATTAAATATATTCAGTTGTGAATACTCAAAGTTTCAGAAATAGTACTACTAACTCAAATGTATTCAGTTGCTGTAACATGTTCTTCTTTTTAAGTAGTTACAACTTATATTTTATATCAAGGGGAACTATTGTGGATATAAGTGAACATAACTAAAAAACATAGATGAGGTAGAACTTAGTGGAATTAAGTCATTAAATGCCGAGAATGATATTGTGCTGTTATTACTATTGTTTCAAATAAGGATGATTTAAAAAAAATAAACTTAACTGATGTAGTAGATGCTGAAATACAATTTCAGAACACTCCAAATAACCACCAATGTCTATTACTAAAAAAAATTTAAATAACAAAACACAGTGATTTTATTCAGGGGCGGCTGTGGTTCAGTTGGTAGAACGGGTCGTCCAATGACTGAAGGGTCAGAGGTTCATGTCCTAGCTCTGGCTGTCCACATGTCAAAGTGTCCTTGGACAAAGACACTTGGGCAGAACCTTAGAATACTTAATAAGTTATGTTTTTATTTAAGTATACTTTAATAAGCATCTACATTTTAAGTTCTGGAAAATTACATTTTTTACGCTTCATCAACTTAAAATAATTGAGACAATAAATTACCTTAATTTTTTGAGTTCTGCTAACTTATTTGGGTTTACAGTGCAGTGGTGAAAATATAAAATGTCCTTTAATTCATTTTTGTAACGATTAACAATACTGTGCATTAACAATGTCTGGGAGCAGAAGTACACAACTGAATTAGGAAACAAAAAAGGAACAAAAAATAAGAAAAAAAAAGTACATGTCATTCCCAAACATATGTGTGTAGAGAAGTGAAGTATTATTACTTTACTAAACAACACTGAGTATGTTTGAGGCCAAAGTGTTTTTATGTAAAGCATGATGACCATTGCTGGAGTCTTGCCGTTGGACAAAAGCTTACACAAACAGTTCAATACTGCTTTATCTCATCAGCATTTGGTCCAAACCCTCCCAAGATGCATAGAGGACATAAGAGCAAAGCCTCAACGGGGGCAGTGAGAGGGAGTGTTTACTTTCTAAGGACCACATACAGCAAGTCATTTGTTCTTTCACCACATAATCAATGCCCCCTGAGCTAGAGATAAACCAACAGGTTCCTCCCAAAAGGTCATGAAGCCCTTCCAGATGCATGAGGATACTGAATTAAGGACTAAAAATGTTCTTTGCCATGGAAGTTTCTGGCTCTAAATGCTTAATTGAAACACATGAGGATGGTCTTAAAATGCATATGTATGCATATTCTCTCTCTCTCTCTCTCTCTCTCTCACACACACACACACACACACACACCCATGTGCACCAGCTATATACATGCAAACACAACTGTGAAGGTATGTGCAGCCGTGCCTCCAAGGAACTATATCAGTGCCAGCATCTATCTTGTTAAAGGTGAAATGGGCAGAGCAGGCGGTGCGCTGTCACCTTATTTTTGTAAAATCATAAATTCAGTGCATAAAACTCAGCGGAGTAAAACTCTCTGAGGGAAAAGAACATTTTCCTTGCATCCACCAACATTATGCTCTGGCAGAGGATGAGATTTAAGGTGTCAATAAATGTTTAAAACAAAGCGTTTCCTTCTAGTCCATGATTGAAATATTAACTCAGGTTTAACATTCGAGATAGCAATGCAAAGAAAGCATTGAATAAATACAGTGATATTTTTTATTTAAAGCTACTTTACCATAACCTATTTATTTATTCTTAGCTTGAAGCTTATACTTGGGATGCTTAAGTTACAGTTTTACAATGTCGTTTTTCTGAGTAAAACTGAACTTGAAACTTAACTTTATTTCTTTTCTTTTTTTTTTTTTTTTTCCAAGGTGACACCTAAGTAATCCAAGAAACCTCTCTGGTTTGCTGGGACTTGAGAATTGGCAGTAGCCAATGGAGTTAAGTGTCATGAGCTCATATCTTTCTGTCAAAATGTAATAGATTACTTGCACAATGATGTCAGCCACCAAAGTGATAGAGTGTTATAATTCGTCCATGACCTGCAATCAATCACCACATTCAATTTGAGGCGGATGGCTGAGGAGGGGCTAGTGATGAAACAAGGTGAATTTAGGACACCAGTGGCTGTTGAGTGAATACAGATGACCTCGAGAGGATAATGTAAGAATCAATGTTTAGATAACAACTATAGATTGTCTCTGCTCCCACAGGATGAATGGTCAGCTGAGACAAGTCGAAAACCAATAAACACTTTGAATTGTAACTCAACATACCAACCATCTGATGCTTTTTTTTTTAAACTTACGCCACTATATGGGTATTAAGACTTTTGTTGAGTGTGCCCCGGCAACAATTAGGGATGAGTAGATGGTGATGGTGGTGAAAACAATTAGTATGAGGAGTAATGGAAGGCGTGGTCTGGGACAGGAAGATGGAGCGCTAATAAAAGACCCACAGGGCTTGGTCTACCACATGACATCCATCTCTATCTTCTTCTCGCTTTAACTTTCCCTCTTTTGCTGTTTTTTTTTTTTTTTTTTACTTTCTGTTCCTCGTCCTCTCCAGCAGTGCACAGAGTAATCTCCCACTCCCCCGTGGGTGTGGGGAGTAAATCAGCACAGCTGGATCACAGGCATCAATCTCAGCCAGCCCTCAGGATGGGCCACTTGTGAGCCCACAGGGAAGCATTTCCTCTTCATTCCAAATGAGAGACAAATGTTACAGGGAGAAAGCAGCGCGGCACAGTTGGGGAGTGGGTGCACAGGGGGGTGAGAGAGTGTGTGTGTGCGTGCGTGTTGAGGGGGGGGGGGGGGTCCAGGCACGCAAGGCAGGTGGTGGTGGAGATGAGGGAGGGGGTTGGGAATAGCAGAGAGTAAAAGTGATAGATTGTAAAATAGGAGACAAGTGGGTAAGACAGAAAAGAGAATATAGACACTTCACAAAAATGTGAAGTCAGCACTAAATTCGAACTCTTTGTCTTTAAAAACTAATGAAAAGTGCCAGTGGGGTGAGGAGATTTTACTTCTTTCCAGTGCAGTGGACTTTCTTAAATATTACATTGGGATTTTCCTGTCATTGAATGATACACCTTTATGGTATATAAGATTTTAATCCATTAATTCAGGAGTTTGCGGTGCAGTTGAGGAGAAAAAGGGAAATGACAAGGAAAAAGGAAAGAGTGGAAAATGTTTAGACCAAGTATGTGCATGGCAGAACAAATAAAAATAAAAATATATACGTCATATAGTGCAACCACATAAAAAAAAATGGACTAGAGTGCTGATGCAGCATCCTGACAACCCATGCAAATCTGATAATGACAATAACTGAGTTGTTTTATGGGATAGTGATACTGTAGACAGTTTATGCTGCTGAAAAGCCACGGAAATAATTGAGAATTAATCTATTTGATCGATCTGCTCTGGATATAATGCTCTTATTCGTAGATTATGATAACGCAGTCTCATTTAATAGTCTTAATTATTACAATTATCTGGAAAAGTTTTTTTACATGCTGTCTTTATCATAATTGATCTACTGTATAAATACATTTTGTCACAATATATTTAAGCACTTTTGTACAATATGAACAGGGCCATGCACCGGGGTATGTCTGTTATATTCACAAGTCACACGTTTTCATCATGAGCACATCTGAGGTTGTAGAGCATCTGCATATGTTATGTGGGAATGGTTGCAAGAGACTTTTAATACAGTTGTTTTATTTAGTTTTTCATGAGTTCATAATATTGTTGTCCAAACTTCTGGATCATATACTATTTTTGATATATTTCTAAGTACTTTTTCCCCATTATTAGCTTTCTGGGATCTGTGGTCTTATTTCCCAGTTGACCATAGAAAATGAGTCATTTCCAGACATACAAGATACATCAATGTAAATCTCATATATTTCAATATAGAGTTGAAACCACTAAGAAACATAGTAAGTGTAGCTTGAAGTAGTTGGAGAAATATTAAACAGTAGTAGTTTGCATCCCACTGCACAATTACAGTCATTAGTGTACTGTTATATAGTACTGTTGCAGTTAGAATTGTATTAAAACACACACACACACACACACACACACACACACACACACACACACACACACACACACACACACATAATTAATTCTCAAAGCCATCTGCATCAAGAGTTTCTCCTCTTCCATTGAGTTGCAACACATGACAAATGATGAGAGTATCTCAGTTCAAGATAGGCAGTTTTAAGGATATTACTGTAGTAAATACGCATCTGTTGCCCAAAAGTCCTGAATTGGCAGTCAAGTGGTTCTCCAATGTGCTGATTAAGAGGCTCAGTATTTTATGGATTGTCATCGCGAAGTGTAAATCTGCTCAGCGCTGTCATGCTTGGATAGTATGTGTACACTGGGAAGATTTAGTGGTCTACTTTGTACCACATTTTTCATGTAAAATGCAACTACTACAATGCTTCCAATGGAATGTAAAAGTATTGACCACAGTGGATTTAAGTGCTACTGTACCAAGAGCTTTTTTTCTAGAGCCTTTTCAGTCTGAGTCTATTATGTCCTGTTTCAAACTCAACAGATGAAATTGATGAGAGAAAGAATGTCTTTCTCTATTTTCTTTCCCTTGTGTCTGTCACCATGCATAAATAAAATACTTCATCTTTATGTAAATGTTTACAGAAATAAGCACATATAATGTGGTAATAATATAAAAATGGCCAAAGCCTGGAGTAGCAGTATCAATATGAATTCAATTCCAGCACTGAATGATCATAAAGCTCCTTCATTTCATTCAAAGACCTTTTTATTCATAGCGTTTTCTGAAGCCACTAGTCTTTAGTCTAGCTAGAAACTGTATTTCCACATAATCCTCCACTAACAATAAGCTATGCACATATTCACACTAACTAGCTCATTAAACAAGAAATACGTTTGGCGCACAAAAAACACCAATTGATATTCATGCAAAGTGTTATTTTTATAGTAACATATGCAGAGTTGCGTACAAATCCTACAATAAGAGAGGCAGCTCTGGTCTTCACAATCCCTGGATAGAGAATACAGCTTTCCTGTGATATCTATAGATTACGTTATTCCACATCAAAGGAGCCGTTAGCCTTGGGTTATGCTTGTAAATCAGCCAAATGACACTTGTGCAGGGATGTCTAACACACGTCAGAGACTCAGGCTCTACAAAGTCTATTTTCTTTTATGAAGAGATCATTCTGTCTGTGTTTTGAAGCTGTCTCAAAAGTGCTGAAGTGCTTCAGCAACACAGTCATAGGATTTATTGACAAATCATACCAACAGTATACCTGTATGTGGGAGATTAGACTCCTCAAACCAGAGCAAATGCTGTCAGCACTTACTGGGAGATGAGGAGCAAACAACAGCTGCACATATGGTAACAATTATGCAAAACTAGAAAGATGCAAACTGATGCACCTGACATGTTTTAAGTTGAATTAAAATTGAATTATATCATTAGTATAAGTACTTAATGGACTTTTGCTCTATTAAGTGGGAATATGCAATTCTGTGGTGTAGCCTAGGGCATTAACAGAAACACCGACAAGTTGACTCCCGTAGCACAAGTCGACTTAAATTTGGAGGAGTTGACAAGATTCATGTTATCCTTTCTCTCCCTTGGCACATAAGCACAGACACACATCGCATATGTGGAAATACTTCACCTTAGCTGAAAAAAGAACCGCATGGCCATCTGAAGAGGCATCCGCCAGCTAACCTGAGTGATATGAGCAGCATCTGCTAGCTAACCTGAGTGATATGAGCAGCATTCGCTAGCTAACCTGAGTGATATGAGCAGCATCCGCTAGCTAACCTGAGTGATATGAGCAGCATCTGCTAGCTAACCTGAGTGATATGAGTAGCATTCGCTAGCTAAACTGAGTAATATGAGCAGCATCCGCTAGCTAACCTGAGTGATATGAGCAGCATCTGCTAGCTAACCTGAGTGATATGAGCAGCATCTGCTAACTAACCTGAGTGATATGAGCAGCATTCGCTAGCTAACCTAAGTGACATGAGCAGCTGCGCAGACAACGTGCATTAAGACAATGCGCTCAAACACACCACTTTCAAACACAGCATATGTTGGTAACTCAGGGTGACCCATAAGATTCCAAAAAGAGCGTGGAAAAGTGGTTTTCAGTGGAATGACACCTTTAATGCCCTACTGTGGAGCAATGTTCATTAGGTTGATTATTTCTTACCCCAATGTACAGTGTTTCCTTGTTGCTGGTAATTTAGTTTTCTTGCTAAATATCATAATTATCATTTTAATTATGTGGTACTTGTTCTTCACAGTACTTTATAATGACCAATTGTCTATTTGTTCCCGATATTTTCTTTGTTAGAGTTATTGTTTTGCTATTTTCTTGTCGTATATCTTGTGTATATTCAAATGTTTATACTGCTGTTGGAACCTCAATTTCCTGATGGTTTTGTGCAAAAGATCAAAATGTTCTGTCAATTCTTATTAACTTTTGATCATCTACACTCAGTAAAAGGTCACAGTTCACAAATCAACTGGCATGAAAAATGTACTTGAACAACAACATCATTACAAATAATTTGATTTCTAAATAATTCCTCACAGCAGAGGAATTATTCATCTTAGAGGAAAAATAATGAATAATACTTGATGAAAGAGCTCAGCCCAACCATAGTGCGTTGGCTAATGCCCTGTGCATTTGAACATTAGGCATAGTTTGTTAAAAGTTGTGATGGATGCATGTTTGTTAAATGTTATGACTGTACCAATATTAATCCATCAGTTTCCCTGAAGCCTTGCCTAAATAGGAATTCCAGTCAGAAGATTGTGTGTTATGCAGGGCAAGCCTTTGAGGGCCCTCAGAGGAATCACAACAGGCAAGCTGCGGGTTCTACGCCGAATTAATCAGCTGTTACAATCTGTGAATGAACAGTCATTTTGGTTAGGAGGGGCCCCAAGCAGAAAAAGCCCATTAAGAAACATTACATTTCCTTCTTGTCAGTATGTTTTAATGTTTTGGCTATATCTCAGTAAAACATATCCTCCAAAACCCTCCATAAAACTGTTTCCAAAGAGATCAAACTCTGCCTGTATGAGTGATATTTACCAGTCTTCCCATTATTTTTAGCATGCTGTCAATGTGCGCTACACACACCCACGTACAGGAAGACGAGCTTGTGGAGGGTGTTTGATTGAGGCCTTTTTACAGGAACCTTTGCGTCAGATGCAACAGCTGTCAAAGGAGCAGCTCCCTTCATTAGCAGTCCTACCAGAGTGTTCCAGCAGCTCTGCGCCAAAAGCCAAGAGTTGTGCTGGAAAATGCTCTAATCTTACAGCAAGGAATGATCGGGAGGGAGAAAGAAATAGAAGATTTGGAAAGGATTTAGGCAGGGAAAAGATTAGAAACCCATATCGGCCTTATCGTGCAGCCTCCACACTGGGGAGTTGAATGAAGCAGCTGTCAAATTTGAAACATACAAAAGCAGTAATCCTACAGTAAACAGAATGCTGGGTTTTAAAAACAGCAAAATCCAGAGAGAGCAAGAGAGACAGAGAGAGAAGGAGAGCAAAGAATCTATCAGTGTCTAAACAGCCTGCCCACGGAGAGAGCTCTCTGCAAGGGTCTTTCAGTGCATGGGCCTGACTGTCAGTACAGGCAGTGGAGCGCCGGCCACATGGGGAGTGGGTGAAAGTGAGAGCGTGCGAAGATGCTGACAAAGTCTCCCTCAGAACAGGGCATTTGGAGTGTATGTGTGTGTCATCTTGAAAGGCAGAGTCGCCTATGGTCAAGTGGTGAGGAGAGTTGTACATGACTTTACAGGGAAGATTAGGACTGCCCTTACATCCTGCTGAGGCTGCCATGAAAACCCATGTGCACCGCAAATGATTTGGTTTTCACCAAGTAAAAAAAAAAGGCACTGGATGGTTTATCTTGCTTTAAGAGGTAACCCTATAATGATGAATGTATCATATTTGATATATGCGTTTTGTAGCCCTCTACATGATCAGTGTGAATTTTTTTTCTTGAAAGAACCTGATGTATACAATTAGATACAGGTAATATAATCATAACCTACTAGGAGGAGGTGTTTATTCACCATAGGCCTTTCCAGTGACACTATAAGACTGTCATTAAGGAGGAAGGAGGCAGAACTTTTCCAGTTTTGAAAAGGTATTTCCAATTTTTTAGACATGTTTGTGTTATATTATGCTTTGCTTGTTCAAAAATTATAACATTTGATCATTAAGACCAGATGTAAGGCAAGGTAAGTTTGCCATCTTTTCCGGACTATAAGTCGCACCAGTCAAAAAATGCAAAATGCAAAAGGAAAAACAAAAAAAGTCACACTAGAGTATAGGTCGCATATTTGGGGAAAATGTCTTTGAAAAAATCCAACACCAAGAGCAGACATTTCATCTTGAAAGGCAATTTAAAAGTCCAGTCTTGGACTCGAGACTGTTTTTTTTATGGTGTCAGACTCGCTGGTCTTGCCAAATAGGGTTCTTTGTCTCGACTAAGTCCAGGCGTCTTTATTTTGTTACAATGTTCAAGGGAAAAGTCATCATTCATCTGGGTAAGTTAACTGTAGAGCTAGGTGCTGCTTAGCCTCATAAGCTAGGTTATGTGTTATGCTAACATTAACATTAGCTAACACAGTGGGAAATAAGCCAAGGTAAAGTGTTTTTGGACAGTTATCACTTACAGTATGTCTGCTATTACTGGTTTCATGAGATAAAAAAAAGAATCAAACGATTGGTTGTTGTAAATTACATTCGTGGTTGTGTGTTACTATACTTGTGTTACAAGGGGAAGCAGCTACACAAACGCTCATGCATTTACGCTAATGTTCACTTTAGAGTAAAGTAAACGTTTGTGTGTGTCCTCCGTAAACAACTTCTGCGCTTTATTAAGAAATACAGAAAAAACATATTTTAAATTGACTGTTTATTTTTATTTAAACAAACTTTAATGTTTTCTGAAAATAGATGTGTTTCTCATTAACACACATCTAAATAACAAAATGATACAATATTGTTTTTCTAGTGAAGGCATAAACCAATCATAAGAGTAAACTGGTTATACTAGTTATAATATGGACTGAAGCTATATTGTAATTTAGTTGCTCAAAATCTCAGTACTAGTACCTATCAGTGGTAATGGTAGTGGATTGGTGTATGTATCAGTTGTACTTGTAACTATAAGTATCACTTTATATCATTCTGTTTTCTTGATGTGATATAAAGGGGAATGGTCAACTTAGATACCATGGGTGTTGTGACACTGTTTTTGCTATTAGATCAATAAATAATAACCCAAAATGATTGACTTTATACTGTCATGCATACAACTGTTTTTTTTTTCTGTACTGGACTCAGTCTTGACTTAGTCTCGACCGGTCCTAGTCTTGAACTCGAAAAAGGTGGTCTTGACTACAGCCGTGAAATTGCAGAAAAATCTAAGTAATTAAAAATCATTCATTCATTCATTTTCTGGAAAGAAAGGGTAAAATATTAATTACCAATTTGTTTAACATATTTGTGTTATATCATATATTTGTTGTAGCGAGTACTGAGAGTATGATACCGCCCCGCAATGAACTGGTGACATGTCCAGGGTCCCATAAGTAGTTGGGATAGGCTCCAGTGACCCCTGTGACCCTAATGATGGTCAGAAAATGAGCAAGGTCAGAAAATGAATAAAATATGATACAAAATGTAAAATCATACACAAGTCCTAAATACACTTTGTGATGCCCCTGGTCAGTGTTGTAACCTGGGATCATGGGAGGTTTCAAATCGTTCAACAATGAGACCCCCTCACCTAGGTGACCTCTCCTCTCCTGATCCATGCCAGCTCCATCCCACTTCTGCTGCGTCGGTGGTCAATTTGATGGCCCTTCACTGGCTGACCCCTCTGATGCCCAACACCCTGGAAGTTGACATTTGAAAAAAAAAAAAAAAAGCTTTTGTCAAACATATTTCATCGCATTTAAAATAAGACATAATCACTTAAAGAGTCATTTGTAATTGAGAAGAGTGCATTTTTAGACAATAGATCTTATTCCATTTGGAGTTTTTTTTGTTGTTGTTTTTGTGCTTTGATTAAGCAGACAGATCTAGATGTAAGGAAAAAAAAAGTTTTTTAGGCAAAAGATAAAATAAAATCATTCAATGGAACAAGAGAAAATTGTCTTGGTAAGATGTCTTGAAATGTCATTTTTGAGATATGTTAAAAATAAGTTATTATATCTCAATTACAAACTCTTTAGGTGATAATGCCTTATTTTAAGTGTGATTAGATATTCTGAATAGAAATGAGAAAAATCAATTTGTTAAGATTTAGATTTTTGCAGGACAGTTTAAAAAAAAAAGAACATTTTTGGACAGGGATTAGGTTCAGACTTTATGGGGTTAATGTGTTATTTTGACTCCTTAGACATCTATGGACATGCTTATCAAGTGTAATTATTTTGCTGCATGGACAGATATTATACTTTTTTCTCTGAATTACTGTTTTTATTTTTTTTTTATACTTCCTTTTTTCTTTTTGCACTTTAGCTGAGCTAAATAGACACAAGAGCTGACAAGATATCTTAACTGTGTGAGGCAGATACATAGATATGTGGTTTCTTAAAAATTAATAAAGAAAATTCTGAGAAATTCTGAACACCTAAAATGAGACTATTGCCTTTACAGTTCTTTGGCAAAGATCAGCTGCAAAAAAAGGTGTTAAGTGAATCTTCAGATATTTTAATACTCGATAAATCATTAATTTCTCTTATATTTATTTTTTCACACTGTGATTCATCACCCACAGATAAAATCATTATTGATTTGCAGCCGTAGGTATTAAAAATAACTATATTATATATATATATATATATATATATATATATATATATATATATATATATATATATATATATATATATATATATATATATATATATATATATATATATATATATATGAACATGTTTGTGTTTAATTTTAATAAGGTGTATTTGGAGGACGTCTGCCCACACTCAATCCATATGTACTGCTTAAAAATACAAGAATAGTCTCTCAAGAATGTTATATTTGAAGGACCACTCATTTACTGTTCTTTAGACCTCTAATCATTTACTGTGTGTGTCTCTCGTTTACTTAAATCATTCATCTCTACTCACTAAGACATGTGGACAAAGAAATGTGTACTGCATATCTATCTATCTATCTATCTATCTATCTATCTATCTATCTATCTATCTATCTATCTATCTATCTATCTATCTATCTATCTATCTATCTATCTATCTATCTATCTATCTATCTATCTATCTATCTATCTATCTATATGATTGAAACTGTTGAACTGTTTAACAAACATGTTAATTGCATATGTATTTATATTTTGGACATTTTATTACATTTTTGATGTTTTTTTCTGTATTTTAGAAGAGTTTTTGAATGTGTTTGGAATGTTTCATCACTTTTTTTTAGTTTTGTTGGGGGGGGATTCAATGGACTTTGGCATGCTTTGTATATTTTATTCTCTGTATTTCTTGTGTTTCTTAATGTATTTTTGTGGGAAATTTGAGTACACAGACACACACACACAATGGCTATACTGTGGCACACATTAGTAAACTGAAGACTGTTTTTCCTTTTTCTTCTTCCTCTGTTACTTTAGTACTAGGTGACCTTGTGGAGGGATAATAACATACCCTTTGTACCACGGACCCAACCTCCATTAGAGGTGAATCACTGGCAAAGCTTAAAGCTTAATATTCTAGCAAACATAGTTTTTCTATCCAGTACTGGGATAGGATTATAACAGTTGGTGATTTTAACATACATATTGATAACAGTGACTCTCTTAGTAATCCATTTAGTGAGCTACTAGACTGGTTAGGCTTATTCCAAAATGTTAATAAACCAACCCACAGTCACAGACTTAACATTTGTTGTTGAAATTAGTGGCCTGGTTGTTTGTCCCCATAATCCCATACTCTCAGATCATTTTTTAATTACCTTTCAGTTTATGCTTGAGGATATTTCCACCTATTTGCCCTTCCTCTCAAAGGTTCTAGAAAGAGTAGTCGTTAAACAGCTTTGTCAGATTTCTTCTTTTTCCCACTGGGTTTTGGCTTTTTTTTTTCTTGCCAAGAAGGAGGATTTAAGGACAGGGGATACTTGGGACTTTATTACCTCCGCTAAGGATATTGTGTTTTTGCCAGAGTTTGTTTGTTTGTTTGTCTCTCTGATAGTTAGCAAGATAACTCAAAACGTTATGGATGGATTTTGATGACATTTTCAGGTTAGGTTGGCAATGGGGAGATCTAGAAATGATTAGAGTTTGGTGGTGAACCGGGGGGTGGGGGGGGGGGTCTACCTTGGTGGAGGTCTGCGCTCTCAGAGTGCTTTTCTAGTCTACTTCTTTGAATGATTTTTTATTTTTTTTTGTAAAGCCCTGTGAGGTGACATTGTTGTGATTTGGGGCTCTATCCATAATTGAATTGAACTGAATAGTAATCACCTGTAAAATATTCTGTTCCATAGCTGCTCTGATATTGGTACAGGCAGTCTGACTTTATGCAAATATCATTGTGGTGTAATCTATAAAACATGGAAAAATGTTCCTTTTATTCACAGGTGTTAAAAATGTTTCCCCCAAAAATCTCTTTTATCACAAAGAAACACACTTTTTTCCAACCTGGTTGTAACTAATCACAGCGACATGTGCCATACCAAACCAAAGGTGTTACGGTTGAACTGTTGCACAGACAGAATATTAAATTGTAATCAGATTTAGTGACACTTTGAAGCAACAAACTCTACCTCATGCTTGGACAGAAATTAAAGCCTTTTCCTCACAGAAGACAATCTGAGTTTTACTATGTGTACAAACATGCCTCTAAACCACTGATTTGAAAACACATACTTGTGGGACTAATGGGGCTTTGGCCCAGCTGTGTCAAAACAGCCCCCAGAAAAGCCGCTGTGTGGTTGTTCATGATTACTGAACAGGTCATTTATATATGCATATTCAGCAGCCTGTTTGATACCCCTCTCAACTTCTTTGGCCGCTTGCTTTTAAACCAGCCTTAGACCGTTTGGTATGCAACCCACACAGGCTCTCCTTCAGGGCATCATCAGTGGAGGCTGAAGTCTGATGAGGAAAAAGAGAGGGTGAAGAGAAAAGAGAGAACGAGCAAGAGAGAGAGAGAGAGAGAATTATTTACGCCGTGTACCAGAAAAGGCTCAGCATTTCCATGTTTTGACCACACACTTTTGATTTTGATGAACCACAGCTCAAAGGCTACCATGCCTCACTCTCTCATCTCTCATCACAAGCTTTGGATTTTGCGACGTAACTTATGTCACCCAACTTTTTTTTTGAGATCTCGCTTGACTAGTGTAAATCATGTTTCTGCATTTCATCAAATCTCACCACTGGTGAGACTTTGGCTGAAAATGAGTACCTTGGTTGCCTTTATCCTTCGTAACTTCTCCTCATAACTCCTTTGGGAAATGAAGCAAGTTGATTTGCCATTCCTGAGCCAGAGCCTTAATTACGTACTAAGTCATGCCTGGCACAGAATTCTCATCTCCTTCTGCTGTATTTGGCCGACACTGTGTGCTCTGCGTGCAGATTGAGGATTGGATGCAGTGTGGGTGCAGTTTAGACTTGGCCATTGATGGTTCCTCTCTCCCATCAACCCTAATGAGAGAAATCTGAGGTCAGTGTAAAGCCCGTTTGCAGCCCCCGAGCACCGCATATATCCACATACAATAGAACAACACTGCACAGCTTCAAAGCTTATGCATGCATAATGATATGCTGAACTAATAAAGGAAGTCAATCTGTTTTGTAAATCCCTCTTGTGCTATTCAAGAATTAAAGCAGAATTACAGTGGAGGAATGAAGAATGGGGAAAAAAAACACACAAAACAAGAAGGGGAAGGAAAAAAAAATGATTGCCTCCCATTGCCGGAAGCTTTCCAAAAATCCTTTCTTTCCCCCCCTCCTCCCCCTTTTTCTCCCTGAGCTTATTGGTATCTTATTAGATATGTTTCTGCCATACAAAGTTATTGTGCTGAGAGTCTTTTCCAGGCTCAAATCCCAGTAAAGCCTGTAATAATCTGACAGCTGAGGGAGATGACCCCACAGACAAGGGCCTCCTAATCCACACAGATCAATAGCACACTCGCTGGCCTTCTTCAGAGCCCCCTATACCACTGTCCACCCGATGACAGCACTACCGTTTGTAGTTTTCTGCATCCCTCTTTGCCACCAGTCACATCCTCTAAGTCCCACGGGCCATCAGGAGGTTAATGAGTAAGATAATAGGCACACATTAGAGTCAATATCTGACCTTTGGATTTGGGTCAGTGAGAGCGATGGGAAAGACAGAGCGCGCCGCAGCCAATCAGCATTACTAGAACTAATAGGTCCTTTATAGAATACACTTTCCAATTACCCTGCATGCTTCAGCACGCATCTGCACACAGCTGGCCCTGCTTGTCAAAACACAGAGGATGTTATATAAGTTCCAGTAATTTCAGTTTTAATTTTCGCATGTGACAAGAGATTGCTGACGTGGCAGGTCTCATATTTTTTGCTGCAGATGAGAGACTGGAGGTTGACAGATTTGCAACATAGTAGGATATAACTGACGCACACTGGACAAAAATGCCCCTCCTAAAACATTTGTTTGTTTTTAAAACATTAATACACAGTATTGTATGTAAAAAAAAAAAAAAAAACAAATCTACAAATGGACCAAGTGAAACTTATCTTGGCAAGATTTCTTGAAATAAGATTTTCAAGGTCTATTTTCTTTAAATCAGAGTTGGCAAAAGTAATGCATGAAAGCACATTATTACATCATAATGATTAATCTGATAAAAATGTAAATTTATATGGAGCTGTTATTTACAGTTGTTTTATTGAAACTGTTGAAGGTATTTAATAAAGATGTTAATTGCATATATATTCATATTTTTGCTTATGTATTTATATATTTTGTGGGACGTTTAAGTACAAAAAACCTGAATACAGAAGAGTCGAACGCATACTTTGGAAGACAGAGTTTTACATTGACTGAAGCACTTCCATTTGAAAATACCACATTAATGCAAACATACATTAGTCAGAAATTCTGCTAGCATTTCAGCTAATATTCCAATTCCTTGAGTCTGTTGGCTCGTGCAAAATAAAATGCAATTAATATAGATTAGAAATTAAAATCATGATTAATAGAAATTAATCCAAAGTATACGAAACCCTGTGATCAATCTGATTAAACATTTTAATCATTTGATAGCACTACTAAAAATCCATTTTTATATTTCACTCTGATGAGATATTTTGGCTAGAAATGAGAAAAATACACTCTGTAGGTTTTGATTTTGCCAGTGTGAATGTATACCATTAGTGTGAAAGCATTCATTATACTTATATATTAAAAAATGTGAATCATACCAAGATAATTTTCACTTGTTAAAGTGGCAGATTTTTTTTTTCTTGAATTAAGCAAAATAAATAAATAAATACAATCTTGAATTATGCCCAAAAATGCCTTTGGAATAAGATTTCCAAAAAAAATAATTTATTTATATCTCACTGATGGTTTATGTTAAACATGTTTTGAAAAGACTAAAATACACTCAGTAAAATTTAGATTTTCGCAGTGTGTCCATCTGTCTTTCGCCCTAAAAGACAAAGAATAGTTTACTTTCTGTCTTTCTCTAAGTCTTACTATCCTCTCAGTACACCCCTGTCTTCATTTTCCTCATTTTCTTCAGCTTGAGGGCAAAGCAGACAGTGAATGCCATAAGCAATGGACTTAGAGAACAGTGACTGACGGCGATTTGATTCATTAGATTGGTTGAGATCACTGCTAGATTATAAACTCCGACAAGTGGCTGTCATCTCTGAGACAGGGGACCATTGGTATTTCAGTTCCTAATATGGCTATCTCCAGGGATGTCCGAGCCAATCATAGCTCTAATGAGAAGCACACAAGTGAGGACCACTACAGGATATTGTTCCTTCAGGCTGGTTACACTACTTTATAAATCACATGCTTGGTGAAGGCAGACAGATGTCAAGTGCATAGAATGCTCTGGGTTAAAATGCATCATGACATGTATTATGTGGAGAGCAGTAGTTGTTCACCGATGGGGCTGAGGTTGTATCTGTGGCACCATTTAGGTTTTCAGTTTAGAATTGTTATAATTTCATGAAACGCAAACATGCATAAAAGAGGTCAATCCACTTCCACTGATATACACTGGCAAAAAAAAAAAATAAATCCAAATTTTACCAAGTGTATTTTCATCATTTCTAATCAAAATATCTCATCCCATTTAACCCTTTAACCCCCAATGCGTCAGCAATGATGTGTTCTGAAAGCACGGTCATCAGTTAACATCCCTAGTTGATACAATAAGTGTGAGGAAATATTTTGACTAGAAATGACAAAAATAGACTTTGTACCATTTTAATTTTTGCATTGTGCTGAAATCCATTTGCAGTTATCCCCCGCTGACCTGTCACACTGTAAACAATGCAAACCTTTCCAAGTGTGTTTTTCTCATTTCTAGTCAACATATCTCATCACACTTAAAATAACACCTAATCATCAGAGAGTAACTTGGTAAGATTTTTTATTTTTGCAGTGAGCTGTTAGATTCAGAGGCATACTGTACATACACTGACTTTTTCATTCATTTTAATTACACTATAGTCCTAACCAGAGGTGTGGACTCGAGTTATGTGACTTGGACTCGAGTCAGACTCGAGTCGTCAATTTGACGACTTTAGACTTGACTCGACAAAATGTACAAACACTTGCAACTCTTGGACTTCAACGTCATTAACTTGTGACTTCACTTGGACTTTGGCCCTTTGACTTGTGATGACTTGCTACGTCCCATGAGAATATTAAAGTATGTTAATAAATGCCGCGCTCAATTTACTTGTTATTCTGCAAAATGATGTGTGAATGCAAAGAGCATGTGCGCGCTGCTTGCACGACAGCCAATCACAGTGTTGCTTTTCATTCCACCGCATCCACCGCAAATCTGAAACAAGCATCAATGACAACTACGTGCCGGCGTGCAAAATGATGCCGAAGATAATTTCCTTTCGCTATAAAAATTACGAAGTTGTCAACAAAAAACAGATCGCAATATGCAAGACGTGCGGGTCAAAGATTACAGACGGAGTTTCTACAACGTCCAACCAGTGCTCCAGTGGAACAAGTTTTCAGTCATGGTGGCATCATCCTACGTCCTCATCGTGCACAAATGACTGACAAACTTTTGGCCGATTTGATTTTTTGCAAATGCAGTGCACTATAGGTCCTCCACCCAGCACCACCTCTCCTCAGGACATGGACACACACACACGCACTGTGTGTAGCTTTCTCCGACCATCAGCTGTCCACGCACATCTCTCTCTCTCTCTCTCTTTCTCTCTCTCACACACACACCCCTCCCTGTATTGGCATGTTGGCCCAGTTTCAAAAGTGATCATAGGGAATGACAATTTTGTTTATGTTAAAAAACTTGTTAAAAGGACCCCTCTCTAATTTAAGGTTAACTTTTATACAATATGAGGCAAATAGAGTACACTTGTTATAGTGCAATACACTATTGAAATACAAGCAATTTCTTGCCCACATCGCCTCCTAATTTTACATGGCCTCTCACTACCTTTTCATCTGTCCACATTGCGCACATAAACACACACATTCTCCATTTTAACTGTCTCTCCCTCTGTCACCGTGCATGCATCTCTCTCTCTCTCTCTCTCTCACACACACACACACACACACTAGTGTCTATGGATGCATTACTGTTCAGTTCAGTTACATGTCAAGTATTCAGACCCTTTACAGTTTTGCCAGTCTGTTGTTTTTCTGCCATGAGCTAAAATCATTTTAAGTTCAAGTTTTTGTTGTTGTTCATTAATGTACACAAACACCCCATATTGACGGATACAATTGCAGTTAAAATAATATTGAATTACAGAATTTTTACATATATTAATATGCAGACTTATTAAGAAATAAAAACTCAAATCACTGTCAAGTATTTTGACCTTTTCTTCAGTATGAAGTAGGAACACTCCTTTGAGCTAATACAGCCATGGGATTTTTGGGAATGTTATGTTTTTCACACCTGGATCCTTATTTTACAATGCTTTTGACGCTTTGCATAAAAAAGGTTAAATGAATACAGACCTTACAGACATGTATGATTTGTAGAAATGTTATTTCGTTATAGGGGACTCGAAATGACTCGAAGCTAAAATGCTGGGACTTTGACTCGACTCGAGACTTGTGAGCTTTGACTTCGGACTTGACTCGGCACTTGGATGGTGTTGACTTGGGACTTCACTCGGACTTGAGTGCAAAAGACTTAGACTTACTTGGGACTTGCCCAGCAATGACTTTGTCCCACCTCTGGTCCTAACTGTCCACAAGAACCATTACATATGTATGTTCCCAAATGCACATCATGAATTTTGCTTTGTATTCTGTGCAGTTTTTTCAGCTCTTAGATTCAAACACATACATGTAACTCAGTAGAGAAATACAACTAGCAAAACTGTGAGAAATAATAAAGTCTCAACTAATTCAGTTCTGACATATGGAGGGGAGACGTGGCCTATGACTGATAAAATTGAGAGCATTTTAAGAAGTATGGACATGAGAATGTAGAGGTACATGGCGGGAGTTTGCAGGATTTCCAATGCAGCAATGTTGGAGAGAACATGTTTGGAGGACTTGGGAAAGATACTGATAAGGCAAAGATTGAGGTGGTTTGGGCACGTGAGACGATCCGGAGATGGGTTAATAAGACATGCACTTGAAATGGAGGTGGAGGGAAGGCGACCACCAGGCCGGCCCAACAAGTCCTCGAGGAGGACTGTGGGGCAGGATATGGTGAATGAGGAGATGGCTGAGGACAGACACGGGTGGAAATCTAACTGTGACAAGAAAGGTCTACTCTCCTTCTAGTTAGGTCAATATCTTACAGTGAGGAAACGTTAACAAGACGAGGAACCGCAGAAAGTGAGAAATTCTGATTGAAAAAGGGCAAAAAGCTAATATATTCAGTTGAAAATGCAGAGACAATAGACTGAGTTAGTGACCAACCAAATTCAAGTACCTGTGCACTGTGCATTTAGTCTTCTTTATAATAGCTTTTTGAGTGACCTTTTTTTTTGGGGGGGGGGGGGGGGGCTCATGTAAGTAACAATTTTCGTCAGCATGTGTAGGACAGTTGGTCTCTGCAGGAGTAATGTGTAATGTGTATGAGCCGTCTACATTTATCTATTTCATTTCATGCCTTGAGATGCAGTCGATAAGTTACAACTGTTAGGGATGTTTTGACTGAGGTCTAAAATAAACAAGTGGTGCCAGGTATAACAAACCCCTCCCCTTGCAAACATTTTAGCTCTTAATGGACATCTCCCTCTCAAAATGTGGGGCTAAGGATTTGACCTTTCAAGGTCGCTCAAGGACAAAGGTCACAATGCTATTTTGAAAGCTACATGTACTTTCCTTTTTGTCAGTAAAAGTAACAGAGTACTTATCACTGCTCTGTTTGGAGTTCGAACAATTAAAAAAACATGTGGGGTGGCAATGGCTCAGTTGGTAGAGTGGGTTGTCCAATAACTGAAGGAATCCTGCTCTGTCCACGTCAGTCCCCAGTAGGCGGCCTATTTGAATCACGTTGTGGATTAAATATCATTAAATATCCAATGTTTTCATTAGTGATGTATGTGTGAATCAACTTTAGACATGATGACCTTTCAAATTATGTATAGTTGTAAAATGTGTCAGTGACACTTTAAAGTGTGCGTGGTCTGTGCAGACACAGATCCAGATTGTGACGTTAGTTAAAAAAAATCTATTTAGTTCTTGTTTATTTTTAATCACTACTTAATAAATAACAATTATAAAAAAAAAAAAAAAAAAAAAATTATATATATATATATATATATATATATATATATATATATATATATATATATATATATATATATATATATATATATATATATATATATATAATTTATCGGATTCCTGATTGGAACAGAACGTCCGAGCCAGGATTGAGTCACGTGATTGGATTGGGACAACCCTAATATAAATGCAATCCATAATAATGTGACCCATCAAAGGTCATGAAGCCCATGTCAGGCTGCATATAAGGGTCCCATGTGTGTTAGTCTACAGTTTCCATGGTGACCCACGTTTGTCCATCTCAGAATCAGAGATCTGAATATCTTATATTATTTTTCACACAATTCCCCCCACTGTCACGGATCGGGGTGAGGTGGAACAGGAGGACTCCATTGCACAGTACTGAAGGGCAAAATAATTTAATAACAAAACTACAACATAAAGACAAGACAAACACAACCTGGGAGTGGACGGCCAGAGTCCGTGGTGATGATGAGTGTCCGGGTTATGGTGATTGGGGAGATGGAAGCGATAGTCCGGGTTATGGAGGTGACATATCTGAATGGTCCTGCACTGGCAGCTACAAGCCTTACTGCTTATATAGCCACCGATTAGGAACGGCTTGCAGCTGCGCAGTGCAGGACCAGGTGAGTGTGGAGATTGGGGGAAAGGTCACTGGAGCGGAGGTCATGACAGTACCCCCCCCCTAAGGGGCGGCTCCTGAAGCCCCTAAAAAACAAAAAAAACAACAAAAAAAAACCACAAACACCCCCCCCCCCCCCCCCCCCCCCCCGTTGTCCAGAGCTCAAAAATAAAAACATTTTTAAGTAGTATTTCTCCGAGCAGGGCGGCATGGTAACCTCCTGGTCGGAGTACCCTCTGGGCAGAGCGGTGTGGCATCCTTCTGGGCAGGGCGGTGTGGAAACCCCCTGGGCGGAGTACCCTCTGGGCGGAGCGGTGTGGAATCCCTTCTGAGCAGGGCGGTGTGGAAACGCCCTGGCGGAGTACCCTCTGGGCAGAGCGGTGTGGCATCCTTCTGGGCAGGGCGGTGTGGAAACCCCCTGGGCGGAGTACCCTCTGGGCAGAGCGGTGTGGAATCCCTTCTGGGCAGGGCGGTGTGGAAACCCCCTGGCGGAGTACCCTCTGGGCAGAGCGGTGTGGCATCCTTCTGGGCAGGGCGGTGTGGAAACCCCCTGGGCGGAGTACCCTCTGGGCAGAGCGGTGTGGAATCCCTTCTGGGCAGGGCGGTGTGGAAACCCCCTGGCGGAGCACCCTCTGGGCAGAGCGGTGTGGCATCCTTCTGGGCAGGGCGGTGTGGAAACCCCCTGGGCGGAGTACCCTCTGGGCAGAGCGGTGTGGGATCCCTTCTGGGCAGGGCGGTGTGGAAACCCCCTGGCGGAGTACCCTCTGGGCAGAGCGGTGTGGCATCCTTCTGGGCAGGGCGGTGTGGAAACCCCCTGGGCGGAGTACCCTCTGGGCAGAGCGGTGTGGCATCCCTCTGGGCAGGGCGGTGTGGAAACCCCCTGAGTAGGGCGGCGTTGAACCCTTCCGGGCGGAAGACCCTCAGGACTGAGTGGCCTGAGAGGTCTGGGTTGGTAGCAGGAGCAACTGGACTGGTCTGACTGAGGACCAAGGAGACTGATTGGGTGGGGTCACCACGGACTCTGGCTGAGACAGGAACAAGACAAAACGAAGAAACGGGCAACAGGCAGGGACAGGAAACAGGCAGGCAGAAACGAACAACAAGCAAGGACAGGGGACAGAAACCAGCAACGGGCAACAGGCAGGGACCGGGGACAGAAGCCAGCAACGGGCAACAGGCAGGGACAGGGAACAGAAGCCAACCACGGGCAACAGGCAGGGACAGGGAACAGAAGCCAACCACGGGCAACAGGCAGGGACAGGGAACAGAAGCCAACCACGGGCAACAGGCAGGGACAGGGAACAGAAGCCAACCACGGGCAACAGGCAGGGACAGGGAACAGAAGCCAACCACGGGCAACAGGCAGGGACAGGGAACAGAAGCCAACCACGGGCAACAGGCAGGGACAGGGAACAGAAGCCAGCAACGGGCAACAGGCAGGGACAGGGAACAGAAGCCAACCACGGGCAACAGGCAGGGACAGGGAACAGAAGCCAACCACGGGCAACAGGCAGGGACAGGGGACAGAAGCCAACCACGGGCAACAGGCAGGGACAGGGGACAGAAGCCAACCACGGGCAACAGGCAGGGACAGGGGACAGAAGCCAACCACGGGCAACAGGCAGGGACAGAGGACAGAAGCGAGCAACGGGCAAGAGTCAGGGACAGGGGACAGAAGCGAGCAACGGGCAAGAGTCAGGGACAGGAACAGACAGAAAAGACCAACGACAGAACAAGACCGACGAAAAGACACAACGCCAGGCGACAAGACAACACGCCAGGCGACAAGACAAAAAGCCAGAAGACAAGACAAATAGCCAGAAGACAAGACAAATAGCCAGAAGACAAGACAAATAGCCAGAAGACAAGACAAATAGCCAGAAGACAAGACAAATAGCCAGAAGACAAGACAAATAGCCAGAAGACAAGACAAATAGCCAGAAGACAAGACAAATAGCCAGAAGACAAGACAAATAGCCAGAAGACAAGACAAATAGCCAGAAGACAAGACAAATAGCCAGAAACTCGGAACGCTAGCCAAAAACTCGGAACGCTAGCCAAAAACTCGGAACGCTAGCCAAAAACTCGGAACGCTAGCCAAAAACTCGGAACGCTAGCCAAAAACTCGAAACGCTAGCCAAAAACTCGGAACGCTAGCCAAAAACTCGGAACGCTAGCCAAAAACTCGGAACGCTAGCCAAAAACTCGGAACGCTAGCCAAAAACTCGGAACGCTAGCCAAAAACTCGGAACGCTAGCCAAAAACTCGGAACGCTAGCCAAAAACTCGGAACGCTAGCCAAAAACACGGAACGCTAGCCAAAAACACAGAACGCTAGCCAAAAACACAGAACGCTAGCCAAAAACACAGAACGCACGGGCTGGGACACAACTAGCTCGGAAATACACAGAACGCTAATCCAGAAACACAGAACGCTAATCCAGAAACACAGAACGCTAATCCAGAAACACAGAACGCTAATCCAGAAACACAGAACGCTAATCCAGAAACACAGAACGCTAATCCAGAAACACAGAACACTGGGCAGGAAAACACAGAACGGGACAGAGACACAGACCGCTTAAGCCCGAAACACAGACCGCTTAAGCCCGATACACAGACCGCTTAAGCCAGATACACAGACCGCTTAAGCCAGATACACAGACCGCTTAAGCCAGATACACAGACCGCTTAAGCCAGATACACAGAACGCTTAAGCCAGATACACAGAACGCTTAAGCCAGATACACAGAACGCTTAAGCCAGATACACAGAACGCTAGAAAGCGACACACACAACGCTAGAAAGCGACACACACAACGCTAGAAAGCGACACACACAACGCTAGAAAGCGACACACACAACGCTAGAAAGCGACACACACAACGCTAGAAAGCGACACACACAACGCTAGAAAGCGACACACAACGCTAGAAAGCGACACACAACGCTAGAAAGCGACACACAACGCTAGAAAGCGACACACAACGCTAGAAAGCGACACACAACGCTAGAAAGCGACACACAACGCTAGAAAGCGACACACAACGCTAGAAAGCGACACACAACGCTAGAAAGCGACACACAACGCTAGAAAGCGACACACAACGCTAGAAAGCGACACACAACGCTAGGAAGCGACACACAACGCTAGAAAGCGACACACAACGCTAGAAAGCGACACACAACGCTAGGAAGGATATATAGGACGCTAGGAAGGATATACAGGACGCTGGGCAGATAAACTGAATGTTGGGGCAGGGAAACATAACTAACTGGGAAATACACAGACAGGGACAGAACGCAAGACTGGACAGACTTTAGACAGAACAAAACGGGGAAAACTAAAAACAAGAAAAGGGTCCCTTCAGCACTGGCGGAGTCCAGATGGTGGCAGGACCATTCTGTCACGGATCGGGGTGAGGTGGAACAGGAGGACTCCATTGCACAGTACTGAAGGGCAAAATAATTGAATAACAAAACTACAACATAAAGACAAGACAAACACAACCTGGGAGTGGACGGCCAGAGTCCGTGGTGATGATGAGTGTCCGGGTTATGGTGATTGGGGAGATGGAAGCGATAGTCCGGGTTATGGAGGTGACATATCTGAATGGTCCTGCACTGGCAGCTACAAGCCTTACTGCTTATATAGCCACCGATTAGGAACGGCTTGCAGCTGCGCAGTGCAGGACCAGGTGAGTGTGGAGATTGGGGGAAAGGTCACTGGAGCGGAGGTCATGACACCCACACTATATATCATCTATATTCATGTAATTTCCAACACTTAAATGTAATGTTTTATAATTATATTAATCTGCAATACTTTAAAAAAAATCTAACTGCTTTTTACTGCTATTTGTTGTCAATCTGCAGATTCTTGCATTGAACCTGAGAGCTCTACCTCAATTTAATTGTACTCAGGACATGACACGAAAGAGACTGACTGTGATATGGGCAAACACATGTAGGGCCACAAAGGAACCCCACATAGAACCTTTATTTGCAGCCCAAATATAACCCTTCTGGGGCCCAAATGCACATGCTGCCTGGGGCCTGGGGGTAATATGTCTAAATGTGTCCTTTAATATTAGGTCTAAAATGCTGGAACAGTGCCAGGTACCAACATGAACACAGTTTCATAGAAGCACACATCTATCAAACTGTAAATTGGATGCATGAAAAAACCATAAAAGACAGTCAATATTCTCTATTTCTCACATGCTTGAAAATACAAACCATTAAATATGTATGTTCTCAGCATCTTTGGATTTTGTGAAAGCTATTTTGGATTCCAACCTCATACACATATTTGTATATTTACCGAGTTCACACAAACCCCCAGTGTTTCCTTTGCCATCAATGGTTCAAATGTCAATATGATTAGGTTTGCAAAGGGCAAAGGAACTACTACAACTACATATTTGCTATTGTTTACAGTTTCATCCAGAGCATTTACTACTCTGGTGTGCTACATTTACATTATACCAACACATCTTTGTCTTTGTTTTGAATGTAAAAGGTTTGGTTTTAATAGTGATGAAAACCACAGCTACAGAATGCAGTTGCTCCTCCCCGGGGAAGAGTTTAACATTGCAAATGGGGGTGTAGTGGAAGGAATCTTGCCTTAAGTGCATCTCCTCTGAATCATCTTGCTCTAAGGGCACCTGAGGATGGTAGTCGCCAGAGGAAAAACAGGGCCTTGTGCGTATATGTTGTTTTCCCCTCTTATATTTGTTCGTGTACATTCCAATAAGGGGGAAATCCTATGTGAAATTTGTGGAACATATGCTGACAGCCAAGTCTGTCTTAACCCACCTGAGTATGCTGATGAAATACATTTGATCTCAATTTGGACATACGTGCCAAGCAATTCGCAATTAACAGAAGGAATTGCCTCAATAAACACATAAGAGGGCAGAGAGTTTAAGTGTTGTACGTAAACCACAAATCAACAAGCAGTAATTTGACAGGTTGAAATCAGAAAAAGGCAGAAAGGACAGAAGGAGGGAAGGAAATGAGATAGGAAGAACAAAATTAACCCCCGAGGGTGAAAGAGAAAGCATGGCTGGAGATCAACAGTATAATTAATTCTTTATGTGCAGGAGAAAGAGTAGTTTCTGACTGTTTTCTGATTTATATTGCTATGTTTCTGATTTCTGCAATAAAAGGAAAAATGTAGATTTAAGTTCAGAAACAATGATGGACATTTAAGACATGATCATTATTAACTCATAAAGACTCAGTGCTGCCTTTTTGTCTGTATTTCTACCTTTTTTTAAACTAAGTTATCACCAACTTTAAAAAAAAAAAAAAAAATATATATATATATATATATATATATATATATAGGAAAAGAGGAAAGGTGATCACAACTGAAGGGGTTGACCTACCTGAAGGGAATATCACAGATGTGCAGGAAAGTTACCTAGGGATCCCACAGACAAATGGTAATCATGAGGAGGCAGCTCGGAAGTCAGCCACAGCCAAATACCTACAGAGGGTAAGACAGGTCCTGAAAAGTCAGCTGAACGGCAAAATAAGATCCAGGCCATTAACCCCTATCCCCTGCCAGTAATCAGATACCCAGCTGGGATAATATCCTGGCCACTGGAAGAGATACAAGCCACTGATATCAAGACAAGGAAACTCCTTACCATGCATGGAGGGTTTCACCCCAAGTCCAGTGTCCTGAGACTGTACACTAAGCGAAAGGAAGGGGGGCCGAGGACTAGTAAGTGTCAGAACTACTGTCCAGGAGGATACAGCGAACCTCCAGGAATACATCAAGAAAATGGCCCCCAATGACAAACTGCTAAGTGAATGCCTCAGGCGACAAAAGCCCAGTAAGTTTGAGGAACCAGAGGGCCTATCATGGAAGGACAAACCCTTGCATGGCGTGTACCATCGACAAATTGAGGAAGTGGCTGATATGGAAAAGACATACCAGTGGCTGGAAAAGGCTGGACTAAAGGACAGCACAGACGCACTACTCATGGCTGCACAAGAACAAGCCCTGAACACCAGAGCAATAGAGGCCAGGGTCTACCACATCAGACAGGACCCCAGGTGTAGGCTGTGTAGAGAAGCCCCTGAAACAGTCCAGCACATCACAGCAGGGTGTAAGACGCTGGCAGGAAAGGCATACATGGAGAGGCATAACCAGGTAGTGGGCATACTGTACAGGAACATCTGTAAAGAGTATGGACTGGAGGTCCCAGGGTCAAGATGGGAGAACCCCCCAAAGGTGACAGAAAACAAACAGGCCAAGATCCTGTGGGACTTCCAGATCCAGACTGACAAGATGGTGATGGCCAATCAGCCTGACATAGTGGTGGTGGATAAACATGAGAAGACAGTGGTGGTGATAGATGTAGCAGTCCCCAGTGATAGCAACATCAGAAAGAAAGAACACGAGAAGCTTGAGAAATACCAAGGGCTGAAAGAGGAGTTAGAGAAAATGTGGAGGGTGAAGGCAACAGTGGTACCAGTAGTGATCGGAGCACTGGGGGCAGTGACCCCCAAGCTGGGAGAATGGCTCCAGCAGATACCAGGAACAACATCAGAGATCTCTGTACAAAAGAGTGCATTGCTAGGAACAGCTAAGATCCTGCGCAGAACCCTCAGGCTCCCAGGCCTCTGGTAGAGGACCCGAGTCTGAAGGAGACACCGCCCACGTCGGGCGAGGGGAACATTTATTTATATATATATTTATCCTGTGTATTTTGCATTTTTTGTATTTTCCAACTTTAATTAACTGAATATTTGGATCTTAATGAAAACGCAAAGCAGAAAAATTAGCAAAAGCTTTTCAGCAAAGATATTATGAACTGGATGTAAAAAACTGTCTTCATCCCCTGTCAAGGGTTATACTGGTGAATTAATGTTTTAGAAAATGACGGTATTTTCACAGTAGCTACGGAGCCTCTGAATGTCCAAATGAGTCATACCTGGTGACCATGAAAAGATGAAAAACTGCTTTTTACACCAATTATTTATATGTATTGATAGTATTAGTGAATGAGCAGGTAATGAGCAGTTTATACAGACATGTGACTAAAACAGACAGAAAAGAAAACATGGAATGCCTAAAAGCACTGTTAGTACAATGCTATAGATATTGATTTGTCTTATAATCATGAAAACTGTAGAAAATGACTAGATATCAGTTTTGAAATTAAACACTTAAGAGCGATTTTTGTTGTTATTATTATATTTGTCCACATAAAATGTACCTTTAATTATACCAGGCATTAAAATGAACAAGAAATGTAAGAAAACAAGGGTGGTCTAATATTTTTTTCTGCATCTGTACATGGGTACTTCTATGAAACTAGGTTCGTTGGCACTTTGGCAGCTTTTTTAGACCCAATATTAAAAGCCAAATTTAGACATATTTCCTCCCAGGATGTACTTAATGATGACCTCTGATAAATGCAAAAAAAAAAAAAAAAATAGACTCTGAGACATCCCAAAACTAATGCATTTTTAATAAACTATTGTGGACAAAAATAGGACCAAAATTGCTACCTGGGTGACAGTGCATTTGATCTGGAACACATGGCTTGAAATGGTTTTATTCAATGCTATTGAAGAAGTAGTGTTAAATTGGGTGATCGTTTTGTTTTTTCTTATCTAAACACACAGGTTTTTCAGAAATCTCAGTCTCATTCCATATTTTGTGTGTAACCCATTGTGTCCACTCACATGACACACAGAACCTGCCCATTTAAACACATAAATTGTGAATGTTTTTTGCAACAGTGGTCATTTTTGTGAAACTCTCTGCCTTGCATCATCAGTTCAATTCTCAAAATGTACCTGTGAGAGAATAAAAATATATTTGACAAATAGTAGCATGTCATTTTTGTGCTTTTTGTTATATGCAGAGTTTTGTATAAAAATAATGTAAAGATAAGCCAAAGAATGGATTTGAAATCATATTGATGGCCGGTTCAGTATTATATAAATAAAAATGGTTTATGTCAAGAAACATTTATTTTCCAATGTATGGTGACTTATGGGACACCCTATATGTACAGTATGTTTTTGTTTTTTTTAAATAGACCTAAAGTACTTCAAAGCTTGCTTCATAATATTAGTCTGTCTCTGGCAACAACTGAAGACAACCACATCCCCAGTGAGGTTTCTGCAACCGGAAGCAGTCTGCCCATCATCCAATAGGCCAGCACAATGAAGACATGGTTCTGTGCATTACACTGTATCAGAATACTAACTCGATGGTTTGTTTTCTCTAGGGGTAAGGAGCATGAATTTGAAGATAGTGTTTTGTAACAGTACTGAACAATCCAGGAATAACACAACACAAAACCTGAGCTGTAATCACATATACCTTCATCATATTGGGAAAACACACACACACACACACAAATATATATATATAGTATATATATATTATATATATTATATATTATAGTATATATATCTATATATAAGTATATAGTACTACCACTAAGCTATCCAGTCGCCAAATAGGGGTATATATATATATATATAATATACTATATATATATATATATATATATATATATATATATATATATATATATATATATATATATAATATACCCTATTTGGCGACTGGATAGCTTAGTGGTCTACACCACTGACTTTGGTGCGGAAGGTTGCCAGTTCGAATCCCAGGTGTGCCCTTAGGCAAGACACTATACATGCCTATACCTCACGATGAGTGATACAATAAATAGAGTCATTCCGGGGTGGTGGTGGTTGCTTCAAAACCCCACATCCTCACTGACTAAGAAACAGCTCCTAGCTCAATGTTCGAATATCCGCAATAAGAGGTTGCTATCACGGACCCGAGTCTGAAGGAGACACCGCCCACGTGGGGCGAGAGGAACATTTTTTTTTTTTTTTATATATATATAAATAAAACCCACATATACCCAGTGTATAAGGGCCCCTGAGTTCGTTCTAACTCAAAACTACTAACGTTGTTAAAATTTCAATTGTAATTGTATTCAACACACACGCAGATGGGTGGATGGAAACCCTCAAGATAACGTGGTCACAAAATGCCAAAGGAGATCACTTCTGGTTAACTTAACGTAGAACTTAACTTATAACTGGTAAGTTATATTTTAACCAGGTTATACACACACACACACACACATATATATATATATATATATATATATATATATATATTAGAGTTGTTCACTCAGGATGGCGCTCCAAGTGTGTGAGAGCATGTACGCCCCCTCATCCCTGTTCATAGTGGTGGGGCTCCACTTTCTAATTTCCATGGACTCCTTAATCCAACGGTGATATCTATTGTTTTGTTGTTGTATTATTTTTTGCATTGTCCTGTTCTTAATATAATTTTCTCTTCTGCAGTGGTCTGTTATTGCTGATTTGAGGTTCTCTTGCATGGCTCTTTCCTTCACTGCTCTTGTGTGTCATTGTTCTGTTTCCTTTTCACATTCCTTTTTTGTGTTCATTTTTTCTGAGTATGGACAAATACATCAACAACCAAAGTTATTTTATTGTTCACATGCACACTTTAAGAAATCTGAATTGTGTGCATGATATCTATAAATACATTGTCTCTGTATGTTTCTGTGTAAAAGTCTGCTTCTTCCTGTGAATGTGTATGTGACTTCCTATGAATCAATATTATTTGCTACTCAGGGGGATATTCGCAAGGTAATTTTGAAACCCACTCTTCAATTACTCCTTTTGGCAAGCCCATGTTAGATTCCTGACTTAGTGCTGGAGCATATTTGTAAAAAATGTTGAGATGTGAATTTCTGATTTGTAGCTAGGGGCAATAAATTTCATATGCAACCCTAGCTGCTGATTATTTTAGAATAATCACTCCATTACATGAGCATGTCTTCAAGCCATAGTGTGTGTAGTATGTGTTCCTCAAACTAAATATTTCTTTTCACAAAGCAATGGTTGTTTCATCTGGGGTAAAATAGGGATTTACTCTCAGGAAAGTTATCAAAATAATAAGGAACACAACATGCACACAACCACTTTAAACAAATAAAAATGTGAATTTCCTGCAGTATGTTTCACTACAACAAATTCATGACGTTCACTGAACAAACTTTAAAGAAAACTAAAGTTATATTTTAACAGTAACCCATGTATTAATTATGATCAATGTCTTCTATGATACCTGTGAGACATACACAGTGAAAGTGTGATTAAATGATATACATTTTTTATATGCCCAAAAAGGTTTTTCTCCTCTCTTAGTGTGTCTTACGCCGAGGGAACAAACAATGAAAAATAGCATTCAACTGCAATACACACATAATAGTTAGACACACTGACTGTTGCTTTAAAAAAAGAAGAAAAGAATATATATATATATATATATATATATATATATATATATATATATATATATATATATATATATAATATATATGTGTGTATATATATATATATGTGGGCGGCACGGTGGTGCAGTGGTTAGCACTCGTGCCTCACAGCAAGAAGGACCCTGGTTCGAATCCCACACCAGACCTTTCTGTGTGGAGTTTGCATGTCCTCCCCGTGTCCGTGTGGGTTTTCACTGGGCACTCCGGTTTCCTCCCACCATCCAATTGGTTAATCTAAAATTGGCCATAGGTGTGAATGTGAGAGTGATTGTTTGTCTATATATGTTCAGCCCTGCGATGAACTGGCGTCTCATACAGGGTGTACCCCGCCTTCGCCCATTGTAGCTGGATTAGGCCCCCAGTGACCCCCGCGACCCTAGTGAGGATAAAGCGGGTTCAGATAATGAATATATATATATATATCGTGTATATACATATTATATATATATACCTGTATATATAGTACTGGCATTGTTGTAAATAATAAAAAATCGCCATAATAATCTTTTTCAATCTCGTTTGGCCCATTTTAACATCACAAATGTATTGCAACCCCACACATTTAAAAGAGAGACATGTTTTGTTAAAATGAATTTGTTTTTGGTCATGTAATACTTTCCTATACTATGTTGCAAATAAATTTTAGAAGACATTTTTTGTCTATATACTGTAATGTATATTATTATGGACAGACGCAGAAAATCCAGGTGTAAATTATTCCTGCACAAACTGAAAATTTTATTTTCATTGGTAAGGATATGTACAGTCAGTCCAGCTTGTCAAGGCTGACAATTAATAAACAATTATTCAAGCTTGGAATTATGAAAGAACTGCATTATCTGAAACTGACCACAAGGAACATTTAACAGTTAAACAGTACCGCAGTGCTTCAGTGTGTCATGTCTTTCATACCATCTCTAAGGTCATGCCACCATGAACAACATGGAACATCCTGTGCACAGCACTTTCACAAAGCAGATGAGTGTATTCAGCAACAGGCTCCTCTCTGTGTCCAGTCACACCAGCAGGTTCTTTAACTCTTTTGTCCCCTGGGACATAAGACTGTATAACACTGCCCAGTCAAAAGAATAGACAGACCTCTCACCATAGTTTATTTTATTTTATTATATTAACTTTATCTTATCTTAATGGATTTTAATGGATCTTATTGTATTTTAACATATTTTATTTAAGTCTTAGTGGAGTGGTAACTCATTTGAACTGGACATTTTTTAGTTTATGGTCTTAATGTTAGGGGGTATTTCTTTTATGTTGTATAATTGCAGTTGTATTTGTTGCGCTCTGTGTTTTCAGTGTGTGTACTGCTACTGTATTCTAGAAATAACTGGCTGTCTATAATGCTCTATAGTGTTATTAATAGTACACTTCAAAAATGTAAATCTTACCAAGTGTATGTTTCTAATTTGGAGTGAAAATATCCCATCACACAAATAAGACATAATCACCTAACAAGTAACTTTTCAATGAGATATAAGAACGTATTTATAAAGAATAGATCCTAAAGCTCTTCCCAAGATCATTTTCAATTGTTCCATTGGCAGATTTTTATTCTTTTGTGTGTGTGTGTGTGTGTTTGTGTGTGCGTGTGTGTGTGTGTGTGCGCGCGTGTGCGTGTGTGTGTAATTCATGATTTTTTTTCCTTGATTCCAGTTTGTGCAGCAGCTACTGTGGCACCGTTTTCTCTTGTAGATGCTAATGCATTAATATTACTGTGTTCTCCATTGTTATTGAATACATTGTGTGTTGGTTCTATTTTTTTTAAAAATACCAGAATTGCTTTGTTTTTACACGGTATAAAAATGACTTGAGGTCGAACAACAGACTTTACCGGTACTTCCTCATACATGTTCATGACGCGGTGATGAGGTGTCTCTGATTGGCTCAGAATGCATGAAGGAATACTCCCGCCTCCCCTCTCACGCTCTACGTGTGTGTTTATCTTTACCAGAGTAGCATCCAGCTTGGTTTCGTGCCGTTGCTTGTTCTGAAAACGTGCAGGGAAAAAAACAAGATTTATTTCCACATAGAGCACATTGAACCAGTTTGATCCGCCATTTTTTTCCAGTTTGTGCAGCAGCTACTGTGGCACCATTTTCTCTTGTAGATGCTAATGCTAATGCTACTTCAGATTTGCTGCCAGGGACAGACTTAACCCCACGCGGGTGATGCTAAAGTCCATCTGACGTCAGATGGATCGTTTTTTTCTGGGTCCCTCGTTCTTCTCATTGTTTTCTGTGAATGCGGTATGCAGCCAGTGAAGGTGACAAACCACTTTCAATGGCAGCATGTGTTGGTAACTTGGGGTGACCAATCAGATTCCAAAAGGAGCATGGAAAAGTGGTTTTCAGCGGAATGACACCTTTAAGTAATTATGTCTCATTTCAAATGTGATGAGATATTTTGACTAAAAATGAGAAAAATCCACTTGGTATTTGAATTATTATTTTGGTTTCCAGTGTACAAGTTAAACAGCTCCTGTATTCAGATTAGTGGTCTTCATCACTGATTAAAACCGGTGATGATAACTGGTGACATACTGTAAGGCAGAGCCCAGCTCATTCAGAATGTGGCGTATGCGCTCAGTGATCTCAGCTGTATGTGATGCGTGGAGGGTCTGAGCAGAGGGTACTGATCTCTGCTGAGGCTCTCCTTTTAACAAACCCCTCACTGAGATTCCAATGGGAGGGGCCATCACAGTGACAGCACAAATCACATTAGCACTAAAGATTTAACTGCAGACTCCACAGGTCTAACCCTAAAATACACAGACCTCACAGAGACCAGACAATGCATGTCTGGGATATATTTACACGTAAGGCATTCGTATCACACAATATGCATATACTATATCTATAGATAAACAAAGAAAATAAGTGCATGTTACCATAAAATGACAGGAAAATGATTAATAATAAAACATTTCAATTAGAAGCACCTTTCAAGACACCCAGGGACACTGTACAAGACAAAACAAATAATACATAAAGCACAAATAAGCAGAGAAATAGACAATAGACTTATTACAATATATAAAAGAAAGATGTAAAATGGAGTGTAATTTAATCTTATCATAACATATTGTATCAGGTACATTTTAACAGTTAATCAGAACATCTGGAAAGATGCAGAAATATGACAAAAAGCACCAAAAGTGGTTGAAAGTTTCTAGTTCCATACAGATTTTACAATGGTAAATGCACATTATAGACAGACAGACATAATTTAATCTCATCACAACCAGTTTTATCATTTTATCATTTCTGAAGACAATTTATTCAAAAAGGCTATTTCCATTTTCTGTTTGCATATTTATTATTTGGCAAAACTCACCTCAAGTGATTTAAGTTTGCTATTCCAATAAACACTTTCCAATGTGAAATGCATAGTAAATATATGGACATGCAACTGTTCAGACAGAAACAAGAGGAAAATGCATCACAGCTTTTTACCTGCTTTATTAACACAGACAGCAATATATTGCATTTTTTTTTCTTTTTCTTCAGCAAAAAACACCTTAAAGTGAAACACACAATAACCCATAAGGACCTGGTGTGACATTTGTGTCAGTTCCAAATAAATGTTTGATAAATGTCTGACTCCCTGATGAAGGCTATGATGCCGAAATGCGTTGGGGTTTTTATATGATTTTTTATAGGTTTTTGTAACCAAGCCAAGTTAATAAAGGCTTTTTTATTTTCACTTATAAGAGAGTACCTTGGAATTTTTCTTTCTTTTTTGTCTTGCTATTTTCCGATCCAATAGAGCACCTCTAATTATTATTGCTTATTTTGAGTCCAGGTAGCGCTCCTTAAGCAAACTTTTTTAAATGTTTCTGTCTATTGAACATTTTCTAAATGATTTATCATAATTTATTATGCTATCATTTTCTGTATTTAGCGTTGTTCCCCTGTGAAATTGATCTATTTTCTTATGTTTAATTGAATCATTATGTAGATTTTTATAAAAGTTCAGAGTAAAGTCATAGTTTATTATCAAAGGAGAAAAAAGTTGAAGAAATAGATAGATAGATAGATAGATAGATAGATAGATAGATAGATAGATAGATAGATAGATAGATAGATAGATAGATAGATAGATAGATAGATAGATAGATAGATAGATAGATAGATAGATAGATAGATAGATAGATAGATAGATAGATAGATAGATAGATAGAAAATAATTATATTAATATATTCAAGGCTTTTGTATCAAGGAGGATGAACTGAATTTAAATATCTCCCTATTCATGAATTAAAACCTATCCCTCTCTCACTCTTCCAATGTCGAAGGCTAGATGATGAATTGGCCGAGTCTGAGTTGGCGACAGGAACTGCATTGTTCATGGACGATCCCTCACAGAAAAGTCTCAGGCAATGATGTGTTAGCACATCCTCCTGAGATGAGTCACCCTGATGTCTTCTGACAGGCCTCATTCCACTAGTGAGAGAGGCTAACCAGTAGTGTAGCTTCGCCCCAAACACATGCTTCAGGGCAGACTCCATCTGGCCCAAATGAGACCAAGGGAAGGGAGGTTAAAAATAACCAACAGCGAAGGTATGGCAGAAAGACAAGTCGGGGAATAGATGAAAGCATGCACACATAGTAGACTGTGCTACTGAGGCAGAACTGTACAGCACTCGGATGGGCAAACAAGCTTTATTGATTTGTTTTGTTTTTTTTTTTCTTATAGAATAAGATTCAAATGAAACATAATCCTGACAGTTAAGCCTATTCAAAAAACACACAAGATATGTGTAGCACACACAAGATATGTGTAGCAAATGCTAATCCAGTAGCTAATCCGTTGAACTAATAATAGTATACATTAGACTTTTTCATGAATCAGTTTTTTTTTTCTTTCTTATTTTCAGTCAGCTTAGACAATATCATCATGTTGGATGGACATATGAATGGCATTTTCATAAAGCAAGCCGGATTAATATCTAATCTGTCATTTTGAGAAGGATCAGAGACAGCCTCATCATTATGGACGAGTACTGATGGTTAAAATATTGCAGTTTGAAGTGTTTTTCACCAGCAGAAATCATCACTGAAATGAAAAGCGCTGTGCTTATCCTAGAGAACATTAACCCTGTATAGTTTACTCATAGAAATACCTCGAAATTCACAATTTAAACCTGTTATCCTTATTGGATAACATGACAAGACTGTGACATTTTTCTAAATATTTTATTATGTACAAAATCAAGGTTACTGAAATTGCTATATTTTTTTCCCCCACCCATAAGTGGGGGAAAAAAGCTAAAACAAAGCAAGAACTTAATATAAACAAATGGTGGCAGGGATAATAAACCCTACCCCTCACAAACATTTGACCATTTGGAAGAACACATTTTTGATGACCTTGACCTTTCACCTACATCCACCACATTGTAATGGGATATATTCTGGACCTTGTTGCACCTTTTCTGAAAATGTTATGTAAATTGGACCAAATAGTTAATTTTGTGTGAGTAAAGTTGCTGACAAACACAAACATTATCTCTTTTTTTTTTTTTTTTCTTCTTTCGGGTTTCTGTTCTGTTCTGTTTTGTTTTGTCTTTGTTCATGTTTATGTCTCAGTGTTTGTTCTTTTTCCAGTATCATTGATGTCTAAATTAGTATTATTGACTTGAATACTGTGTTATGTGTACCCTTTGGTGCATGGGACTGGGGATATTGTTTGTTGTCTGTATAACTGTGAAAATGTATAAATAAAGTTTTATATATATATATATATATATATATATATATATATATATATATATATATATATATATATATATATATATATATATATATATAAAAACATTATCTCTTACCTTACCTTTTTTTTTGGGGGGGGGGGGTAAAAATAGAAGAAGAAAAAGTAACGTGAAAGGAGTATGTATTTTAAAACATAAGAACATGACTTTCGTGTTGGTATTCTTCTGGTTGGCATCATGGATAAAGAACAATTAGTAAACAAACACTGAGTGAGTTTTAATTGAATTGATTTGATTATTCTTGAAATAAAACATTTAACAGCAATCTGTGCCCTAGAGCATATAAAATAAACAAGACAGTCAGGGATAACACTAAAAACCCTAGAGCATTGGTGTCAAAGTCATTTTACTTCAGGGACCACATTAAGATAAATTTGATCTGAATTGGACCGGACCAGTAAAATAATTACATAATAATATAGAAAAATGTTTTGGAGCAAAAAAGTAAAATTACCATATCAAAGTGTTAACATCTACAAACTATCCTTTCAAACAATGTGAATAACAAGAAGAAATTGAAACAAATGTGCAACTTTAACCCTGTTCTTTAACCTTTGTTCATCATTAACCTTTGTTCATCATTTCCACATGTACATTATAACTTACAGATTACTTTGGAGCTACAAATACATACAGTAAAACATTTACTAACAGGCAGAATCTTGTAATAATTACACTTGCTTCTCCTAAGATATGTGTTGTTCATGTTTATTAAGGTTATTTACATTTTTTTTTTGTAAAATTATACTTCGTTTTAGTGAAAATGCATGAAAATATTTACATCTACAAAGACAAAAATTGCAGTTATTATGATAGTATTTTACTGCTCTTGCTCACTTAAGATATAATTGGTCTGAATGTGGAACATGAACTGAAAGGATTGTTCATTTGTGTATTTCACAAATTCATCCCAAGGACCAGACCGGACCCTTTGGCGGGCCAGATCTGGCCCCCGGGCCACATGTTTGACACCTGTGGCCTAGAGGCTTATTTTCATTATGATCCCAATAGTGGAGGAGACAGAGGCAAGTAGCATCTCAAGGACATACAGTATATGAGGATATGGATGACAACAAGGCAGCAATTTAGTACATTTGGTACAAGCTGTACACCCTGATCATGCTACACTTAAGCCAAACACAATATCTGGTGACAATACTATGGGCAGAAAAATAATGTCTTCTTCTACTATGTTGCTGTCATGCTGTGACTCATCACTTGCTAAAGTGGGCGTGTCCAGGCCAGTCAATAGTCTGGCTAACCATGGTTAACATACTGTATATATGGCAGAAAAGTTTGACTTAAAATCCCATTATCTGACACGGATAGTCCCATTACAAATAAATAATAAATGATAAAACTTTGATATTAGGCAATAAGTCAAATTTCTATATGTGCTGATTTGTAATGTATGCAGAAAAGACAAAGAATGAGAAAAAAAATCACATAACCGACAAATTATTAAGAATACAAAATATATCCTGTATGACTAAAAACACAACATATGGTTTAACATTGACGTGGATAAAGTAGGAGGTGTTTGTTGTCCAGATCAGTGGAAGTAATGGGCAATGAGATCTGATAAAGTGAGACATTGTGGAAATGATAAAATAATTTGAATCGATTTTTTTTTTTTTTTTTTTTTTCACCAATTTTTCTAACATCTATCTTTAAACATGTTAATCTTCATTGCCTTTGTGGTCCAGTGTCAAAGTCAAAGTGGGTTTTTTTGTGAACAACACAAACCTTGCGCCGCCCCAGCCTGTTCTCTCTGCCATGAATTCTTATCATCTCGCCAGACTCTAGGCAGAAAACGAACATCAGACAGAGCCCTTGTTTGAAGACCTGCTCTCTGTCGTCATGCTTCATTGTGGAAAGATATCTGTCCATTTCCTGTATTAAAAAAAAAAAAAAAAACAGGTTCACGGTTCAGTTGAATGTGTGGCCCAATGCCTGGAGGCTGGCATTACCGCCACGCGCCTCTCTCTTTTTGCCCCCCCCCCCCCACACACACACACACACACACTGCATTTCTTCCGCATCCTGGTATCTGCGTAGATGGTTAGCGGGGCTTTGGATGTGCAGTAACAGGAGGGGTGGGGGTAAGAGGGTTGGCTTGGGATGAACTGACAGGTTATTACTGGCTTTGTGGGGGATTAGCCCATAAAAGCCCCCTCAGCCCCATGGCCAGCATGGCTCGAACCCCAGCAAATAAGATAAAATAATCTCTGTAAAAATGGTCTGGGAGACAGGAAGAGAGAGACAGACGTACACAGAAAGATACCCAAATGATCCAGTCCTCCTGAAAAAGCAAATACACACATATATATATATATATATATATATATATATATATATATGTTTCTCAATCTGTCCTAATTTTATTGTTTTTGATTGTTTTTTTTTCTGCTGAAAACTGTGCCTGAGGATACGTCAGTTGGAATGAGATTAAACTCCCACAGTATAGAGATGGCAAACCAGAGTGAAACACATCTAAAATGCTTAGAGCTTGTGTTTAGAAGAGCTGCGTTCTCTGTTTTGGTTCAATAGATGAGGATCTGACTCATGTGGGCTATTGCATAAGCAGGTACAATCCTTCTGTCTAACCCAGTTCAGTTGGAGAGCTGTGGCCTCACGAAACTGAATATAAAATCACCTTCTGGAAGAAATAATAACCTTCTCTTAGTTCCTCAAGTGATGGCCACTGATCTTATAGGTCTTTAATGCAGTCTTAGTATTTATCAGGTTTTTAAATGTGAAAATAGCTATTATTATGTGAACGAGTGTAGCTCTGTTCAAGACTTTAGGGCTAAATGAGTGATAAAACTATGTAAACTTGTAAAGTCTGAACCGTTAAATCATTGACAGAATATTCCACTTCTATGAAACTAAAGCTTTTCTTTATCCTTCTGAACAGCCACAATATATCACTTTGAAATATCAATTTTCATGTAATATATGACTTTCAATTTGGATCATATGTGATACATAAAACACAATGTATGTAACTGGTGAAGCAGTTCATGTATTTTTTATTTATTTTTTTTACAACTAACCTGAAATCAGCTTCAAATTTGAAAATTTTTACGGTTTTATGAGTAAAATGTATTGTGTTAATATAATTAATGTATTTATTTTACTCTGTGAATGCATTTTCAATTCACATTTTCCCTCAGATGATTTTAATCTTATACATTTTTAGTGATTTTTTTCATGTTTTTTTTAATTTTTCTGCTATTTTTAATGCCTTTGTAAAGGACTTTGGAGTACCCTGTGTATGCTATACACATGAACTTGCCTTGTATTACATCTGGTCTCAATGTTCAGATATAATTTTTGAATTAAAAAAAAGCAGAATTATAAAAACAAATTGGTAAATTCTTTTCAAAATTGTCAAAGTTCTGCCTCCTTCCTCATTAATGACAGTCTTGTGGTGTCACTGGAAATGAATGAATTCCTCCCCATGCTGGATTATCCTTGTACTCTATGTATCTAATTGTATACACCAGGCTTTTCAAGAATAAAAAGATCACACTAATCATGTAGAGGGCTTCAAAACTCACATATGATCCTTTTGGCATTAACGGGTGAATGTATCCATAAAGAGAGGGACACTGCAAAAATCATCCCAAATTTTAACAGTTGATTTATTCCTCACAGTAGAAACAAAACATGTACATTATCAGTTTTATTCAGTGCTAAAATGGAGCGTGCTACATGAACCTCTCAGATATAAGAACATATCGGTTGTGTGTACTTGGCCTTGCTGCTGAATACAGTATTAATAAAATAATATTGACTTCAGTTCAAAAGAGACTCTTGGTGAAATACATCTCAATATTTCATTTTTTTTTTATCTTTGTTTTTAAATTATTACTTTCTTTTGTTTAAAAGCACTTTCACTCCCTTCAGTCTGAACATTTACATCTGTAATCAGGTGAATCATTGACAGAAATAAAACAAATTCTAACAAACTATATTAGAGCTAATCTTCCTTAATGCACAGGGAACACATGGTCATGAAATTATTTTCCATCACAAAGCAACAAACTTTAGAAGTGTAGGAAATATAATTTGGAAAATAATTGAACTAATAAGAAGTCAATATGGTAGCATAGCAGAAACTAACAATGTACTGTATGTGTTACCATAGAATGACTAGACAATAGTGAAGTATGTGTGCTTAAATAAAGAGGTCACATATAAAATGCTTGCGTTTTATGGATGAGACAGAAGTTATTTTATTTCATCACAACTTGCTTTATCAGATATTTTTAACAGTTCTGATAAATCACATTAATGTTCACTACACGGCAATATATTGTTTTTTTTTTTCTTTTTCTTTGGCAAAAAACCACTTCAAGTGATTGGATTTTGTTACTCTAATAAACATTTTCCAGAGTGAAATACACAATAAACCATAAGGACCTGGTGTGACTTTTGTGTCAATTCCAAATAAATGTCTCTCCTTATTGAATGTTTCCTAAGTGATTTATCACGATTTACAGTATTATGATATTATCTTCTGTATTTAGCTGTTTCCCCCTGTGAAATCTATCTATTTTCTTATGTTTAATTGATTTCTCATGTATATGTTTATAAGAGTAGAGTCATAGTTTATTATTTATTTGTTAGTTTATTATTAGGAGAAAAAAGCTTTTCCTCCAATCTGGGTTTTTGTTTTCATTAGTGGTTTATTTAAACGGGCTTGTTAAAGCTTTGGTATGTAGAAGGTTTTGGCAAGACTGGGAGAAATGTCCATCGTTAAACTGTAGTGTATTTTAAAACAAGTGGTCAGATATATATAGGTAGGTAGGCAGATAGATAGATAGATAGATAGATAGATAGATAGATAGATAGATAGATAGATAGATAGATAGATAGATAGATAGATAGATAGATAGATAGATAGATAGATAGATAGATAGATAGATAGATAGATAGATAGATAGATAGATAGATAGATAGATAGATAGATAGATAGATAGATAGATAGATAGATAGATAGATAGATAGATAGATAGATAGAGATGATTATGAGTACAGTACTTGGGACTTGACTGGAGTTTTCTATTGCTTTTCTTTATTAAAATATTGCATTATGAAATTGGTTCATTCTTTTTGAATAACCCTGCATATTCATCATATGGGAAGAAACTTATGACAAGGACATAATATTTTAGTCCAATATTGAATTCAGTCGTAACAATTCACAATGGCTTTTAATTTAAGTATAGGTGATTTAGTCTGATTTTAAACCCTTATCATCTCCTCTGTAATTTAATGGAGATTAATGCAAATCACATTAATATTTACTGCTGGCACCATTATTAGCTTATATGATTCTTTTCATGGGTCATATGATGTATTTTACAACGAACAGACTCTGACAATCTGCCTCTTAATTATGATTCCTACAGAGAAAAGAGAAAGGATAACGCTTGATGAAATATCCTTCAAGTGAATGTCACTTTATAGGTATGCATCATTATTACAACTCATTAATCTTGATCTGAAAGCTAGCGATAAGACTGTTCAGTAATGACTGCAAATTCACTGTAGCGGCTAATTTTAAAAAAGGAGCGACCAGTGAAGTCCAAAGATCAGCAGCACAGAGGTTTGTGTTGGAACATAGCTGTAAAAGGAGCTCTTTCACTAGATATGAACATGGTGGATGGATGGGTTTGTTTTTTTTTATATATTCTATATCAGATGAATGTACAGTAAGAAATAAACTCATTAAAAGTCAATCTTCAGTAGCAGAAATTAGAACCATCACAGAGACTCAATACAAAATGAACACATGACATAACATTTATATAAAAGTAGAATCGTGTTCATTCTTGTTGTGAAGCACTGAATAATTTTACAAGACAATACCAACTTCATTAATCATTTACCATAATTAACCCATAAAGACCCAGTGTAACATTTATGGTGATTACCAAATACATTTTTCATCTAGATTTTTGCCTTCTTAAGTGATTTATCACCATTTATTATCATATTATCCTCTGCATTTTGTGTTTCTTCAATGAAAATCATGTACTTTCCCATATTTAATTCAATGGTCATGTAGATCATGGGTCACCTGGTCTTCGTGGACCACTATCCTGCATGTTTTAGATCAAGGGTAAGCAACCTGCAGCTCCGGAGCGACTCGTTCATCTTTATCCTCTGGCTTCAAGTGGCTTGGGAAAATAAAAAAATTAAAATTAAAATTAAAATTAAAATTAAAATTAAAATTAAAATTAAAATTAAAATTAAAATTAAAATAAAAAAAAATAAAATAAATAATAATAATAATAATAATAATAATAATAATAATAATAATAATAATAATAATAATAATAATAATAATAATCATATTTAATTGAAGTATATTGAAATATATATATCTTGACATATTATAATATTAATAAAATAAATATATGTTATTGTTTTTCATTGGAGTATGGAGACATGTAAGAAAAGAAAAATATCTGAAGACCTGGTGACGGACCTGGATCTGAACGCATGAGGGACTGTTAGTGAACCTGGAGCTGAATGCACAACACCTGGGCTCAGAGTGTGGAAAAAAGAAAAAAACCTACATTATATGACAAAATCCTACAGGTCAAAGGTTAACCAGTTGTGGAGTGTCTTTGGTTTACACTGGACCAGTGTAAAGGTACAAAAAATCAATACAGTGTTCTCTTCATTTTACATCAGATAGTCCATCTTCAAAAGGGTCGTCAAAGTATTAAAGCTGTCATTCCGTTGTTATTTCATTCATATTACTGTGTTCTCCATTACTATTGAATGCATCGTGTGTTGGTTCTATTTTAAAAAATGTTTGGATTGTTTTGTTTCCAGCTGTTTTTACACAGTAGAAAAATGACTTAAGGTCGAACAACAGACTTTACCGGTACTTACTCATACTGTACATGTCCATGACGCGGTGACGAGGCGTCTCTGATTGGCTCAGAATGCCTGAAGGAACACTCCTCCCTCCTCTCTGGCTCTCCATATGTGTTTACCTTTATCACAGTAGCATTAAGCTAGGTTTCATGCCTTTGCTTGTTCTGAAATCGTGCAGCGAAAAAAAAAAAAACAGACTTTATTTCCACAGAGAGCACATGAACCAGTTTGATCCGCCATATTTTTTTTTTCAAGCTTGTGCAGCAGCTACTGTGGCACCATCTTCTCTTGTCGATGCTAATGCTAATGTTGCTTCAGATTCACTGCAATGAGGGATGGGCTTAACCCCACTTGGGTGATACTAAAGGTGGACCGGCTTTTTCCGGGTCTCTTGTTCCTCTTGTTGTTTTCTGTGAATGCAGCCAGTGGAGGTGACAACTGACTTTTAAAAGCAGCATGTGTCGGTAACTCAGGGAAAAGTGGTTTCAGCAGAATGACACCTTTAATAAGTATGACTGAGGCGAACCCCCAAGCATGAAAGAAAAGTCATTGTTTTGAATATATATGTTTTTTTCTTTTTAATGAATGCATTTTCTCTCTTTTTTCATTTTAGATGTCGAAAAGTATGTTTTCTTTTCCATGGAAACCAGGTTCAAATGTCACTTTGGGTGTTAAAGGTTACCGACCCCTGTTTTAGATGTTTCTCTCTGTCAGCACACCTGATGGTCATTATCAGGCTTCTGCAGAGCTTAATGATTGGAATCAAGTGTGTTAGAAGAGGGATATATCTAAAACATCAAGGATAGTGGCCCTCAAGGACCAGGATTGGTGTAGATGTTCATAAAGCTCAGATTAAAGTTGAGGGTTACTGGATCAAAAACAAAAGAAAAAGTGACTTTTTCAGCAAAGCTATCATCTACAAAGTGTAAAAAACAAGTGACTCCATTCACTGTCATTGATCCAACACCATGGCTTTTACAGATAAATTAATGTTGTAGAAGATGATGCGTTTCCATGGTAACTACGGAGCCTCTTAATGTCCAAATAGATCATATGCAATGACAATGAAGGGATAACTAACTGCATTTTACACCAGTTATTTTAATGTATTGATAGGATTAGGGGAACAGAAGACATCAATAAATATTTTAGATGCTTTTTGGGTCTTTATGGGTTAATAATTTACTGTTTTAAAAAAGTCAAACGAGAATCCTATTTTTTTAATATATTGTACTCATCTGGTTAATGGGTCTTCATGAACAGGGAAAGTATTTCATAGAATAGGACTTAATATTTTCTCTCTGTGACAGTTAGAAATAAAAATGGAAGCAAGGTCACAAATGAGATCTAAAAACCATATGTTTCTTTTTTTCTTCTTTTTCCCTTTTATGACTTGTTGCTTATATGATTGTGGTTTAAACCTTTAACCCCTGCTGTGCCCTCAGTGATGTGTTCTAAATTGATTTCTAAACTTATTTAAAATTTTCATATTCAACTCTTTGCTCAACAGTTACACTTCCATTCATTCTGATAGAAGAGACCTTGTTCTTTTCATCAACATTTAATTCAAATTTTTAAAGACAGAAATCTCTCTTTGTCAGTATTTCAACTTTTTCCCTTAGAATTTTGACTTTATACTCAGAATTTCTCAGAATTCCAATGTTTTTTTCCTCAGAATTACAACTTTTTCATCATATACCCTTTTTATTTTCAGAATTGACTTTTTCCCCTTTGTCAGTATTAAGATTTTTTTTCTCATGAAATAAGTTATTCTTATGTTGATTTATTTCTTGATACTACTACTACTACTACTACTAATATATATATATATATATAATAATAACATCTATTGGTCCTCAATGTTTTGTTTTTTTCCCCCCAGGGCCCATAATCCTCTTTTATAACATGTAGATACAGAACACTCATCACAGACTCATCAGGAGCTAAAGGGTTAACCATGCTGTAAATCATGTTACACTGCAGAGTTTATGAATGCATTTGGCATAACACCGGAGTCACGTAACACAAATAAAATTTTATTTTGGTTTTCTTTTTTATTAAATAAGATGTATAGCACATTGTAGTTCTTTCTTTCAAACCAATATGCACTTGTGAATGACCCTTGCATCTGACCAGAAAAAAAAAAAAAAAAAAGGAAAAAATCATCTCACCCTGTGCTGGCGGAATGACTGACAGAGTTATCAAAGAAACAGTGAGAGAAAACACCGCTGCCTGGAGAAACAGTGTGAGCTCTTATTGAAAGGCTGCTGGAAGTGAGGTCTGATGTCGGTGACATGCCGGAAATAGCACAACCACTGTCAAAGTTTTGTGTCCACGACGCGGTGCCACAGAATAGGTGACATTTCCAAGCAATTTCCTGTTCTTGGGCAAAGTTCATGCAATACAACACAAATCGGAAAAAGCAGCCTTAGGCTAATGGTCACCTCTCTTGGTCATAGCTAAAATGAAATCAGCCGCAATACAAGACTAAAGTATGACAGTTGCTAAAAAAGAGTAGAAGACAGACTTGACAGAGGCCTTTCATGTCTCTTTCAGACAGGTTATTATTTCCATTTGGTGGTGTGAACTAAAGGTGTCTGCAGAATATGGATTTATAGCAACTATAGGTAGTATTTCCACTGTAGAAGGTTCAAAAATGACCTAAAATTATCCAAAGAAAAAAAAGAAAATAGTTTTGACATTATGTCAAAGATGGATGGATGGAGTGAAGAGTGAGTCAGTAAGTGCATTGAAAACTAACACTAAGGGACCTTAGACCAAAGCCGAAAACTGTGATGAGATGGGAGCAAAACTGGAAGCAAAGTCAAAGAAGGTGATAAAGTATAAAATCCAGAAGCACAGTTGTTGATTTTACCATTGCACTGCAAAATCTTATGTCACGCCACTTATGGCATTTGGTGTGGGATATTATATGTTTGCTTTTTCAACCTTTCGTGTATTATTTACCATTTTCATCGAGGTACGCCAATATCTTCAGTTTACAAATCTGCAACCACTAACTCTAACCCTACACTGCAAAAATCTAATCTTCTAGTCCAAATACTCACTTAAAATAAGAAATAATCACTTTCAAAGTATTTTTCAGTGACAAGTAAGAACTTTTTTTTAGAGAAATCTTGAAAATGTTATTTCAAGAAATATTAAGATTATTTTCACTTGTTCCATTGGTAGATTTTTTTTTTAGGTTGAATTATGCACAAAAAAAGTACCAATGGAACAACTAGAAATTAACTTGGTATGATTTCTTGAAATAATGTTGTGGTGAGATATTTTGACTAGAAATGAGAAAAATCTGCTCTGTAAGTTTTAGATTTTTGCAGATTTTTACACAGGTAAGTTTAATTATGAGGTTTATGAAGGTATCAAGTTATTACGTCACATTATTATCTTTGCTAAATTCAGCATTTGTTGATGGACAATTCAAACTAAACTGTGACCTTGTCTGGATGATCTATTGTCTAAAAATAAGCTCTTTATATCTAACTGAAAAGTTCGTCTTTGGTGATTATGTATAATTTTAAGTGTGATGACATTTTGAATAGAAATGAGAAAAATACACTTAGTAAAATTTTGATTTTTTTTCCAGTGAAAGAAGAGAAAACTGAAGAAAAAGTGACTTTTCCAGCAACTCTATCATTAACTGTACATAAACCCAGTGTCTCCATCCACTGTCATTGATCCAACTCCATGGATTTTACTGGCGGATTAATGTTGTAGAAAATGACAGTGTTTCTGCGGTAACTACAGAGCCTCTGAACATCCAAATGGGTCATATCTGACAACCATGAAAAGATGACTCTACTTATACATATGCATTGACAGGATTAATGGATCAGAAGTTGTATATTATGTATATTTTAGATCAGTCGATGCCAGTTACCAGTTGCTGTTTGGGTCTTTGTGAGTTGAATCAGATGGTCATAATGATTGGCAGCTCAGTCTTGTAGGACATGTATGTAGGAGGCACTAACATTGTGTAAATCAGTGGTTAAAGGAACAAAGCATCAGCATCTTTGTATCCGACAATGGACACCAACAGTTGCCATGGTAAAGCGCTGTTGTATGACATTCAGGACACTCTAAAGGTTGATGTCATTCATCAGACTTTTTCGTCCAGTACATGTTCTTTTTACTCTTAAAGATATAGTAGGAGATGTTGGAAGTGTACACACCCATGCCTTTTCTTCAGCCCACCACTCGAAGCCGCTCTTTCAATGGACGTTCATGAGCTTTCATGAGAACTCAATGTCAATTAGCTAACAGTTTGTGTTTCGTCAATATCTTTCATTTTCTCACTGACAGTTTGAATACGATACCCATAACTGATTAGTATGTTGAAATATTATATAATCATAACGGTATCATCTTACCTATGGAGTAGAAACATGGTCACATTAGCATCAGTTTTGAGCCCCTTTTCCTTTTCTAGTTAATGCCAGCGCTGGAAAACCATAGCAATTTACCACCCTTGTCCTGTTACGTTCTTTGGTTACCTTCCTCATGTTAAGTTTTTACTTTGATCTTTTCCAACCATAGTTTCTGTGAACGTGCAGAAGGGGGTGGGAGGGGTGGGAGTGGAGTGATATTTGATGGGCGTATCAGAAGTCAATCAGTGTAAAGGTGATCTGTACACTGATTGGCCACAGTTTTCCTCTGCTTACACCAGACATGTCCAAACTATTCCACAAAGAGCCGGTGTGGCTGCAGGTTTTTGTCGCCAACCAACCAAGAGTTCACAGTTTGACCAATTGACTCTGAACACTGATATCAGTTGATGAATTGAGTCCAGTCTGGTAGTGCTGCTGCTTGGTTGGGACAAAAACCTGCAGCCACACTGGCCCTTTGTGGAATAGTTTGGACATCCCTGGGTTCCACCCTTTACATTGGACTAAAACATTCAGACAATCTATTTCAGTGTGTGCTATGGAGTAGTGAAAAGGTTTTCAAGCAATATCATAAAAAAAAAAAAAAAGCCCAAAAAGAAAGATCTCCCACCTCACATTTAATTCCTTTCATTGATCTGGCAACAAGGTCTGGGTGGCAGGTGTTAACCTAAGCACAGAAGTTTCCAGTGGATCCACACATTCAAACGTGTACATGCCGTGTTTATATATGGCTGATGTAGCCAGTGGTAAGGTACAGCGTAATCATCAGCACCCAGAAACACACACATGGTGTTAACAACAATCCACTCCAACCAGTGATACTGAATTAGAAAGTATGTTGCCGTGGAAACAGTCAGTAAAACTAGATTGGAGTTCAACGATATTGTAAAATGAGACGAATGGAGTGGATGATTAGCTTTGCTGGAAGTCGGCGTTGTCTCTGCGTGGCCCTCTAGTTCAAACTGAGAAAGAAAAACCAACAAATGTCACTAAATATTAACCTCCCTCCTATTTAACTTGTTTATAAAGATGCAAATCAGCCAAGTTGTCCTTGACATGAAGCCTAAATGTCTATCAGACAAGAGAAAGGGGTTGGGACTTTGAGCTTCTTAAATAGACAGTGAGCAGAGAATGAACTAAAAAGACCCGTCATCGCCTCCTCCTGCATCAAAGTAGTTATCTTGTGATTAAGGTGTGCACATGAACTCCATCGACATCTGCGAATGCTGACCATTATCTTTTAATTAGACCAGTGAATTAGACCTGTCTCTTGACGGTTGCCTAGCATTGGGACGAGCAAGTGATGGATGTGAGATGCAAACTACAGATGCCAAATTGAATTGACAATGAATGGGTGGAAATGTGATGGCTGCATACTGAATCATGTCCTATTACCTTTCAATTTAATCTTGCTGAGCTCTACTGCAATTAAGAGCCATATTAGAAATGTGCCGTGATCTAACGTAGTGCATGCTCATGAATTTGAGAGCAAAGGACATTGGAGAAAAAATTAAAAGTCTTAAACAAAGTCAAAAGTATAGTGTCGATTTTGTTTTTGGTTTTTTTTTTATGCCATTTCATGTATAGAGCCTTATAGTGGGTGACACAGGTTGAATAGTGTGGTTCTTTTGAGTAAGTGCTTTGATTTTACTTAAGCATTCTGTGAAAAAAAAGCAAAGTAAGATATATATATATATATATATATATAGATAGATAGATAGATATATATATATATATATATATATATATATATATATATATATATATATATATATATATATATATATATATATATATATATATATATATATTGGAGCCAACACTAGTGTATGATTACAATAGGAGTGAGTTGAAAGAGCTTGGCAAGGGCACGCTTAAACGACATCCATGGAGACTGAATGCCATAAGGGCACACACATTGATCATCCACCCCTACAACACTTCCAAAAAATACAATAAAACAAGAAAGAAAGTAAAGTTCAACTCTTGGAATAGAAAATTATGAATGTCTTTTCCAGAAAAAAAAAAAAAAATCAATAAAAATGAGTTTCAAACAATTACAGTCATTTTGCAGTCATTTTATTTTAGCTTTTGTTTTACTTGTATGCAGTAAAACAAACACCAACGCCAAAAACCAGGAGTTCAGGGGTCAAATTCAGCTCAATTTGATCTCAAACTGGCCAGATCAAATGTATATTGTAAAAGCCCAGTGGTCTGTGTGTGTGTGGGTGTGTATACATGTCTGTTTTATAACCGAAAAACTGAACAGATCTGGCCTTTGCCTTTTGTAGGGCTTATGTATTTTGGGTCAAGAATCACACAGGTGAAAACTTCTGATTGATTTGACCAATATTTTGGAGTTTTTAATTGTTTTTGAAATTCCATTCACAGTCCAGGTGCTAGCGGTAGCGTAAAAGCTTAAAATAATTGTTCTAAATGTCCTTTTTGTTTTGTTGCAAAAAAGTCCAATTCAACTATGTACATTTTTACATTATAAAGATGTAAATAACCTGGAAATATGAACCTTCTGAATAAGTGGAATTTTACAATGTTATGGTTTAGCTTAATATTTATTATCATTAATCTGCATTACAGATCACAGTGGATCTACACATGTGACAAGCATTTAGGAACAACCATACTACTGTCAAAATGTTGGAATTAAAATGAGGGACATCCTTGACCGTTACATCACCGTTTATGTCCCCAGACATAAATAGATGGAGATGGAAGTCAGGTGTAGATTACTGCACAAAATATGTACAGAAGAAGATTAGGCCCACTGGGAAAAAAGAGAATGTTATGGTCTAATATATATTTTTATTATTAAAAAAAATAGGATTTCAGATTTTTTTCTCTGAATTCTTACTTTAATGTCTGAATTTTGCCTTTTTTCTCATAATAAACAACATTTTACTGAATAAAAAAATTACTGTACCTTTAACCTTCAAGGGAAATGGAAATCTAAAATGGATCAGACCATAATCATAATCAATTTTCTTCTTTGTTTTAGTGTTAGGAAAAAGGGAATAAATAAAGAAACAAAGAAATACATAAAAAAGACTAGTCTGATACAAAAAATGTGAATAACCTGAAATGCATGTGGAATTTTACGAATATAGTGAATGTTACTAAATGTGTGTATTTGTAAATCCACTGTTATCTTTAAGTTGTGATGCACATGTATATAAATGATAAACATTAACAACCTTAAAAAGAATTTTAAGGTTGTTAATATTCGTTCATAGATGTAAACATTTTCATGATGGAATTTTACTATTTTTGCTCAAAAACATAGAAAAAACATTGGAGTTCACATTATTTATATATATATTTTTTCCTATTATTTCTATTATTTTACTGGTCCGGACCACTTTATAACATTTTAGGCTGAATTCAAATGAGTTTGACATCCCTGGGTTAAAGTAACTTTTGCATATATTTTACACCCTTACTATAAACTGTCCACATGAGAATGAAATAAACCACTGCTACTTTCTGATCGTCTGAAATCTACTTTGACCTTCACCATCTTCATGAAACATATTCAATCATCAGCCTGTTCTGTATCTCACAGTGAGTTTTATTAACATTATATTGTGTGTTGTGCTCAGGTTGTCCTTAATATTTTACAATGTAGATTATATACAAATTATTACTATTATTATTATTATATTATTATTATTACTGTTGTCATTTTATTTACATTTATCTAACCCTATCAATATCAAACATGACTAAATTATAAATAACTATCCTCAGTGATCCGTGATAATGTAATATATATTTTTGTAATTGAGGAAGATGGACATTGATTATGTGACCTAAACAGAATAGAAACCAATCAAAAATAATGCACTGAGACATAAAGACACATTCACTTTTAACGCAGTATTTTATTTTCTGATATAATGTGACAGTCTAATATAGGTCTCAGTCATCCTCATAATGGAACGCACTTTGATATCTTATCTGACTTTCCACACTTTCTCCTCAAAAATGGGAACATTGTTTAGCCATTGAAGCATCCCATCATTTCTGTCATTTTATTCTGGAGACAGTCTGTATAAAAAGAAATACTGTTATTTAACCTAGAAACAATGAACCCGTTACATGCACATTCATTATCCCATTTCTAGAGTTATGTGATTATTCAGTCAGTCATGTAAACAGTATAGTCTGATATGTTTTATCAGATAACAGCAGTAATCTGATTATGACTAATCAGATTAACACACCTCTCCGTACTGTAGTACTCCAGTGTCTTCCTGCATGTACTGTACAGGTT